>CM045766.1:135752781-136145678 GCA_025200525.1 Camellia lanceoleosa
TGTTTGTATCATGCTAGCACCTTATGCACTCTAGCATTTTGCATGCCTAATGTGTTAGTTGTGTGGCACTTGGTGTGTTAGCCCCCTAATCCTCATGTTGCATCATTCAAGCTATGTTGCATACATGCATTCCATGGCGTGGCTTGGGGTGGTCAAGGGAAGCATAAAGGTTGAGATGAGTTCACACTTTAAGTGGTGCAATTTGTCACAACTTTTGGTCATGAAGACCTTTGATCCGTTACATGATAAGGTTTGGTCTCATCTTTGGTGTTGCATGCATTTTTTACATCAAAGTGCAACTTTTGGTTCCTTAGGCCATCATGCACAAGATTGCACAATTGATGGCCCTAGAACCAAGAGCCATGCTTCCTTGAGTCCCATTCTTGATAGGAAGTATTGGCCATGCATAAATATGCCCAAAAATCTAATACCATGCCTTTGTCATCTGCTGTTCTTTGTCAAAACCGTCTCTGCGAGAATTTTGTGCCGGCCGGCGATAAATAGTGCCGACTAATACTGCATTTTGGCGATAGCATTTTGAAGCGGCCGATGGCATTTTCCGGCCGTTGGCCATTCCACCCGGTAGATGGTTACGCAATGCCCATGGAAGGCGTTAAGGACTTTGGTAATTTTTGGAGAGCGAATTTGTGAAAGCAGGCGGATTTAGCCGGTGTAGGCTTCCGGACAAGTCGGATCGAGCATACATCATTAGCATCCCAATGAGGCCCATTCTTTTATTATTATTAATTTGATTTGATAATTAGAATTTTGTAATAATTTATTCTATTCTTGGTTGTATTATTTTTTGGTGTATATTCTTTTTGGTCCCTCGGTGAGGGCATAATTGTAATAAGTGTAAATGAGTGGGTGTATGTCTTCCAACCCCACTTCTTTCTACCCTTTTATTTACCTTATGGTAATAGATTAGAGAGCGTTTATTTTAGCATACCTTATACAATGCATGCGTGCATTCATGCATCTATTTACATGCAGACTCGGTACATCATACAAAGCTGCATTGTATTTTCAATTCCAAATTGAATCACGTGATAGTTCTTGACATTTCATATGCCATGTTTAGGATAACCAAGCTTTGTCTAGATTACACTCTTGCACATGTTGCATTAGTCACTTAACATGAACTAGGTCATGCATGTTTACTAACTAGTTCACTTGTTTTGGCACGGAGTCTGATGTAAGTATTTATGCTTTAGCATTTTGCATGCGTGTGAATGTTAACATGGTATGCTTGCCATGCGACTAAGTGCTTACTTGAAATAAAGCTGTTTGAATGCTAGTGGATGGAGGTTGGGTTGCACGAGTTGGGATAACTCATTAATCCGTGTTTTAGCCTACTTGCGAGTAGCAAATTCAATGTTTTCAAAATAAAGCGGATATGCAATGCTTGTTCCCAAATTAGGCAATCTAGTCTATACTTGTTTCTTTGTCGCGCTAACATAGTAATTCTAGGCTATCTTGAAATAAGAACACATAACGTTTTCAAAAAGGATATCATGGTTAGTGAGGCGGTCTTGGGACCGGCTGAGAATAACTCATAGTTGACCTTCCCCAATCGTACCCAAGCTCCAAGCCAAGTCAACTTTGGTGATGGCGGACCGTGGCCTTTGGCCGAGTCGGGGTTTCCTAAATTCCCCATTTTAAAAAAAATATTTAGGTGGCAACTACGTGTCGCAAAGCAGGTCCATGTTTGGCACTACTTTTCAAAAATCTGTTTTTCTCAAAGCGATTTGCAGGTGGACTCTTTGGTTCGGTTAGAGCGCAATCAAACACAAAAGAAAGAGTCAGAGGCATGGCGGGGTCCCTCGTGGACTTTGATTCTGATTCTGGCGACTCATTTGAGGATTTTAGAGAGCTTGACTCGAACTTCGTGATATCTGTTTTGACTATGTTGGTGTGTTTCTTACATTGCATTTGCATTGGTGCGCCTAGGACACCGTGTTGGCCATCTGCTATTCTGGCGGTTTCTTTGGAGGCATGACTTTGTCAAAGCATGCCATAAAATTTGGTTGCGAACTCTGCCGATATAGAACACAAACCGGTTTTCTTAGGGGCACCCTGACCATTCGAATCCATAGTGACCATTCCAAACTAGAGACGGGTTGCTGCAATATAGATTGTTTAAAAGCTGCTTGCGTGCATAGTGAAACCCTAGCTCTGACAAAATAGAGACGAAACCCTACTAACATAGGGGTGTTTTGGCTCTCACTTATCACATATGTGCTTTAGAATGTATTCTGCGAGGGCGTACATATCGGTTTGCAAGTTTTGATGCTCGGGTGAGCGCCGACATCGATTTTTGAGAATCGATTATCTGTGGAGTATCAGTTGAGACTTAAGGGCAATGGTTTAACTTGATGATAGGTGTTTGAGAGCGATGTATCGGGTTTTATTATAATACCAATTGTGTGTTGTGTGTTTATTTACTTTACGCGTTCTTCTGTCGATTGTCTGTCTTATTTATATGCACTTTATTTATCTTTTTACTAGGGTAATTGAGCACCATTGCTTCTAGCAGAGTAGATATTCCCCGAGCACTTTGGATCGAGGTTGTCGGCTCCATCGATCTGAGATCTGGTAGGCGGACAACCGGTGTACCATTCTCTACCCGGTTAGAAAGAGGAAGTTAGGCGAGAGGACATCGAGGTCCTTGATCGATTATAGAGGCTTTGTCTACCCCGAAATGCAGTGGGGATTAAGATGCAATTCACCCATAGATAGGGAACACATCAGGTAATTCAGCGAGCAGAATAGTATGGCGGTTTGGAAGAGATGGTCGCCACCTCCAAGAGAGCATAAAGCAATCGGCGAGGATCTTGCGTCGAACCCAGTTGTGAAGAAACGGTAGAGACAATTGCGGACTAGAAGCGACAAGAACATCTGCCGCATCAAGTCCCTACCGGGAGTTCCAAACCTCGGGGAGCGGCCAATATTGAGAATGATCTGAGAACTTCCCACGGGACCACCCCACCTCAATCCTACCTCAAATCAACCCGACTATCAAAACACCCACCAACCTACGGACTCTCTCTTTGAGTTGAGGCGATCCTAGCACTAAAGTTGAACAAGCTTGAAAAGCTATTCAAGAGATCCCAAGGGGCCCGACTATCCTCGACATTGAAGATGGATATACCAGCAATGTGTTGCCCAGCCAATTCAAAATGCCTCATGTGGATCGATTTGATGGATCAAGGGACCCCATGGTGCACCTAAGGTTATTTTCGGATATCCTAAGACCGATGGGCCTCACCAAACTACAGAAGCTCTCTTTGTTTGGTCGAACCCTGTCAGGTGTGGTGTCTAGTTGGTATGCAAAATTGGAAGATGATGTTAAGGCGGGATGAGATGGTGAGGCCGTTTTGCAATACTCATACAACCGCCGTCGAGATTACAACCCGTGATCTCGAGACAACAAACAGAACCAAGAAGGCTTCTCAGAATATGTGACAATATGGAGGGCCAAGGCTTCCATGATGGCCATTAGGCCGACAGAGAAGGATCAGATACGGATGGTTGTGCGCAACCTCCAACCTAGATTGATGTTGAGAATGATCGTGGTCCCCTTTCCTACCTTTGCGGATCTACATGAGATAGGAATGCAGATCGAGGGCGCTTGAAGCAAGGCTTGTTCGATAATGATCGGGAACAACCGGAAGGACTTTCAATCGCTTAACACCGGTCACGGGCGAGTGGCACCGCAGCGGTAAGAACCTCAGTAGGCATGGTCACCACCATTCCCCTCCCAAGAGCCATGGCGACTCGCCATTTTCCGGTGGCGTTCGGTAGCCATCCTAAACAACCAAATACCCACCCGAAACACAAGAACCTTCACTCCACTATATATGCCTATCCAAAGCTTTGGGGTTTGACCAAGAAAGGGCACTGAAGCCCCACAGACGCGGCCTACGGAAAAAACTCCCTCCTACCCATAACCCTACCAAGTATTGTGCATTTCACCAATACAGTCACGACACCGATCTGTGCTTCCGATTATGCCATGAGATCAAGACCTCATCGATAATGGGGTGATTCTACCACGGAAGAAACCCAATGTTACCACAAATCCTCTTCCCACATAACCAAGCTCCAGCCCAAAAGAATCAACTTCATCAAGCTGAATTGCGTGCCATCACGATCCTAGTGTTTATATCACACCTACCCACACTGCCCAAGAGGTGTTCCTCACTTGTGCGACTTGTGCATGATGGACATCTCCATGACCCAACTTTGAGCTGCAATGGTGTTGTTGAGGACACAAGGGGAGACTTGAGGAAAAGAGGATCGTGGAGCAGTCTGTAAAATCTGGGAGTTATGTTAAGAAAGCGTATAGTCCGGCGACTACATCTCCTCGATAGGCCAAGATGGGTGAGTAGAAGCGCCGAGAGGAGAATTGTGTATGATCCAAAGAGGTAGCACAGGACAAGGAGCGGATGATGTAACAAGCGTGGGGAGGACCTTGCCGATCTCGATTTCTGACCAAGACCAGAGGATCTTGGTATCGCATGGTTTGATTATGAAATTCAGCGAAGTTATTGGGTGGTTGGACGATCAACTTTGATGTGATAGAAGAATGTCGGGTAGAACGGGCGGCGGCGAGTATCGATCGAGAGCAGAATACCTGCTTGGGAGAGCGGCGCTAAAATTTCGCTCGAAACTTCGGGCATTGCGAATATGGGGTCGTTGAGCCAGCGGTAGCGCTCACAATTGGAGCAGACATTGAATGCAGATGGAGCAAGAAAGATTTGAAGATTAGAGAATCAAAGCGAAGGCCCATGTGGGAGTTAAGCTAGCTGTTTGTATGCGGGAGCGAGGATCTGCGAGCATGAGAATAGAAAGGTCTTGTGAGTCTGGCCGTCGCACATCGGATAGATGTCTGTCGTCGTGATGGAATGTGGTGGGAGGGCGAGGACTTGTGTCTTGCCCACACAGACGGCGGGGAATAACCAACCAGATGACACTTGGTATCTAGGAGAAGTCGACCACATGGCCTTGAGTGGGCGGTATTTCAAACCCCCACACCTAGATCGACTGAGACTTACGAGAAGGATAGAAATTTGAAAGCGAAGGAAAGGCAACTCGAAGGCGAGGCCGTCCTAAGGCAGTTAAGAAAAATCTGACGGAACATCTCCATCAGGGCCTTATGGCTTCTCGAGTGCCTGACGTATCCTTCGACCATGGATAAGGCTAAGCTTTCAATAGAGACTACGCTGAGCAGTTAGTCGGATTAGTTTTTCGGGAGGAGGTTCCCGATGTTGACTTTTTAGATAAAGAGCTACCGAGGGTAGATCATAACAAGCCACTCTACATCTCTGCGGTGTAGAGATAAATGGATCCGGTAGTCCTTGTTGACCACGAGGTCCGCCACCAACGTCTGCCGCAAGGGCGGCATATCGATCGGTTTGAGGATTGCATTTTGTCTTGACAACCCGGTGATTCAGGCATCACGACAATACAAGTAGAGAGGTAATGGGAGCGGTTAAAGTTGAGCGAAGGTTGGACGGAGAGACATGAGATAGATTTCCATGTCTTAGAGGTGCTATAACTTTCAACTTACTTTTAGGTATTTGTGGGCGCATCGAATAGCGATATCATCTACTCTGCACCAAATGGTGAAATACCCCTATGGAAAGGAGTAGCCATTGTTTTGAAATTCATCGATCCACATACCATAGGAAGTATCCGCTGTTCTAGAAATTGAGCACGGCACGGAGGGCGTGTTCATATCGAGTTTCACCACGGCGAGGCTCGGGTTGTACAAAGTATCATGGCGACAAATGAGGGTTGTATACCAATGCTCAGCGGTATACCTCATGAACAAACTCCAACACATCCGGGATGGGATTAGGAAGAAGTGGCGGAAAAGGCGTTGCAGCGTTGGCGAAGTGCCACACAACCCTCATACCTTTGGTTTGGGTTATCGCCCTGGGGAGGATTGGATAAGAAAAGGGAAAGAAATGGCGGGAAGAGCCAATGCAAAGCGAATAGAAACCATTTGGTGATGCACCGGCCCATCGGGGCACCTGAGCGGACACCGTCCAGGGAGGATTTTCCATACGTGGTTTTCGGGCCGTGGCTAGCGGAGAAGAAGCGGCGTGCGAGGTTTGAGATTTTCTTTGACCCTCTGATTACAGGGATGATGTTCTTTGAAAGCGAGCAGACCCGATAGTTGAAACGAAACGAGCAAAAAGCAGTGCGAGGGCGTAGAAAGTGGAAATGGGGGTAGCGATGGCTTGTCTACTTTCGGATCCTTGATCGTCGGTTGTGCAGGGGATAACTCCTCGGTGTCCATGATCGGAGATGAAGCAGTGCGGGCCTACCAACAAGCATTTTGGATGCATCCATCGCACCTTCTCTCGTTTGGCAGTATGAGGAAGGATTTTTGTCAAGCAGCACCGGGTCAGGTAGTGAGCCGGTATCTGATTCCACCGAGTCTTGTGAGTCGGAATCAGGTTCCAACTTGTCTGGGTCTGAGGTCGGTATTCCTAGGGGTGTAAACCCGGATGCCACAGTCCTGTCTAGGTCGTCTTTTTCTTTCTCTTTTGAGTCTGTTGTAACAGAAGAATCAGACGGCTTGGAAACATCAAATGAGAATGAGGTGAATGTGGTTTACGGTATTTTTTATGCCTTTGATTTATTGCTTCATCGGGACTTTCAAAATTTTGATGAAAAGCAGCGAGGGCGAAATTCATCCGGTTTTGCAGCGACTAATTGAACAAGAGCGGAGAGGTTTGTTAAACCCTTAATGGATGAAATCACTCTGTGAATGTTGTCTTGAGAAGGACCCTTGGTGGTCGAATCGAGTCCGCGTTGTCTTGAGGAAGCGGCGCTTAGTCACTTTATTAAAGATTTCAAAGATGGTTTCACCTGGTCCTTCGAAGACATGCACGGAATCGATCTGAGATTATGCGACGCCGGATCCCTCTCGACCCCGGCTTTGCACATCAAGCGAAACTTCGGAAGAATTACGCAGTTGAGCCATTAAGATCAAAGAAGAGGTCACCATGATTGATGCGGGCTTCTCTTTGGTATCGAATACGACTTGGTTGGCCAATATTGTTCGATCTTAGAAGAAATATGGCAAGATAAGAGTATCGTGGACTTGAGGATTTGAGCGAGCGGTCAGAAGGATGACTTTCCCTTACCCCACATTGATGGTGGTAGATTTCCTGGCGGGGCATGCTTTGCTTTTCGTTTATGGATGGCTTCTCGGGCTACAATCGGATAGTAATGGCTTTTACCGAAGGCAGGAGAAGGCCTTTCACCACCGTGGGGCGTCTTTATTACTGAGTAATGCCATTTGAAATTTGAAAAACCTTTGGGGCTACATATCAGCGGTACAATTTAATCTTGCATGATATGATCCACAAAGAGGTTGAGGTGTCGTGGGCGACATGATTGTCAAGTCCAAAGAAAGAGAGGTCACTACACCGCCTTGCAAAAGTTTTTCCAAAGGATCGAGAGAATTTCGGTTCTTGTTGAATCCTCGAAATGTACATTTGGTGTTATAAGCGGGAAAGATCTTTGGGGTTTGATTACACAAAGGGGCATCGAAGTCGACCCTTCAAAATCAAGGCCATCTTAGAAATGCCACCACCAAGGTGAAAATGAGGTCACGAGGCTTTACGGGTAAAGTGCAATTCATAAGGCGGTTTATCTCAAAACTAACCTTGACTTGTGAACCACTTTTGGTCTCTGAAGAAAGGCGAAGTTCAATGGGAATGCCGATGCCAAGCTACGTTCGAGGATCAAGAATATTTATAGAACCCACCCGTATTATCACCGCGAGCGAAGCCGTTGATATTGTACTTATCGATGTTGAGACTACAATGGGCTGCATGCTCGCACAGGAATCAGAAGATAAAGTGGAAAGGGCCATCTACTATCTGAGCAAGAAGATGCTAGACTACGAGACCCGCTACACTCCGCTCGAGAAGGCTTGTTTAGCCTTGGTATGGGCTACCAGGAAGCTACGGCACTACCTGTTAGCTCACTCTGTAATGTTGGTTTCACAACTTGATCCCATCAAATATCTTTTCGAGAAACCAGCACTTACGGGTAGGCTAGCTCGTTGATTCTTGTTGCTTTCGAATTCGATCTCAAGTATATAGCAGCAAGTCGATTGAAAGGGAAGCGGTAGCGAGTTCCTTCGACCACCGGTTGAGGGATGAAGCGGTTGATACCTATTCGAGATGAAGCTATTTTGCACATCGAAGATGAAACTTGGGATGTACTTTGGCCAGACATCAAATCAATACGGGTATGGGATAGGGGTGTTGCTAATAGCGCCTGACGATTCCCGTATCCCTCTAGCATTCAAACTCCGGTTCAAGGTCTCGAACAATGAGGCAGAATATGAGGCATGCATTGCCGATCTAGAAGCAGCCCTAGAACTAGGGGCAAGACGATTGGACGTCATTGGGGATTCGAACCTTGTTGTGTCTCAGGCAAAAGGAGACTGGAAAGTCAAGGAGGAAAAGATGATATTTTACCACCAGGCATTGGATTTGTTAATTCCTCGGTTTGAGAAACTAAATTTCACTCACCTAGTAAGAAAACAACAGGTTCGCCGATTCACTAGCAACTCTATCTTCCATGATAGACATCCCGTCTGGGGTCGAATCGTCTAGTCATTATTGACCGAAATTTGCACACCTACGAGTCAATTTACGCCATAGATGAAGTCTTGAGGACAACAACCCCTGGTATTACGACATATGGAACTTCTTGGAGAATGAGGCATATCCACTAGGGGCAAACGCCAAAGACAAAAGGGCAATCAGAAGAATGGTTGTTCAGTTCATCATATGCGGGGGTAAATTGTATAAAAGAGGTCATCTGGGGATGCACAAGCTGTGTGTAGAAGCTGAAGAGTCGAAGCGCCTGATGGAGGCCATCCATGGAGGAGAATGTGGTGCACACATGAATGGGGTAATGCTGGCGCGGAAAATACTCAGACAGGGTTACTACTGGTCTACCATGGAGGAAGATTGCATCGGTTTTGTTTGGCGATGCCACAAATGCCAGATCCATGCAAACCGCATGAATATCCCGCCGTCGGGGCTGTACAACATGACATCGCCATGGCCGTTTTTCGTATGGGGAATTGACGTGATTAGGCGATTACTCCGAAAGAAATTGACGGGCATGAGTTCATCTTGGTTGCGATAGACTATTTCACCAAGTGGGTTGAGGCCCAGTCCTATGCAGTGTTGAAGGCTTCGCATGTCGCGAAGTTCATCAGAAACAACATAATCTGCCGTTATAGAGTCCCGAACGAGATCATTTCAGATAATGGCTCCCACTTCAAGAATGATGTGATTGATTTGTTGAAAAAATACAATGTGCCTTTTCATAAGTCGTCTACATCCCGGCCGCAAACCAGCGGAGCAGTTGAGGCCGCCAACAAGAATATCAAACACATATTGCAGAAGATGGTGGAAACCTCACGGGTGGCGGACAAGTTACCGATTTTACTGCGTGGGGCTCCCTAACTTGAATTAGAACTTCAACTAGAACGACCCCGTATTCATTAGTCTATGGGATGGGCGGTTCTGTCGAGTTGAGGTTCCATCGTTGCGGGTATTGGTGAGTGTCGGATAGCCGAAGCAGTTAGCGACCAAGCGATTCGAGAACTCATGCTTTTGATGAGAGGAAATTTGAAAGCAGCATACCATGTCCAAGGATATCGGTATGAGAATCGGGACTTTCAACAAGAAGGTTAAGTCCAGGAATTTGAAGAAAGGAGATTTGGTACTCAAGGATAATCGAGCTCCTATTCATGACCCAAGGGGCAAGTTCAGACCTAATTGGACTGGTCCCTACATTATCAAAGCTATTTGGTCAGGTGGAGCTGTGGTTTTGATGGACCTAGATGGCCTAGAGTTTTCGGCCGATCAATATGGACAAGTTGAAGAAATACTACCCTGAGAGGCTCGTTGGGCGAAAACCGAAAGAGGCGACCTAGGCAAAATTGAGCACAAAAAATTAGAAAATATAAGCTGACCTGCATAAGGTTGAAAACCATAAGGGCGACGTTGGCAAAAGTTAGAGCGCAAAAGGAGAGTGAAAATACTCGAGTGAACCCAAGCCTGAACTACGTAAGGCTTGATTCCCATCTTTGGGATACGTAGGCAGGTTCACCCCGAAGTTCAGCCATAAACATTTTCCCCGATCAACTTTGTCCATTTGATTATCTCGGTCATCTCTGTCTATCAGCATTCAAGAAATTCATCATGATCTCCGGTGCAGTGCTACTCAGACTAGGGGCAACTTTCCGTTGCCAAGAAGTGCCGCGGTACTCTTCAAACTAGGGGCAACTTTCCAGTTGCAAGAATCCGGGGTTGTACATCTCAGTGATAGATCTCAGGCGTGTCCAGTTCTGATCCATATCGAAAATGGTTTTGAAAAGTTTTAATAAAAGTTGACTTTGTTCAAATTAATCTTTTTACAACCAAGACCATTTTTGGACCAAAGTGGGAAATTCTCAGTACCACAACTTTCAATTTCATTGATTTCAATTAGAGTTCTCCTGCTCTTGCATACAATAGAAATTGTTTTTTATTACATTCATAAAGAAAACTTGAAAGTACTAGTAAAGCAATAAATCCGGGGCACAGTCAAGTCATGTGTTCCTGCGCCCCCTCCCAGAGTTGGTCGAAGCCTCTGGTGCCAAAGTGGGCCCAACTTGTGCTTCTTCATTTAGCCAATCCCAGCACTCGTCGGACAAAGTGCAACTAAAAGTGGGAGCGGGGGCCAGGAGTTCTCTCGTCCTCCATGCTGTGGCATATCGGGGGAGCTGTGCGCCTCGAACTGGGAATGTAGCCGGATACTCTATACCCTCTGGCGGGCAAGTCTAATCATGGCCAAGCCCGGCGCGGATCACGGAAAGGAAATAGAACACACCTGTGAGTCAAGCCGATCGGTGAATTCCGGGTTGGCGGGTCATCTTTGTAGCCATCGCCGGTGGAATTGAGCCAAGGGCATCGCCCGAACAATACGGTCCCGGACAAGTGGCACATCAAGCAAACCACCACTCCTCATCAAGGCGTTAACTAGGCGGCGCCGGAAGAAGTAGCATGGCCATGGTGAATATCTTGAACAAGAGTCCACAACCTGCGGCTTGTCCATCAACCATACAGGGAGGGATGAAAAATGAGAGAATAAAGAATAGAGATGTCACGATGAGAAAAGTAAGAATGGGGTTTCTTTGAGAAAAATCGAGCTCGAGATCCAGTGATGTTAGCGATATATCGTGAGATTGGGTGGGAAGCATTACCTGCAGCAGTAGTGGACTCCCCGCTAATCTAGTTGTCTCTCGACGATAAAAGGCATTCAGGCCCATCAGTGTCTCGGCCAGAGTCATGGCAATACAACTCTTGCCCTCTCTTAAGCCGTAGGTAACCTCAACCAACCGGACGCTAGATCCCCCGGAACCTGAGGTAAACAGAAAATGAGAAAAATGCACAAACAGAGGGCATGTTGCCGGAAGCCTTGCCAATGACAGTCGTTGCGATCACCGGCATCAAATAACCGATGAATCAAACTCGGAATATCCAGCATTCCGTCGCTAATCAAAGTATGAGCCTCGTGTATTGAGAGCCCGCACATTTGTCCTAAGGCCTGGGCGTGGCCGAAACGAAGTTGGGGCAGAATCTCTTCGTCGCGCTCGGATTCCATTAGAACTTGGAAATCTTCAAAGGTGGGACACACCGGCAAAGCTGAAAACGTGAGTCACCGGATTCCAAAACCTCACGGCGTGAAAGCGAAAAATTCAGCGGTGCGACCAGTGAATAGTGCATTTATGCCAAAGCCCCGAAATTCAACTTTTGAGCCATCAAAATTAACCCAAAATGTGAGATTTTGGGCAAGAAGCACTTCCATTTGGAACAAATCGGTGTTGAAATGAAGAAGACCATGAAATTTGAGACCTTTTGAAGAAGATAAGGTTAGTGGAGGGCGGATGTCGACATTTCTTTGGTCTTGTGACTTATAGCCGGCCGGAAAAATCTGCCGACCGGCCATCACTTTGTGCCGACCGACCAATGAATGTGCCGATGGCTATTCCTCTCGGCCGATGACCCCTCTGTCTGGCCGATGCTCTTCCTCCTGTGTTTCCTGAGCCTTTCATGCTAGCAGTAGAGGAGTTCCACCACTTCAATACTCTCGGTGATCGATTTTTGTGGAATCACGCTTTGTTTGCTTATCGAGTTATGCGTACATTTGCTTATCGAGTTGTATGTCACTCTCTTTAAGTCGTTGATTTGTCTATCGAGTTGTGCTTACACTAGGCTAGCTTATCGAGTCTATGTTTTGCTTATCGAGTTGTAATTGGTTCACTACAGTTATTACGATCACGATGCTTTGTTTTCAAAACAGTTTCAATTTGATCACATTGTTGTGTGATGCCTAGCGATGCGATCGTAGAACTTGCGAATGCAACACCTTTTCAAACAAATAAATTGCATCATTTCCATCATTTGTTTTGCAAAACACCGCTTTTGAGAAATAAAACACACTGAGGTAGTGCAATGTGCTTAAGCGACTAGTGAAAAGGAATGTAAGCGAGAAAATAGCGAGATAATGAGAATACGAATGGATCTAAAACCTCCTTGCAATCAGTACCTTCGCGCCCTTGTCGGGTTGTTGTGAGGTTTGGCACCTTCACCACTTAAGGTAGTGCGGAAAGTGCATACGGAATGATTAATGGACCTTGAGTTGATCTCAGGCCATGACTTTGTGAGCGATGCTCGGAACATGCGAAGGACATCCCTTCCCGTATCCTTTTATATCTTGTGAATTCCATAATTCATTTCAATTATACAATGTTGCAGTTCGCTGCGTTCCAACATCATCATGTTTTGCTATGTTCAATTTCAAATTCCTATTATACACATTGCATTGTATGCGTGCTTTGCTTTACTGATATGTGTTCAAATTCCTGTTATACACATTGCATTGTATGCGTGCTTTGCTTTACTTACATGTGTTCAAGTTCCCTGTTATACACATTGCTTTGTATGCATGCACTGCTTTACTTACATGTGTTCAAGTTCCCTTTATATACACATTGCTTTGTATGCGTGCACTGCTTTACTTACATGTGTTCAAGTTCCCTTTATATACACATTGCTTTGTATGCGTGCATTGCTTTACTTACATGTGTTCAAGTTTCCTAATATACACATTGCATTGTATGCGTGCTTTGCTTTACTTACATGTGTTCAATTACAAATTTTCCTACACATTGCTTTGTATGCGTGCACTGCTTTACTTACATGTGTTCAAGTTCCCTTTATATACACATTGCTTTGTATGCGTGCACTGCTTTACTTACATGTGTTCAAGTTTCCTAATATACACATTGCATTGTATGCGTGCCTTGCTTTACTACATGTGTTCAATTACAAATTTTCCTACACATTGCATTGCATGCGTGCTTTGCTTTACTTACATGTGTTCAAGTTTCTATTATACACATTGCATTGTATGCGTGCTCTGCTTTACTACATGTGTTCAATTACAAATTTTCCTACACATTGCATTGTATGCGTGCTCTGCTTTACTACATGTGTTCAATTACGATTTTGCTATACACATTGCATGCGTTGTCACGCACCTTTGATTGCATTGTTATGAATGTTGCTAACAATATCAGATCTATTAAGTTTGATTTCTTTTCAGGCACGATATTGTATGTACGGTTCATTTGAAGCTGGCGCGACCAGACGAACCGAACAGATATCGTATTCTCCGCGTGAAACGTAGTGAGAATCGCTCAATTCTCTTACACTCCCTCTGCATTGTAATGTAGTTGGATTTAAGTTTACTAGCTTAAAAGCGCCATGCGTGTGCTTCATTCTGACTTTCTTTGCATGATCATAAGTTATGCTTGGCTTCTTGCATTTTCAATTGCATTTTGCCCTACCTCTGGCGCATATCTTGTCTACCTTGTATGCTTGTCTAAGTCTTGACCTCGTCAAAAATGGGTGCGTCTTGGGCTTTGAAATTCACTCCGTCATTGTTATGACTTAGGGATTACGTCAAGAGGGGCAACTATAGACACCCATCTTTGACCGACCTCAAGACTTGGGCGTCACCGCTTGAACACCGGTGATTATCCATGATTGTGTTAGATTGAGTTCCCGGAGGTCCCGGCCGTCGTATCTCGGGACCTCTCAACCGGCTTGATACGTGCTTGGTTTTGTACCAAGACTTGTGTGTTTTGCATCGAGGGTAGGGAAGGCTTGTTAGCCATCCACAGAGCCCAGGCTGCCCCTACAGCACTCACTTTTGGCTATCGGCCTTTGTTTTCTCAAAATCCTTGGCGGTCGGCACTATATGTTGCCGGCCGGCACTTTTGTGCCGATGACCTTTTAGCTAGCGGTTTGAACCCTTTGCACCCTCGAGAGATGGTGCATGCAGTGTGAGTGCACCATCACCACTCCCCATACCCGGGTTTGCACCCTTTGGGCCCTTTGACCCCCTCTCTCCTCTAGGAGCTTGAACCCCTGGCCAAGCTTCTTGGAGGAGGTTGGGCAGCTGGCCTAGGGCCTTCTAGGAACCCCAGGGCCCCTTGACCCTCTTGCACCCCTTGACCCCCCCTCTCTTGCTTAGCCACTAAGTCTTCTTGGCCTATATAAGTCCATCTCATCTCCCTTTACAAGGGTTAGCCATTTTAGACCTAAAAACCAGAGCTTACACATATATATCTCTGATATACATCCATATATATCTATATCTCCCTCTCTCTTCTCTTGTGTGTGTGATTTTAGGCCTAAAAAGTGTGTTTTACCTAACTTTTGCACCATTACACACACCATTACACCTTAGCTCAAGATTGGGAGGCTTGGGTGGTTGTTTGTTGAAGTTTTGGACTGGTTTTGATCATTAGAGAGTGGCTGGACCACCTGTTCTTCAATGGATCTTCAAGGGTAAACTCTTTGCTTTAGTTTCCCCATTCTTGCAACTAGTTTCTACATATCTTGCTTTGTGTTTTTGGCTTTGTGTTTAACATGAAAAGATCTTGTTTTTACTTGCTCTTGAACCTTCATTAAGGTCATTTTGTGGTTTGAGTGAAGGCCCACCCCTTTAGGCCTTGTTTGGCCATTTTGGGGTCTTTTTGGTAAGACCTTGTTTACTTGGTGTTTTGGGTCTTCTCTCCTCTGAAAACCAGTGGGTTTTCAGTGGTGAGAAAATGCTTTGGAGTCTCATATAGGGAGGACACCCTCTCCCCTTAGTCCCTTGTTTGCCTTTGTCTTTGGCTCAAAGGAACATGCATGAGTGCTTGCATTTAGCTTCATTTGAGCTTTCTTGGGTGTTTTAGGTCGTGTTTAACCTCTGTCTAATGTTGGTTTAATGGCCCTTAGCATGCTTCTTACACTTGCTTTGTAATGCCTCATTTGGCCTAGAGATGTGCCTTGTGTTTAGCCTCATATATCTCCATGTTTTGGCTTAGCATGTTGGAGCATTTAGTCATGATTTGCCATGTTCTAGGGCTGTGAGCCATTGTTTTGGTCTTATTTGGCATGCTTGACATGGTTGCTTTGCATGATGGCTTGTTGGCCTTGAGTATATGATCCATGTATGTGCATTGGTTAGCCTATTTAGATGATTTGGGATCGTTTGACATGCTATTTCAGACCCTAATCCATGCTCACATGCTTAGATTTGTCATCTCTCTTCATGCTTTAAAGGTGTGCCCTTTATGCCTTGAAATGTGCATTGTGTGTGCCTATGCTTTTGGGGTGTTTTGGGGCTGCCATGTGAGGGGATTTGGGTGTCATTTTGCCTACGGAAAACCTATTTTGGGTTGTTAGTTTGATGCCATGAAGGGTCATATTGGTGGTAGTGGAATGTCCCTTGGTTCATGCCTTGGTTTTAGACCCTTTGGCTTGCATGTTGGCATGTAATTGGTCACCATTTGGGCATGTTTTGCCCTGTTTTGGGGAAGTTTGAGGGCTGCCCCCATTGTGGCTAAGTCCATCATTGCATGATCATCATTAAGCTTGTTGCATGTTTGGCCCATTAGGTCTTGTTACATACTAGTACCATTGCATACTTGGCTCATGTTTGTATCATGCTAGCATCTTATGCACTCTAGCATTTTGCATGCCTAATGTGTTAGTTGTGTGGCACTTGGTGTGTTTGCCCCCTAATCCTCATGTTGCATCATTCAAGCTATGTTGCATACATGCATTCCATAACAGCTTGGGGTGGTCAAGCCAAGCATAAAGGTTGAGATGAGTTCACACTTTAAGTAGTGCAATTTGTCTCAACTTTTGGTCATCAAGACCTTTGATCCGTACATGATAAGGTTTTGGTCTAATCTTTGGTGTTGCATGCATTTGTTACATCAAAGTGCAACTTTGGTTCCTTAGGCCATCATGCACCAAGGTGCACAATTGATGGCCCTAGAACCAAGAGCCATGCTTCCTTGAGTCCCATTCATGATAGGAAGTATTGGCCATGCATAAATATGCCCAAAAATCCAATACCATGCCTTTGTGCATCTGCTTGTTCTTTGTCAAACTATCTCTGCAGAATTTTGTGCCGGCCAAGCCTTTGCATTTTTGGCCGATAGCATTTTGAGCAGCCGATGGCATTTTCCCACGATCGGTGGCCATTCCACCCAGCCGATGGTGTTTTGCAATGCCCATGGAAGGCGTTCTGGGACTTTGGTAATTTTTGGAGAGGCGATTTTAGAAAGCGAAACCTTGATGTACGGTGTAGGCTTTTCGAGCAAGTCGGATTGAGCATACATCATTCGCGCATCCCAAGGCAGGGCTGAGGCCCCATTTCTTTTTTATTATTATTAATTTGATTTGATAATTAGAATTTTGTAATAATTTATTCTATTCTTGGACTGTATTATTTTTGGACTGTATATTCTTTTGGTCCCTCCGAGTGAGGGCATAATTGTAATAAGTGTGCGTGAGTGGGTGTATGTCTTCCAACCCCCACTTCTTTCTACCCTTTTATTTACCTGCTTATGGTAATAGATTAGGGCACGTTTATTTTAGCATACCTTATGCAATGCATGCGTGCATTCATGCATATGTTTACATGCACCGGGCTCGGTACATCATACAAACAGCATTGTATTTTCAATTCCAAATTGAATACGTGATAGTTCTGACATTTCATATGCCATGTTTAGGATAGCAGCTTTGTCTAGATTACACTCTTGCACGTGTTGCATTAGTCATAACATGAACTAGGTCATGCATGTTTACTAACTAGTTCCTTGTTTTGGCATGTAGTCGATGTAAGTATTTATGCTTTAGCATTTACATGCGATGTGCTCATAAATGACCTTCTAATCGTACCCAAGCTCGAGCCAAGTCAACTTTGGTGATGCCGGACCGCGTGGCCTTCGGCACCGAGTCAGGGTTTCCTAAATTCCCCCATTTTAAAATATTTAGGTGGTGACTCTGTATCTGGCAAAGCAGTCCATGTTTGGCACTACTTTTCAAAAAATCTGTTTTTCTCAAAACGATTTGCCAGAGGTGGACTCTTTGGTTCAGATTTAGAGCATAATCCAAACACAAAAAGAAAGAGTCTGAGCTGTAGCACGGGGTCCCTCGCGGACTTTGGTTACAATTACCTACTGCTCGGTTTTAACTCACCGCTTTGAATGTTTGTACAGGCCTTCCAAAAGAGCCAAGTGGCTCACAGGTGTGTGCTTGAGCTATGAAAGACGGCTCGGTCGGCCGTCAGCGATCTTGATGCTTCAGCGGTGAACTAAAAAGCGAAGGCCAAGTTGACCGAGCTAGACTCGAAGAATGCGGTTGGGCGAGTGGTCAACTTCGATAGAAGCGAGATAAGCAAAGAGCTTTAGGCGAGAAGAAAGACCACTATCTCGAGTTTGTCAAAGTTGGAGAAGAAGAAAGACGCCAAAATAAAAGCGTTGCAAAAGCAGTTGGAGGACACTGAGGATCGTGGGTTTTAAAGAAGGCGAGGAACTCTATGTCTAGCAATGTGAGGCGTCAAAGGATATCTTCTTCAAATGCGGGTGGAAGACTGCGGCGGCCAAGCTCGATCAGGGGCCTGATTCCGAGTTCTTTCTGAACCCTCCCCCTCACTTTATACCGAGCTGTATGACGGACTATGCCAACGCAGTCCAACAAAAGTTTCTTTAAGAGGGGAAGGAGGATGAGGTCCCTGCTCCATTTAACGCCCCTCCTTCCAACACTCAGCTCGGTCGCTAGTCTTTATCTCCTACTCTGGTGGACTCCAGCCAAGTCTTACGCAGTGGAGTTGACGAAGTGCCTGTGGCCGAGCCCAAGCAGGGGGCTGATGCTGTAACCGGCCTTCCTATGGGCGAAATCTAGGTTGATTTGGATGCCGAGCTAGATGACTTGTTTGACTAATTTCTTTTTCTTTTTCTCTTTAAGAAAATGTAACCGGGCTACAAGCCCCTTCTCTTGTACTTGCTTACAAATGAAATGAAAGAAACTTTCCTTTTTACATATTTTTGTTGGATTCACATCACTTTTTCGCTTTGTAGTGTATTAGTTTTACTCTATGCCTAGCCAGCCTAGTTAGCTCGGTTGTGCCTTTATCATGCCTCCCTTTGTTCGGTTGAGATACATATCCTGGCTAAAGCACAACTTTGGGAGACTTCAAAATTTTTATAGCAAGAGATGTGCACCTAGATTATTATCTTGGCACATTTTATATTAAAGCTGCCATCTTTACACCTAGTTCCTTGTCTCGGTTGAACAACGAACCAACTAAAATCACTTGCCAACCCTCTTGGGTTGAGATCCTTATCTTGGCTAAAGAAGAGAACTAAGTGTTGGTCAAACTTGCCAACTTTCTTGGGGCCAGATCTTTATCTTCTTTAGGCCCAGATCTTTATCTCGGCTAAAGAAGAAAAACTGAGTGTTGGTCAAGCCTGTCAACTTTCTTGACCCGGATCCTTATCTCGGTGAAGAAGAAAAAACTAAGTGTTGGTCAAACCTGCCAACTTTCTGGGGCCTAGATCCTTATCTTGGCTAAAGAAGAAAAAGTGTTGGTCAAACTTGCCAACCATCTTATGCCTAGATCCTTATCTCGGCTAAAGAAAAAAAAGTGTTGGTCAAACCTACCAACCATCTTGAGCTTAGATCCTTATCTTGGCTAAAGAAAGAAAACTAAGTGTTGGTCAGACTTGCCAACTTTCTTGAGCCCAGATTTTTATCTCAGCTAAAGAAGAAAAAGTGTTGGTCAAACCTTCCAACCATCTTGAGCCTAGATCCTTATCTTAGCTAAAAGAAAAAAAAGTATTGGTCAAACCTGCCAACCATTTTGAGCCTAGTTCCTTATCTTGGCTAAAAGAAAAAAAAGTGTTGGTCAAACCTACCAACCCTCTTGATTGCCCCCAGTTGGCACTAACTATGAACAACTTCTACAAAGGAAAGAATTTTCCAAAAAAGAAACTACTTGTTTTATTGCAAAAAGAAAAATTCCAAGTGTTTTTAAGAAAAACCTAAAAGTAAAATAGTTTGAGGTTGGCCGTGTTCCATGGTTTAGGAATAACTTTGTTATCCATGTCTTCTAAGTGATATGCCCCTTTTCCGCTAAACCAATCACTTTGTATGGTCCTTCCCAGTTTGGTCCTAACTTGCCGTCTCTAGGTACCAAAGTGTTGGCCATTACTTTGTGTAGTACCCAATCTCCAATCTTGAATTGCCTTGGGTGTACTGTTTTGTTATATTTCTTGAATAACTCTTGTTGGTATGAGGCAATGTGTACCAATGCCCTTTCTCTTCTTTTTTCTGCGAGGTCGAGTTCTAGGGCTATGGATTTACCATTCAAGTTTGGATCAAAATTTTTGCTTCTAATAGTGGGGAGGCCTACTTCGAGTGGGATTACTGCCTCTATGCCATAGGCCAATGAAAAGGGTGTTTCTCTAGTTGATCGTCAGTGCAGTGCGATAGGCCCATAAAACATGGGGAAGTTCCTCACACATGCCTTTTGCTTTTTCCAATCTCTTATTCAAACCATTTAAGACTACTATGTTGGAAGCCTCGGCGGCCATTAGCTTGGGGGAATGCAGTGGAGTTAGAGTTGTAGAATTCTATCTTGTATTCTTCACAAAAGCCCCTAAAGATTTTGTCCTCGAACTGAGTGTCGTTGTCGGATGTTAGAGCCTTGGGTATGTGAAACCAATTCACGATGTTCTGCCAGACGAACTTCTTGATGTCCTTTTCTTTTAAGGATGCGAGTGCTTTTGCCTCCACCCACTTTATGAAATAGTCCGTTGCTACGAGAAAGAACTTTCTGTTGCCGGGCCCAGTTGCGAGTGGTCCTATTGTATCCAGGCCCCACATTACAAAGGGCCACGGGCTGGTCAACGGTAGGAGCTCTCTAGCTGGTTGATGTATTTGGTGTGCAAAATTCTGACATTTCTTGCACTTTTTGACATATTTCTCTAAATCTACTTGCATGTATGGCCACCAATACCCTTGTGAAATTGCTCAGTAAGCTAACGACCTTCCCTCTTGGTGGCTTCCGCAAACGCCTTCGTGTATTTCGAACAAAAACACCTGGGATGGACACACTTTAAGTAAGGTCCTGTGAAGGACTTTTTGTACAATGCTAGTGATGGGAAGAGCTAAATTCGCTGTGATTTTGCTCTACTTTTGTTGGCTTCTTTCTTTTCTTCGGGGAAGATGCCATTTTTTAAAAATACTATGATGAGGTCCATCCATGAAGGACCTAGCTTGGCATAACATGCTTCGGCTGCTTCGAGTTCTTCAATACTTGGTCTGGGTAGGAAGTCAATCAGCAATGGGTGTGGGATAAATGTATCTGCCATTGACGTAAAATCGGCCAGCTCATTTGCTTTACTATTTTCTTCTCAGCCGATTTGCTCTATCCGGACTACTTCAAACTTCATGATCTCCTTTCTGACCAAGTCTTGGTACTTAGCCATCATATCATCCTTTGCCTCGTAATCGCCTAAAATCTGGTTGACTACCAGCTGGGAGTCACTATACAACATCAGCTTGGTGGCGTTCATATGAAGTGTCGATTTTAAACCTGCTAGCAATGCCTCATACTCCGCCTCGTTATCGGATGTTGGGAAGCCAAGGTTGACTGACTGTTCAATTGTTTGGCCATTCAGTGAGATGAGGACTATGCCTAGTCCTGCACCGTGCCTGTTGGATGCTCCATCTATGAAGAGTTTCCACATCTCTCCGACGAATAGCTTCCAGCAAGTGGAGGGGTCTGATGATGTCTTTGGATCAGGGGTGTTACCGATGTCTTCTACAGGTTAATGTCTACCGTTGGGCTTTGATCCTCACTGTTTGACTGTCTACTTTTGGGTGAGTCCTTGCTGGCGGTGTTGTGGTTTGTTCCTTCTTCCCTCTCCTCAAGTTTGAATGGCTTGCTATGCAGTTGGGAATCCTGCTTTGGGGCTATGCAATTCCTGCAGCACTTTCCCTCCTTCTTTCGGTTGCCCAGTCAAGTCGATCGGGCAAATATGATGACTTCCTAGCTTGAACTCGACCATAAAGTCTGCCAAAACTTGGGCCTTTATTGCGGTTCCTGATTGAAACTTAATATCGAATTTCCCTAACTCTATTGCCTATTTCAAGATTCATCAAGAAAAATCCACCTTCTCAAATGAGGCTTTTAAGGGGAAAGCCGTGAAGACAATCACAGTGTGGGCATGGAAATAGTGTGACAATTTTTTTGAAGCCATCATCAAAGCTAAGGCCAGCTTTTCCAACGGTAGGTATCTTGTTTCAGTGCCCAGCAATGGCTTGCTAACATAAAAGATACGTAGGTGTTGTATTCCCTCTGCTCTGACCAACACTGCGCTAATTACATGCTGGGAAACTGCTAAGCACAAAAAGAGCTCTTCTCCTGGTACTAGGGTTACTAACAAAGGAGGAGAGGTCATGTAGTCTTTCAAGCTTTCTAGGGTGCTGTTGCACTCACCATCCCATTCAAACTTGGCTTTCAATGCCTGGAAGAATGGTCGACACCTGTCGGCGACCGCCTTATAGGAACTTTGGCTGCTAGACGGTGAGATCTTTGCACTTCATTGATTTTGTTGGGCCTTTTAAGATCTTGGATGGCTTTAATTAGAGAGGATTAGTTTCTATATGCGGTTGGTCACTAAAGCCCAAGAATTTGCTAACCCTATGCGCATGCATTTAGATGTGTGTAGGCGTAACTTGTGGGACTTCAAAATTTGGAACATTTCATCTAGGTCCTTGAGATGGTCCCTTTCATCCCTTCTTTTGACCACCATATCATCTATGTAAGCTTCCATTGTTTTGCTTAACAATGGCACACACATTTTGGTAATCATCTATTGGAATGTAGCCCCTGTATTTTTTAGGCCAAAAGGCATGACCTTGTAGCAATATAGTCCTCTGAACCTCTTGATCCGGTTCATACATAGTGATTTGATGGTAACCATGATACGCATCAAGGAAGCTAAGTCGATTATGCTCTGTTGTCAGGTCCACCAGCTGGTCTATCTGTGGTAGGGGGAAACTATTCTTTGGGCATGCTTTGTTAACTATTTTGTAGTCCACGCAAATGCACCATTTGCTATTCTCTTTTGGCACTACTATAGTGTTAGAGATCCACAGGATAGTGTACTTCTCGATTATACATCTCCAGCAAGTTTCCCACTTCCTCTGCCACTATCTCTGCGTGGTGGAGTACCAATCAGCGAGTTCGCTGTATAATTGGTCTAGCAGTTGGATGGACATTAAGTTGATGGCAGATGAAATTAGGGTCAATGCCAGGCATGTCGTACGGTGTCCAAGCAAACACTTTGATGTTAGATGTCACGCCCCAAACCCGCCCCTAAAAGGTTTGGGCATGATTTAATCAGAAACAGACAGAATGACCTGCATACAAAGTATTAAGTACTATAACCCTGACCAGCAAAAACATGGTACAAAAATTACATGGACAAATAAAACTAGTCTAGCATGCAAGGGTTCCTTCGAGTGCCTGGTTATCCTTAGGCTGACAAAATGCATGAAGCAACGCTAGAACGGTTCTCCAAGCCAGCTTCCTACAGAATCAGACAAAATGAGACAAGCTCAGTGAATAATAGCACTTAAACAATTTGAATCACAATGCATAGCTGTACATTTACCAAAGTTACGTACGACAGTAAGTCTGATATGATTTTACCTTCAGAACGGCTCTTGGCCTATTACACAGTTTTAGCAGATTGGCCTGTTGGCCCAGAATTATCAGATTGGCCTTTCAGCCCAGATAGCCTCTCGGCACAAATAGCCTTGCGGCACAGATAGCCTTTCGGCACACAGGTAGCCTTTCGGCACACAGATAGCCTTGCGGCACAAATAGCCTTTCGGCACACAGATAGCCTTTCGGCCCCTTATTTTCACAATTCACAAGTTCACCCACATTCACATTTCACATATCGGCCTTTGGCCTTATAATCACATTTCACATATTGGCCATTGGCCTCATAATTTCTTAGTACACAGATGGCCCTTGGCCACATGAGTTCACAATATCACAATTTTCCTTGATGAGTTCCATGATTCACGGGGTTTCACACATAACATATATGATTTCACAATCTCTTTCAGTGTCTCCATAATTTCATAATGTTTCCCGTGTACACATAACTTCACGCAACATAGTTCTTACATAAGGGAAATCTGAGTTCCTAATAAAACTATTAACGGATAAGGTGCATTAAAGCACTATTACTCACAGTGTTGTGGCGGCATATTAGTTCCTTCTTGAGTGTGCCCTGCACACAATATAACTGATAAATTAGTATTCTTTCCTTCCAAATCCTTAAGACGTCATTTCATATGCCACCACATTTCTTATGCATTTATCACCATTTTGCTCTCATCAGAAAAATATTCTAAAGACACCAGAGAGTCAAGCACGAAAAACTGAACAAACATAGTTTTCTCTCTGGCGATCCTCGCTCGGCGCAAACTTATGCCTTTCGGCGGACGATAAAAGTTACCAAAAATCTTTGAGAGGTCGATTTTTATTTGGGCGAACATTTCTCCTTCGGCCAGACGAGGTAATTCCAGGTAGACTTCTGAGAGATGCATTTTCCTTCCGCTGAGGCCACGACATCCGCTTCGGCGGGCGGCGACCAATTCGAGGCGGCGATTTCAATCAAAAATTGAGCAACCAAACTTCATTTTTCATTCAATCAAGGTTAAATTCATGAAATACTTCAACTTAACAACACCATAACATGGATTTAAGCTTGATTACAACAATTACACTAACTTAGAAGCTTCAACAACTCATCACTTCCTCAATTTCATTCTATCTTCAAGTTACGTTCAAGTTCAACAAGCATATCACATAATCTTACCATATGTGCATGGAATGATGATCTAAAACCAAGAAATAAGATATAATTTCATGCATCACCCAATTAAAGTATCAAAATAGACAATTATTGAGAACTCTTAAAAATCAAACATAAAGCATTCATACATCAAACACAACATAAACATAAGATGCAACCTTTGAGTAGTTATAACAAGAACTTGAGTTACCTTGAATTTAATCACACAATTCTAACAATTTGCTTAGCTTCCTTGGTGATTCACGTTTCCCCCAATTCTTCTTCTCCAACTCTCACGTTTCTCTCTTCTTGATCTCACCCAAAAGTAGTTCTAAGTCCAAAATATCTCCTAAGTATAGATATATATATATAATAATATAATAGGAGAATAAGACAAAATTTAATCACTTTAACATGCCGAAATGAAAATTTCACAGAAAATCCCATTATAACCTAAAAATCATGTAGATTCCAAATATCAAATCAATTTCTGAAAATTAAGTCTCTAAGGTGTCCAATTTCAAATTTCAACGATTCAAGTGTAACTGATAACGTTCTAACTCAACAGATAGGCATCCATATTATTAAGTTCACCATACTTCCCCCCATTGAATCTCACAATAAACATTCAAAGACACAGAATAGAGGACTGAATAAATACCAGAATCATATACGAGGGTCGGGGCATTACACTCTCCCCCCCTTAAATAAGTTTGGTCCTCCAAACTTGTTTCAACGTATAACAAGATAGAAATCTTAGGCTCACTTCAGTGCTTCCTTTTCTTATAAGGGTTCACATAATGCTGCAGTTCAAACGATTCACAGATTACTCTGGTTCTTACCATAATCATTCAGAAGGTGTCACCACAATCAATATCTTACTATTTTATTTAACAAATCGATTTAATATGTAGTGGGCACGTAAACATGAAGTAACGCAGGACAAGATTACACGAATCCATGACAGGGCATTATAGATATATAATCGCCAATAGGTAGGATATCGAATCATATCCATAAGTTTGATACAAGAAATTTTCACTGATAGAAGCAGACAATTTCCAAGTATAGAATATAATAGATATCATTACCTTCAACACATGAGTTACATAAAGCATATTTTCGTAGCATACATTAATCCCAATCACAATATCATCACTTTTTTTTTTTTTTTTTTTTTTTTTTGCAACTACGTGGTTAGAGTCAAGTCGGTCTATGTATAATTCAATCCAGCCGTTACAAAGAAGCCGTTTAAGTATAAATCCACTAGTCTCACAGTCTTCAATGTTCACAAATATTCTAAAAGCATACCATTTTATTAGTTTAGAATTACGTGCAATGGTTTTTAACAAATCTTTAAGAACGACATATTTTTAAAAACAAAAGTTAACTGCTTGACAAAAACAAAAATAAGAAATCCCGATACACATTGTTAGTTTTTGATAACATTACTGGTAAGTGTTGAATTATAAGGAAAATCATACCTCGGTCAACGATTAGAATAACACTTACATAACTTCATGCAGATTTATCGGCATAACACTTGGACATATTTCATGAATACAAATCTAAGTAACAAATAGAATTATGACGATCGTCGTTTCAAGCAAAATGAGCCATTTAAAGATAGGTTAGGAATCACATTTAGAATCATATTGCATCACTCATTCATAATGATGTAGTACCACACCCACTCTTCTTAAGCCTTCTATCCAGTTACTACAAACAAGTGCGGTTTTTTTTTTTTTTATAGTGCATACAATCAACTACATTGTTCCATAGCCACAATAGTAATCACCAAACAATTATACATAAATCACAACCCAGTTATGCAGTTTAGCTCTGCCATGTAAGCAAAGTATCTAGTTCTTTAACATGGTTATAGGAACTTAACCCAACAGTATATCCATAAAGTGATGTAACAACACTACAGGAACTTAATGCAAACTCACACAATGCGGAATATACAAATCTGTATGACCATGTAAGAGGAGATATATATATCCGGCAATTCTTTTTTTTTTTTTTTGAAATACCCCTATAATCATTTATTCTCGTCAAAATTCACAGTGACACCCAGAACAGCTTGTCTTATTGCCATCAAATACAACATAATCAAATACAACATAGGGGTTGGCCTGACAATTTGCAATATTCACACAAAATTTTATCACAAACATGTTTTCTAATTCCTAGAGATAGGATGTTAATTCTTACAGTAACCTATCACATTACCAATTAATTTACTTGGTGGTTAGCTATTGCTTTGCAAGTATCATATGGACAGACTCGGATTATAGGCTGGGTTCCTTATGTTATTTGTCTACTCCTTATAAGAAGTCCCAATGAAAGATTACAGGTTCGACATAAACAAAGCAGGGATCAGATCACAAATTATACATAACAAACAAATTCGAAACATAACGTATCAGATGATAGAATATTTCTTATCATATCGTGCCATTAGCGTACACTTAACAAAATAAACAGTTCACATTCTAATGGGTCAAACTTTTGCTTTCATGCCGTAAATTTAAACAACTCGGGTCCCTACATAACACAACAGAATAATCTCAACTTCTTACAGATACCTTAATTTATAGATGAATATCATTTCATTTATTCGTTAAGAAACAACTTAATTAAGCTTAAAATAGTATCGGTTTTTATTCATGGGTGACTGCAGAAGGATTCCAAGTCATCTGAGTTACAATCCAACATGCAGCATAGTTAGCCATATAAGCAGTGTATCTGATTACTTTTCATACATAGGTACTAGTAGATCCATTTACCAAATTATAAATCCCCATTAAACATGCCGCATTCATAGTTAGCACAGTCAGTAATGTTAAAACTAAATAGACAATAATATTTTATCGTAAATCAATTTGTAACCCTGTATTAAATATCATTCGAATCGAAAAAAACAAAAATCATTAACAGAGCATAGTCCCAATTCCATTTGTTTCTGTCCGAATTCACATTGTCATGCAGAACGGTTCGCACTTGAAGGCTTTCACAATCTTAAACCGTGAACATATATAACCAGGTTTTAATGTGGGTGAGATTCCTCATGTCGTTCAACCATTCTTTATAAGTAATCTTGGTCACGGATTATCGATTATACATAACAAAACATATTACAGATTTCAAATTTTCATAAACAAACCCCTCAGTCCCTATCAGACATTGTGTCAGCTCACAAATTCATAGTATTTATATCTTATTCCAAAATCAAAAGTCACAGTACTTAATCAACGGTTCAAGGTCAACCTTCACGTGTCCAAACACAACTAATATGTATGTCATTCTCTTATTTCGTATAAACTATTAGTGGGGAATAGGGTATCATTACTTATTTCCTTACACAATTATGAGAGTCTTTATATACCTAACCTCTTATCACAGCCAGTCCTTCTCAACACACTACAAAATGTCATGCAAGACTTATTCTTGTCAGAAAGTCTAATTACAAGCACCTCGCAGGTTGGAACATTACTATAATCTGATGAGCGTGACTATCTTGCCAAAATGTACATATTGTATATATTAACTGGTTTAATCACTAAGTCGTAGGAATAATCCATATTTAAAGCGTGAGCCATTAGCTGAACAGATGCTAAAAAGCATAATCGTTTGTTATCATTTTCCACAAATATCGATCAATCCATCAATAACAACCAATAACATAAAAGTGTACTTCATTATGGACATATAAATTATCTTACCAGTCAACTCGAATTCTTACCCCACTTCTACCGGCAACTTTGTTGATCCAATTCCACACCTTTGCTTATCTGATCTACTAACAATTTTTCTTTTCTTTTCTTCTTCTCTTCTCTTTTTTTTTTTTTTTTCCAGCGGAGGTAGAATCCTTTATGCTTACCCTCGCCATATTCTGCACAACCATCATTATACAATAGACATAATTCAAAATTGTTAGCCTTATCAGAGTACTCTTAACGTTTCTATCGGTCTGTCATATATTTTCTGGATGTCATGCAAGATGCCTAAAGCTTTTCTAGGCATCCTAAAGCTCAATGGATCTGTGTGTGAGATAGCAACTCGTGCTCTGATACCACTTGTCACGCCCCAAACCCGCCCCTAAAAGGTTTGGGCATGATTTAATCAGAAACAGACAGAATGACCTGGTATAAATGATAATTGGGGCCTGAGCGGAAGCTTTACATTGAAGACAACATGCAGATACATCCATTGAGCGACTACCAAAAAGCCATGACCAACTTAAACTTAAACATAAAGTAAATATATGCACGGAATTTAGGTTACATCCACATTTACAACCCAGCCCAGACTTTGGGCATACAAAGTATTAAGTACAATAACCCTGACCAGCAAAAACATGGTACAAAAATTACATGGACAAATAAAACTGGTCTAGCATGCAAGGGTTCCTTCGAGTGCCTGGTTATCCTTAGGCTGACAAAATGCATGAAGCAACGCTAGAACGGTTCTCCAAGCCAGCTTCCTACAAAATCAGACAAAATGACAAAATGAGACAAGCTCAGTGAATAATAGCACTTAAACAATTTGAATCACAATGCATAGCTGTACATTTACCAAAGTTACGTACGACAGTAAGTCTGATATGATTTTACCTTCAGAACGGCTCTTGGCCTATTACACAGTTTTAGCAGATTGGCCTGTTGGCCCAGAATTATCAGATTGGCCTTTCAGCCCAGATAGCCTCTCGGCACAGATAGCCTCTCGGCACAAATAGCCTTGCGGCACAGATAGCCTTTCGGCACACAGGTAGCCTTTCGGCACACAGATAGCCTTGCGGCACAAATAGCCTTTCGGCACACAGATAGCCTTTCGGCCCCTTATTTTCACAATTCACAAGTTCACCCACATTCACATTTCACATATCAGCCTTTGGCCTTATAATCACATTTCACATATCGGCCATTGGCCTCATAATTTGTTAGCACACAGATGGCCCTTGGCCACATGAGTTCACAATATCACAATTTTCCTTGATGAGTTCCATGATTCACGAGGTTTCACACATAACATATATGATTTCACAATCTCTTTCAGTGTCTCCATAATTTCATAATGTTTCCCGTGTACACATAACTTCACGCAACATAGTTCTTACATAAGGGAAATACAGTTCCTAATAAAACTATTAACGGATGAGGTGCATTAAAGCACTATTACTCACAGTGTTGTTCTTGAGTATTAGTTCATACGGGTGTGCCCTACACAATATAAGCGATAAATTAGTATTCTTTCCTTCCAAATCCTTAAGGCGTCATTTCATATGCCACCACATTTCTTATGCATTTATCACCATTTTGCTCTCATTAGAAAAATATTCTAAAGACACCGGAGAGTCAAGCACGGCGAACAAACACAATTTTCTCTCTGGCGATCCTCGCTCGGCGCATAAACTTGTCGGCGGCGCGACATGACAAAGATTACCAAAAATCTTTGAGAGGCCGTTTTTTATGCTCAAGCGGACAGGGTAATTCCAGGTAGACTTCTGAGAGATGCATTTTCGCTCGGCGGCCCGACCTCCTTTCGGCGGACGATTTCAGTTGGCGGCCGTTCAATCAATCAAAATTGAGCAACCAAACTTCATTTTCATTCAATCAAAGGTTAAATTCATGCAATACTTCAACTTAACAACACCATAACATGGATTTAAGCTTGATTACAACAATTACACTAACTTAGAAGCTTCAACAACTCATCACTTCCTCAATTTCATTCTATCTTCAAGTTACGTTCAAGTTCAACAAGCATATCACATAATCTTACCATATGTGCATGGAATGATGATCTAAAACCAAGAAATAAGATATAATTTCATGCATCACCCAATTAAAGTATCAAAATAGACAATTATTGAGAACTCTTAAAAATCAAACATAAAGCATTCATGCATCAAACACAACATAAACATAAGATGCAACCTTTGAGTAGTTATAACAAGAACTTGAGTTACCTTGAATTTAATCACACAATTCTAACAATTTGCTTAGCTTCCTTGGTGATTCATGTTTCCCCCAATTCTTCTTCTCCAACTCTCACATTTCTCTCTTCTTGATCTCACCCAAAAGTAGTTCTAAGTCCAAAATATCTCCTAAGTATAGATATATATATATATATAATATAATAGGAGAATAAGACAAAATTTAATCACTTTAACATGCCGAAATGAAAATTTCACAGAAAATCCCATTATAACCTAAAAATCATGTAGATTCCAAATATCAAATCAATTTCTGAAAATTAAGTCTCTAAGGTGTCCAATTTCAAATTTCAACGATTCAAGTGTAACAGATAACGTTTTAACTCAACAGATAGGCATCAATATTATTAAGTTCACCATACTTTCCCCCATAGAATCTCACAATAAACATTCAAAGACACAGAATAGAGGACTGAATAAATACCGGAATCATATACGAGGGTCGGGGCATTGCATTAGAGGTCAAAAAATCCACGACCTCTATTCTCTCAGTGCTAGATAGAGACAAACTGAGCAAAAAGAACTTTTCTGGGTGATTGAAGAACAACCCTTACCTCTACCAAGTCTTCCACGCATACGTTCGGTTACTTTCTTGAGCATCTGCAAACGGTTCATTGCTTTCTAGCTCCTCCACCATCTGTACAAACCCTTTTGCAGCCCAGCTGCCGTTTACCGTGACAAAGCACTATTTTGACATGATTTGGTCTCCTAAGACTTCTTCAATCACTCCAATTTTGTTGGGGAACCGTAATGCCTGATAGTAGGTTAATGCCATCGAACGTATGGCGTGCAACCATGCTCTTCCCAATGATAAGTTAATTTCATTGTTCCTGCCTTGACTGGTAGAATTATCTTGCCAACTAGCCATTCTCGCATTGCGTTGAAGCCAACGAGGGGAGATGTTCTGAGAGTCTTTGTCCTCCAATTTTAGTTGCTTGAAGGTCTCGTAGTACATTGTCTCGCACAAGCTTCCTTGGTCAATCAGAAGCTGCTTGATGTTGAAATTTTTTATGCACAGAGTGACTACCAGCGCGTCATTGTGAGGGCAATGTAACCCTGCTAGATCCCTATCAGAAAAGGAGATAACATTTGTTGCATCCATTTTTTCCCTTTTGACTATAGGTTATGCACTTAGTACCTTCCTCAAGTGCTCAGCCTTTTTGATCATCCCTCTAAGCTTACATACCCCGCTTAGGTTCGACGATCCCATGTATCACATTTATTATACCTTGGGGTGGATTGTCGACTGGCATCCCACTCGGTATGCTGCGGTCCTGGGGGGTTGGTTGTGTTCCCCCTTCTATATACTGGTCCAAGTGACCAGCGGCCACTAACTCCTCCAGATGTTGCCTCAATGGTGTGCAATTTTCAGTTCGGTGCACCTTTTCATCATGGAAGGTGCAACGGTACCTTTCATCATAGCCTCTTTGTGCTTCTTCCAACTTGGCTGGCCGCGGAACAAAGGGTTCATCGCGTATCTCGTTAAGAATCCGCTAGATAGATTTGTTGAATACTGTGGTAATGGTAGTGCGGACTCTTAACTTCCTTGTTTGGGGGTCCTCTCTGTTGGCTCGTCTACCTTGCCCATTCTTGCTCGGTTGTTCTACCATGTTGACTTTTGCTGCAGTCTTTCTATCCGGCATCACTGTTGTGCCAGATTTTGCTTTAGTGCAGGCGCTATCTTCCTCTACCCGGATGTGCTGATGTACTCTCTCCATTAAGGCCTCCATTGTGAGGGGCAGCATCATCGTCATTGAATCCCTCAACTTGTTGCCTGTCGGTAAACCCCATTTGTACTGTGTGATGGCGGCGTTTGTGGGGCAAACCCCAATTTGATTAAAAGTCTCCCAATATCGACTATTATAAGATTTCAACATTTCCTTCTCACCCATGTCAATGGAGAGTAGCTTGTCTATCTCCACCGGCGTCTTAGTATTTGATCTGAAACTAGTCACAAATGCCTCGCCAAGCTAGCCCATGAGGCTATCTTTGCCTTTTGGCAACCTTTCAAACCATGTTAGACCTCGTCACCAAAGTGGAAGGAAACACGATACACATTAGAGCCTTGTTTCGCCGATACACTACCATAACCTGGCGAAAGTGGCTCAAGTGCATGTAGGGATTCGACTTTCCCTCATAAATAGTGAATTTGGGTTGGTGGAAGCCTGAGTGTAATGGTGCGTTCTCTATCACTGGAACAAACGACGAACTCTGCAACCTTGCTAGCACTTTGTCAGCTAGTTCATAGGCGAGGCATGGCTCAGGCTTTCCAACCTCAACACTCCTATGTGTCCTAGGTGCCAATCGTTGTAGTGTAGAGACCCTACAGGGGTCACGTGCCCGAGTGTCTTCTCTCCTTCAAGCCTTTTCGTCACGCACTGTTTGTAAGTTCGCCATTCTGGGCAACTCCGTGCGCCTAGATGTCGTTTAGTACGAGTGCGAGGGCCTGTAACTGCTTCCTTCCATGTAGGATCTTTCAGTCCTCGTTCTCTCAGACCCGCACCATCGCACCCCGATCCTGTTTTGATATAACCACCTCGGCTCAAGCTTAGGGCCGAACACCCGTCCAGTCCATGACCAAGCTTAAACCACTTTCATTTTCACCCGCAGTGCGACCTAATGGCCAAGAGTGAACCTAGGTTGGTCCATGCAATGGATGGCCTTAGCTCGGTCTTATTTAGACATAAATTGCCCTCTCAAGTACATTAATCGATATACCAATTAGTGCATATAACATTATTCTAGATTTATGGGGGCTTCTAAAATTACATTTGCCTCCTTTATTTTTTTTGATATTATTAATATTTCCTCTTCTATCATATATTTCTTAAATTTTTTCAAGTATGCTCCAGCCCAGATTACGTATTGAGAATTTGCCTTCCTTTTACTATTGTCTACATGCTCTCCTATGTCAACACTCTTTTTTGCACTATGTTTTTACATTATTTTAAACTTGATTAAATTAAAAATTCGTTTAGTATGTGATTTAAATTTAAGTTCTTAATTGAGGAGGTTTGCACACTATGGACTCGCTTTTTCCGCGCCCCCGCCTTTCGAAAAGGGTTTGAAAAGAAGGCCTCACAGTTTGGACTCCGCGAGTCTGAATCTAGTCTCACAAGTGCAATGTGAAACTGATAATCACTAAAGAGTCCAAATCCAGCAAACCTTTTTGGAAAATCGATTTTAAATCAAATAATGAAAAAATTGAACTGCTTTGCCAGATTACAAAGTTGCCACCTAAATATTTTATTTTGGGAAAATTTAGGAAACCCTGACTCGTGCCAAAAGGCCACATGTCTGTCATCACCAAAGTTGCCTCAGCTCGGGAACTTAGGTACGAGAGGGGAAGGTCTTGAAATGAGCATCCCCACTCGCTTGATCAAAGATCGACCTCTACTAATCATGATATGTCATTTTATAAACATTATGTGTTCTTATTCCGGTTATTAGCTAACATTACTATGTGACATACACACACAAGTATAGACTAAAATCACAAGAATTGGAACAATTCAACTCTTGTTTGTTCTGCGAAAATGATTTGAATTTGCCACGTTCAAGTGGGCTTAAAATGTGGATTTGCCACCAAACACTGTGGACTTAAAACGTGATTCGCCACAACAAAGTAGGTTTAAAACTCACATTTATTGAATCGTTCCAATTCAAACAACAAGCCTCCATCCATAGGCATTCATGCAGTTTAGCATTTAAGCACATAGCCTCATGGCAAGCATGCTAAACATGGCAATAAGGAAATCACACTCATGCAAGCATGATAAAGCATAAAAACTTACCTAGTACTCCGAGCCAAAACAAAAACTAGTTAGAAAGATGCATGATCCTAACTATGTTAAGTGTCTAATGCAACACATGCAATATACAATTTAATAGGCTCAACTACTAATATGGCATATGAAGTAACTTGAACAACAAGCAATTTAAACACATATTCAACGAAATATTGAAATGGCAATGCAGTTTGTATGACGCCTCGAGCCCCGGTGCATGAGAGACAAATGAATGGATGCAAACATGTGATATGTTAATCGAAATATGTCCCTAACCTAACCATCAAAAGTGATTAAATAAAAGGGAAAAAGATGTGAGGTTGGAAGACATACATACACACACACACACTTATTACAATATTGTGCTGTCACGAAGAAGGGTCTGAATGAATAAGAGCTAAGCTACTCTAAGCTAAGCTAACTATTACAACACAAAATAAAGAAATAGCTAAGCTAAGCTACTTAATTATTACAACAATCAATTAACTAATATAATTTAATCAAATACATATTGCACTAATTAATTACACCAAATTAATTAAGTACAAAACCAGCTCAAAAATAAGAATAGGCATGCTGTTCTAACTACTTAAACTTGAGACGCATCAAATACACATGCACGCGTTTGGTTTCCACCCGGAATACCACTACTTTGCTACTCTTGTTGCCGCAGTTGAATTACAGTATCTTTGAAAGGACACTATTCTGAGAGTACATCACTGGCTGGTTGGCCACTAATGGAGGCTACCGGCCATCAGTGAAAGGTTGTCGGCCATCAGTGTATGAACTGTCGGCCACTGATGAACAACTTCATTCTGCTACAACAGAGCAGGAAAGAAGTAGTTTCACAGGTTGTATATACTGTGTACCGCTCCCTATCATCAAAACATCTCCAAGGAGTGGTACCCTTGGGTGCAAAACCACCAACGAAGCATTTTCAATGCTTGATGGCCAAAAAAACCAAGGAATACAATTTCATTGTATATAAAAACAAGACTCTATACCATCACCTTATCATGTGTGGTCAAGGGCAATGGAGACCAAGGAGATTGGCTCTTTTCATCACTTTGAGTATGAAATGCTCCAATCTTCCTTGTGTGCAATATAACGTCTGATTGAACACATGAAATGCAACACAAAATCCTTATCTTGCTCTAGTTTTACTTATCACTTTTGTTTACTCATTTTAAATTATCAACTCATTCTTTAATCGGTTTAGTTCAGTGGTGAGAGTCCTCTAAAGAGAAAGAAGTGTCAACCAAGGAATGATGTCAGGCAAGAAAGAGTTCATGCCATTGATAATGAACCCTCAAAGAGGATTAAACCATTAAGCATAAACTCTATCTCAAGCTTAAAGAATCCCAAACTTGAAACAACTCTGAAAAGCGATTGAAAGAGTGAAACAAATGAGAATGTGATAGAGCTATATATGCTGAAATTACATGCAAAATGACACTACAACATGCAACCAATTCAAGCAACTCATGCTTAAAGGCCTAAAACAATAAGCTAGTGAAGAAATTAACCCTACAACTATGCAATACAAGCCTCAACTGAATTAACCAGCCCAAAACAGAGCTAAAATAGGTCAAGATGGAGGCAAAAAAAAGATGGACTTAAGCTACAAATTGCTAGAAAAACATGTTAACATATGAAGCTATCTAGGCATACAAACAAAACACAAGGACAGGAGGCTAACCCCTCCAATTTTGGACTTCAAGACATGGTTTTTACCACTTAAGTACCTCTGAAAATCAGTGATTAAAAGGCCCAAAAAAGCTAGTTTAAAAGCCTTGAAAGATGGCACAAAAGCCTAAGAAAACCAAGTAGCAAAACGGTGAACCACCCCTAACTCAAAAGGGGCCTTTAAACTACCTTTTAAACCATAAAAAACAGAGATTTTTGGAGGTCAAAACCAGCTCAAAAACAATATGTAAAGATGTCAAAACAAGTATTTAAAACAAGAGTAAAACACAAGTGTTCTACCTCTTGAAGACAAGGTACAATTTGAGCAACAAAACAAGCTAAATCAAGACAGAATCCTCTTCTAGAGCTCGAACAAAACTCCAAGAGACCTCAGCTCCATGGTGGTCAAGTTTGATCAAGGGGTTCTTGTGCACAAGTGTAGAGAAACTAGACTTTAAGGGACAAAATAACAAGAGAGAGAAATCTAGAGAGAAAGAGAAATTTTTGTCTTCAAATTTTCTAACGCCTCTCCCCAATATGCAAGAGAGGGTCATATATATAGAAGATGCAAATTCCTTGAGAAGATATAGCAACACACGTGTTTCAAAATACATGAACCTATACATACAGCTGGCACAAAATATCACAAAATATCTACTAGAAACACTAATGGCTGTCAAGCCAAAAGCCATGGTCAGCAGCCTTCAAGGATGGCATGCTGGCCATCAACATCCTTATGCTGAAAAGACCTAAGCATGGTCCAAAGATGAAGCAAGAAGGATGCAGGGTTTGGAAAACTCAAACCTATGGCGTTCTGCCACGGACTTCGAGTGTTCGGTGAGCAATCAGAATCACCATCGGATATACCTGCAAGGACATCCAAGTCTTAAAGGGCCGTCAAAAAATAGGGTGTCTACAATTGCCCCTCTTTGACAGAACTCGGAGTCACGAAATGACGTGAGTGAATGTTAAAGCCCAGAGACGACCCATTTTGACAAGGCCGTAAGACTCGGACAAACAATCAAGATAACAATAAAAAGGTTGCACCCATAAGTTGCCTATGCATCCCCTTACGCGGAATCATACTAGCGCAGTTCTAGGGCAAGATGCAAATGATATGCATGATGCAAAAACATAACTTATGATCATGCAACAAAGTTGTAATGAAACATCTAAATGCAAACGTTATGCAGTAAAAATGTCACATTCATGCAAATAGAAACAAGGTATAGAAACCTCATACACGAAAGTAAGTAAGCAAACATGCTACACATGGGAATTACAAGTCCAAACCACACTTCATGCAAAAAGGATGTAAGAAAATATGCAATCTTAACTACGCAATGCGCATGAAGGGAAAAGAACAACACAATCATCAAGCACACCCAAAGTGCCACACAAGATTACAACGTGTTACACACGCAAGGGGAAAGATGATACGAACATAGGGGCACACCCGACCATTTTAAATCGAAGCGTCCTAATGCGTCACACGCGAGAGGAGAAAAGGGTGGTGTAAACACCAAGCGTACCCGAATATTTCTTACCGAAAACATCCTAACGCGCTGTACGTGAGAGGAGAAGAGGGTGGCGTAAATATCAGGCATACCCAAATGTTTCTAACCAAAAAACGTCCTAATACGTCGCACGCGAGAGGAGAAGAGGGTGGTGTAAACACCGGGCGTACCTGAATGTTTCTAACCGAAAACATCCTAACGCGTTGCCGCAGAGGAGAAGAGGGTGGTGTAAACACCGGGTGTACCCGAATGTTTCTAACCAAAAAATATCCTAATGCATCGCACGCGAGAGGAGAAGAGGGTGGTGTAAACACCGGGCGTACCCTAATGTTTCTAACCGAAAACAGGGAGGGGTGTAAACACCGGGCGTACCCAAATGTTTCTAACCAAAAAACATCCTAATGCATCCCACGCTTGAGGAGAAGAGGGTAGTGTAAACATCGGGAGTACCCAAATGTTTCTAATCGAAAATAGGGAGTGGTGTAAACATCAGAACTCGTCCAAATGCTTCTAACCAAAAACATGAAGTGGTGTAAACATTGGAACTCGTTCGAATGCTTCTAGCCAAAATAGAAAGAATCAATGGACAGGAGTAGTCTCACCTGGAACTCCTCTGAATAAACCATACATACAGTATCGTGCTTGCATAAGAAAGCTACTTATCAGGCATAACATAATAAGAGTGCATGTTCTATGCAATAAACAAAAGTATGCTATATGTAAGAGATGAACATATTCTATGCAAATACGAGAAGCACATATTTTGTGCATGATTGGAAATAATGTGTATTCAATGCATGATAACAACTAGGATATAGCGGCATGTTCTGTGCAAACCAAATAATCTGAAGGCATATTCTATGCATAGTACAAGAGCGATGGATGTGAGCATATTCCATGCATAATATGGCAACGTGTTCTACGCTATGATGTAAGTGGAATGCACATTCCATGCAGCGACAAAGAAGCACATATCCTATGCGATAACAAAAACGCATTCGCTAAGATCAATTCAAAAACAACTCCCGATATACCTCTTAGAAGAGTTGTAACATGTTAAAAGGATGCACTTCACTTATATTGATAAGCAACAAATATCGTACCCTGGAAACACGATTTTGAGCTCTCGCAAAGACATTATAAACCGAACACTGAACACTCCCTTCACTTCCTGCAATCCAAGAACACAAAACAGAACCAAGGACACAAACGAAACTCTTGGACACCTACCGGCCACCAGAGGGAACCGCCAGCCACCTGCCGGCCACTGGTGTGTCTTGTCGGCCACCAGTATGCCTTGTCAACCATCGATGGCAGCTTGGGGCAAAACTGACTTTTCAGCCTCAGGTCTTTAAGTATACAACTCCAAGCTTCATTTCCTCACAAACCCTTGCTCGAAAATCACCTCCCTCTCTCTCTAGGTGCTCCTTCTCTCTAAGTCCGCGCTTTCTACGCGTTTTCCAACACCCTACACAAACTTTATTTGCTAAATCCTCCTAGTTCTCTTCACTTTGAACTGATTGAAATTTGATTCCGACGGTTCTTTTCTCATTTCCACCATTCTAGGCTCATTCCCTTCGAGTTTCTCTCGAGTTCTATGCATTTTTTTGGTCTTTGACTTTTTTCCCATTTTTCTCTCTTAGGGTTGACTTTTGTTGACTTTCGGCATTCTCTACCCATTTTTCTCATTTTCCCCCTTTTTCTCACCTCTTTTCCAGATAGCGGATGATCTTTCTCATGATGGGGTTCCCCCAGGGCTTCCCCCAATAGATTTTGAGGTGGACTTCGAGGTCGAGTTTCAGGCCGAGCCAAGGCCATCACCGTTGAGTATACGGTCTTTTGATCCAGCGAGGTATCATCCACAGACACACATAGTGCCCATTGTAGGAGGAATCAAATGTTTCTTGACTTCCGAGGGCGTGCGGAGGACCTCTGTTGAGAGCGAGGTGTCTCACTTATCGGCCATTGCCAGCGAGTACAAAAACTATTTTCACACATTCTTGCCCTTATCTGTTTGTATTTGTTGCCTTTGCCTTCATCTATACACTACCTAATCGTTGTATCGATCGATTACATTTCATGCATTGCCCACGGTGGGTCTCGTGCCTTTAGGGGCTATGGCGATATTTGCTCGAGATTGGTATAGTGAGCTCCCAGGTAGGGTTCGTGACATCGTGGACCAAGCAGGCTTCGATCTCTTTTGCTCCAGCTTGACTCGGGTTATCTCGACCCGTCCTCTCTTGGGAGCTCTGGCAGACAGGTGGTGGGACACCACCAACTCCTTCCACTTTTCCACCACGAGGAGATGGCGATGACTCCCAACGGCGTGCCATGATCAGCGGCTTAGGCGTGAGGCGATTCTATCCTCTCGACCTTGATATGGGGAGTGAGAGACAACATGGCTCGGTGCTTGGGGCACATCCACCGATATCCGGCGGTATGGTGCGATCTGGTGGTTTGAGGAACAATTCGGGAGTGAGCAGAGATGATTGAGAGATAGAAAGTATCGAGAGGCTTCCTCATGTTCATCTTTGGTACCACCTTGTTCTCAAACAGGTAGAATACCGTGGATCTGTATTTGCTGAACGCCTTGGTGGTGCTTCCTCGAGTTCAGTTTTATGATTGGGCAGAGTTGGCCACACCTGTTGACACCCCATTTTTTACCGTCCTCAAGACTCGTTTGTGCTTGCAAGTATATCCAGCCACAAGTTCGATTGCTCACCGAGTGCATGACTTTCGAGGAGAAACGTCACAGGTTTGAGCTTTCCAAACCCTGTTTCCTTTCTGCCCCATTTTTGGACCATGTGCTGGACCTTTCAACATGCTTCTTTTGAGGCACTACTGGCCTTGTTTGCTTGCTTGGCCTTTGATGAACCTCCGGCCATTAGTGAGCGCGGCCACCATTGATGGCCAGAACCCTTGTCTCGATGGGTTTCACGCCCGGATCTTTTGAGCCATTGGTTTTCACTCATCCCTCCTCTATACATGTGTATGGCGGGATGAAGCTCTTTTCAAGCTTGTTTAACAAGCTTTGCATTGTTTTCTTCTATATAAGGAGAGGCCCTTTCTCTCTATCAGTGGTTTTGTATTTCTCATTCTCTCTATATATATTGTGTTTGTTTGTGCTCTAAAGTCCATTTTTCTTGCACTTTTGCACTACAACATAGTGATACACCACCATCTTTGAGATGAGGTTCTTGGAAGTGTTACTTGAGCTCTAAAAGTTGGTTTTTGGCTTGAGCTTCTTTGGTTTGAAGTTGAGCTTCAAAGGTGAGTATATTTCCTTTTAAGCTTTTATTTGTATCCCATTTTGGCCATCCTTGCATATTTTTTAGGCCTTGCTTTCAGCTAAAATGTTACGTATTTAAGTGCTTTTAATGATTTTTTAAGGCCTCTTTGGCGTTAAGGGTGTTCAACCCTCTTGTTTGCCTTGTTTGGCCTTGTTTTCAGCCATGCCTTAAGGCCTTTGAGTTAGTCTTTGTTTGGCCTTTTAGCCACTACAATCCAGTAGATTTTCAGTGGTAGGCATGTGGTTTTGAGGCCTCAAATCAGAGGGGGTGACCCCCTCTCTTTTTGTTTTTGTTTGCTTGTATCATTGGCCTATCAAAGGAGCATGCATCTCTATACATTTGAGGCTTGGTTCAGGCACTTTTTTGTGGCTTTTAGGACCTTCCTAGACTCTGTCCATGGTTAGTTTGGTCACTCCTTGCATGCTTCTTGTATGTGTAGTGTAATCTCATTTGTGGCTCATCAAAGTAGCATGCCATCCTAGCTTTTGTTGAGTCCATTTCAGCATATTTTTGGTTTTGTTTTACCATGTCATGACTCTGTTTTGGTTTGTTTTGGTTGGCCCTTGCATGCTCCATGCACTTGTAGAGCATTTCCATGAATGCATCATTGTACATGCCTCTATGCTTAGGTCTTTGGGATGCCATCTTAGTGAGTTTTTAGGCTTATTTTAACATACCATAACTCTGATTTTTAGTGGTTAAGTCATGCCATGTTTGGTTGTAATAGGTGTAGTGCAATCCCCCTTTGTTGGCCTTACTTGCATCATGCCTTATGCCCTTTATGTTGGCTTGTTTTGGCCTTGGTCCATGCATGTTTTAGGTTCATTTTGGCATGATCTAGAATTGTTTTGGTTGTCCTTGGCCCTTTGGGGCTTGCCTTGCATGGCCTTGGTTTAAGTCCCTTTGCTAGTTTCAAGCTTTAAGCTTTCTTGCATGCTATGCCTGACTTGTGTGCATGATTTGGGGTCATTCCTCACATGATTTCAAAGCTTAGTGCATTGCCACATTCTCATGTTTGTCACTCCTTGCTCATGTTTGAGAGTTGTGTCCTTATGCCTTAATACTTGGGCCATTGCATGTGCATGCTTGTATGTGCATTTCAGGCCATTGATTCCATGATTTTGGCCACTAATTTGGGCATAGCTGAGGCCTATCCATTTTGGTTTAAGTCCATTGATCATGTTTGATTGCATGTTGTTTTGCATGCTTAAGTCACATTGCATTGAGTATGCCATCAATTGCATTGTGCATGCTAATTGACATTTGCATTGTCTGTGCTTAGTTGTTGCATGTATTAGCATTGTGCATGCCATTAGCCTTATTAGGTTGTTCGTATTGCAAGTTTGCATGCTTAAGTCATATTGCATGTTTGCCATGCTTTTGTTGCATTATTGTTTGGATTAAGTGTTAATCCAAGCACGAGAAACGAGGGACGTCTCATACTTCAAGTGATGAAACGTGCCTCGATTCTCAGTCGCCGACGCTCTTGATGACGCATGATAGAGTTGTAGGCTTTATATGTTTATTTGTGCATTCATTTTACATTGAATTTGCACAAGTTGGATCTTTGGCCATCATGCATCAAGATGCGTGATTGATGGTCTTAGATCCGATTATGCCTCTCCCTTGATGTTTTGAGGTGATATGGAGTGGCATAGTGCGCACAAACCCTTGGGAGACCGTCCCTTTCCTCTGTTTTGTGCTCTGCTGCAGCTTGGTGTCACAGCACACCAGTGGCCGGCACCCCCTTATTGTTGGCCGGCAGCCCCTCATCCTTGGCCGGCAGAATGCATCCTTGGTTAGCAGTGGGGTCGGCAGCAGCTCTTCATGGCCGGCAGGCCACTGGTGCACTCTCCAGCACTGTTTTGGTAAGTTCCAGCAGCAAGCACTGGAAGACATCCTGCAAGCAAAGCCTCAAGAGAGCAACCAGAAGGTGTTTCGAGGTGAGAAACCGAGTGCGAGCATGCATCCTTTTTCTTCTTCAACAAAGCTAGAACAACATCTTTTACTCTCTTTTTTTCTTACTTGTTAGGTAGCATTTGGCTTTGTAATTTAATTTGTTAATTTGTTAATTAATAAAGTTTTGTAATAATTAGTTGTAGCTAGTTATTCATTCAGTTATGTAATAATTAATTAGTTTGTTAGTTAGTTAATTAGCTAGTTTGTATTATTCATTCGGACCCTCCGTCGAGAGGGCTAACTGCTGTAATAAGTGCGCGTGCGTGTGTGCATGTCTTCCAAACCTCTATTTCTTTCTCCCTTTTACTTACCTGTTTTCAGTGGTTAGTTTTAGGGCATATTTCAATTAGTATACTTATGCTTTGCATGCATGCATCATTCATCTATCTTGCATGCACTGGTCTCGGCACATCATACTAACTGCATTGTATTTCGATTCCGATTTGAATACATGTTATCAAGTTGCATTTCATATGCCATTCTTAGGATAGCTGAGCCTATTTCTAGTTGCATTTTGCATGTGTTGCATTAGCCATCTTAACATGAACTAGGATCATACATTGATTACTAACTAGTTTCTGTTTTGGCTCGGAGTACATTGTAAGTGTTTATGCTTTAGCATACTGCATGTGTGTTATCGATTGCCATGAAAGCATGTTTTCGATAAGACTAATTGCTTATTTGATTAATTGCCTGAATGCCTGTGGGTGAATGTTGGATTACTTGAATTGGAACAATTCATTAAAATCCGTGATTTAGCCTACTTACGAGTAGCAAACTTCAAACCGTTTTCAAACAAACAAATATGCAATGTTTTGTTCCAACTTAGGCGGTCTAGTCTATACTTGTATGTTGTGCGCATCACATAGGAATTCTAGGTTTAATAATGAAATAAGAGCACATGTGTTTTCAAAAACAAGATATCAAGCTTAATGCAGTAGATCTTTGATCCAAACGGCGGGGTGCTCATTGCATGACCTTCCCTCGTACCCAAGTTCAGTGAGAGCAACTTTGGTGATAGCGAACCGTGGCCTTAATCCGTTACATTCATTGGACTACTACGGTTCGGACTCAAAGTTACGGTTATGAATCCAATCTCGCAAAGTGCAATGTAAGACCGATAAATCACCAAAGAGTCCAAATCCGACAAATCGTTTTGGAAAACTAATTTTTAATAAAGTGTCAAACATGGACTGCTTTGCCAGATACAGAGTCGCTACCTAAATGTTTTATTTTTGGGAAATTTAGGAAACCTGACTCATGCCTAGGGCCACGTGTCCGTCATCACCAAAGTTGTCTCGGCTCAGGAACTTGGGTACGAGAGGGGAAGGTTATGCAATGAGCACCCCCGCTTGCCCAATCAAAGATCGACCTGTACTAAGCATGATATCTTGTTTTTGAAAACACATGTGCTGTCATTCCGATTATTAAACCTAGAATTACTACGCGATGTGCACAACATACAAGTATAGACTAGATCGCCTAAGTTGGAACAAAACATTGCATATTTGTTTGCTTGAAAACGGTTTGAAGTTTGCTACTCGTAAGTAGGCTAAATCACGGATTTCAATGAATTGTTCCAATTCAAGTAATCCAACCTTCACCCGTAGGCATTGAGCGATTAATCAAATAAGCAATTAGCCTCATGGCAAGCATGGTTTCATGGCAATCGATAACACACATGCGTATGCTAGAGCATAAACACTTACAATGTACTCGAGCCAAAAGAACTAGTTAGTAATCAATGCATGATCCTAGTTCATGTTAAGATGGTGATCTTAACATGTAAAATGCAACTAGAAATAGGCTCACTATCCTAAGAATGGCATATGAAATGCAACTTGTAACATGTATTCAAATCGAATCGAAATACAATGCGATTAGTATGATGTGCGACCACATGCATGCAAGACATATGAATGATGCGCATAAAGCATAAGTATACTAATTGAAATATGCTAAAAGTAACCAAAAGCAAGTAAGTAAAAGGGAGAAAAATGGAGGTTTGGAAGACATGCACACCGCACACACACTTATGTAGTTAGTTAGCCTCATCTCGACGGAGAATGAAGAATGAATAATACAAACCGGCTAATTAACTAGCCGACAAAGCTAATTAATTATATAGCAACGAATGAATAACTAGCTGCACAATTAATTAACAAATTAAATTAAATTAAGTACAAAAAAAATAATTTTAACAACAAAGCGCTAAAAAAAAAAGAGAAAAAGAGTGAAAAGATGTTGTTCGGCTTTGTTTTCTTTAAAAAAAAAGCGCCTGGTTCACTCACTTTCTTGCCTCGGGTTTGCTCTGTTTGCGAGTGTCAGAGGAACTAATTGCTTCTTGTTGAGGCAAACCAGGCTTTGAGGAGTGGACAAGTCTTCACAGAACTCTGCGACTCCCTAGTGACCAAGTGGGCCTCTAGGAATGACCTGTCTCACCAGCCATCGCAGGGCATCGCAGAGCATTGGTGTCTTTGTGACACCAGCACAAAATAGAGCAAATGAAGGGTCTCCCAAGGGTATGTACGCACTATGCCACCCCATATCACATCGAAACATCAAGGGAGGCATAATCGGATCCAAGACCATCAATCACCCATTTCGATGCATGATGGCCAAAGATCCAACATGTGCAATTCAATGTGAAATGAATGCACAAAACACACAGATGCCTAGAACTCTATCATGTATCATCAAGAGCGTCAGCGACAGAGAATTGAGGGACGTTTCATCACTTCAAGTATGAAACGTTCCTCGTTCCTCGTGTTTGGTGTGATACCCCAAACCAAACACAATGCAATGCATGCAACATGGAAGTGCTATGCAATGTAACATGAGCATGCTAAATGCAAACATGACTCAAACATGCACACAAGACTAAGGTAACAAGCATGCCAAATGCAATGCAACCTAAACATGTGAACATACAATGTATCAACATGGAACAATATGCAATGGAACATAACATGCGACAACATGCAATGTACCAAGTATGTAACAAGCATGCGACAACAACAAGACAAGCATGCAACAACATGCAGACAAGGACTTAAACCGAAATGGGAAGACCTCAGCCATGCCCAAGACAGTGGCGATGAATCAATGGCATGAAATGCACATACAAGCATGCACATGCAATGGCCCAAGTATTAAGGGATAAGGACACAACTCTCAAATATGGGCAAGGAGTGACAAACATGAGAATGTGGCAATGCACTAAGCTCTGAAATCATGTGAGGAATGATGTCAAATCATGCACACAAGTCAGGTATAGCATGCAAGAAAGCTTAAAGCTTGAAACTAGCAAAGGAACTTAAACCAAGGCCATGCAAGGCAAGCCCCAAAGGGCCAAGGACAACCAAAACAGTTCTAGATCATGCCAAAATGAACCTAAAACATGTATGGACCAAGGCCAAAACATGCCAACATAAAGGGCATAAGGCATGATGCAAGTAAGGCCAACAATGGGGGATTGCACTACACCTATTAAACATGGCATGACTTAACCAATAAAAATCAGAGTTATGGTATGTTAAAATAAGCCCAAAAACCCACTGAGATGGCATCCCAAAGACCTAAGCGTAGAGGCATGCACAATGATCCATTCATGAGGCGTAAAACACCAACTCTTCAAGGCATTGAAATCATGTCAAATGCAAGTGTATGACCACATTTCATGGACTGAAATAACACTTCAAATGATGCCAAATCATGAAAATGGTCCAAGTAATGCAAGCTAATGACTTGGACACTTAAAGCTAACAAGCTAGATTGAACCAAGGCTATACAAAACAAGTCATACTTGACCAAGACAACATAATTCAAACCTTAAACATGCTAAAATTTGAACAAAGTCTTCTTGAAGTTAAGCCAAAAGCATGCTAAAATGACATTTTAAAGCATGAGACACATTAGGCTAATTCATGGAAATGCTCTGCAAGTGCATGGCGCATGCAAGGGCCAACCAAAACAAACCAAAATAGAGTCATGACATGATAAAACATCACCAAAAACATGCTGAAATGGACTCAACATAAGGTAGGATGGCATGCTACTTTGATGAGCCACAAATGAGATTACACTACACATACAAGAAGCATGCAAGGAGTGACCAAACCAGCCATGGATAGAGTCTAGGCAGGTCCTAAAAGCCACAAAAAAGTGCCTGAACCAAGCCTCAAATGTATAGAGATGCATGCTCCTTTGGTAGGCCAATGATACAAGCAAACAAAAACCAAAAGAGAGGGGGTCATCCCCGCTGATTTGAGGCTTCAAAACCACATGCCTACCACTGAAAATCCACTGCATTTTAGTGGCTAAAAATCCAAACAAAGACTAACTCAAAGGACTTGAGACATGGCTCAAAACAAGGCCAAACAAGGCAAACAAGAGGGTAGAACACCATTAACACCAAAGAGGCCTTAGCCAATCATCAAAAGAACTTAAATATAGAATGTTTTTTAGTTGAAAGCAAGTCCTAACACAATATGCAAGGATGGCCAAAATGGGATACAAATAAAAGCTTAAAAAGGGAATATAGTCACCCTTAAAGCTCAACTTCGAAACCTGCAAGCTCTAAAGCCAAAAACCAACTTTCAGAGCTCAAGTAACACTCCCAAGAACCTCAGCTCAAAGATGGTGGTGTATCACTATGTGTTGTAGCGTAAAAGTGCAAGAAAAATGGACTTTAGAGCACAAACAAACACATTATAAAGAGAGAGAGAGAATGAGAAATATATATAGAGAGAGAGATATACAACTTCTCCAAAAAATTGTTCCAACCTCTGATTAAGAGGAAGGGACTCTTCTTATATAGAAGAAAACAATGCAAAGCTTGTTAAACAAGCTTGAAAAGAGCTTCATTCCTCCGTACACGTGTATGGAGGAGGGATGAGTGAAAACCAGCTGGCTCAAAAGATCTGGCGTGAAACCTACTGAGACAAGGGTTCTACCAGCCATAAGTGGTGGCCGGCAATGCCTCACTAATGGCCGGCGGGCTTCATCAAAGGCCGGCTGACACAAATTCAAGGCCGACAGTAGCAAACAGTGGCCAGTAGTGCCTCAGAAAAAGCATGCTGAAAGGTCCAATACATGGTCCAAAAATGGGGCAGAAAGGAAATAGGGTTTGGAAAGCTCAAACCTGTGACGTTCCGCCGCGAAATTCGAGCAGTCGACGAGCAATCGAACTTGTGGCTGGATCTACTTGCAAGCACAACCAAGTCTTGAGGACAGTCAAAAATGCGGTGTCTACAGTTGCCCCTCTTTGACAGAACTCGAAAGTCATAGAGTGACGGGAGTGAATGTCAAAGCCCAGAGATGACCCATTTTTGACAAGGCCAGAGACTCAAGCAAACATTCAATGTAACTATACAGAGATGTGCCCGCAGACTGGGGCAAAATGCAAATGACGTGCACGATGCAAGAGCATAACTTATGATTATGCAAAGAAAAACTATAATGAAGCATAACATGCAAAGTAAATGCAACATTTTAAGCAAGTGGAAAAGAGATAACAGTCCTACATATTCCAACAGAAAGGATGTAAGAAAATTATGCAATTCTCACCACGTCTCATGCGAAGTAAATACAATACCGTTCGGTTCGTCTGGTCGCGCCAGCTTCAAATGAACCGTGCATATAATATCTTGCCTGCACAAAACGAAACTCAACAGGTACAATATCGTTAGAAACATGCAGAGAAATTCAAGTGAAAAGTGCGTAATAACTCAAGATAGGGATGTGCATAACAATGCCAGTAACAGGTGTGACAGCGCAAGTGATGTGCGTAATAAATAAAAGTGATGTGTGTAATAAAGACAAGTAAAGATAAAGATGTAGCGCAGGATAAAAATATGCAGAACAATGCAAGTAACATGTGGAACAACACAAGATAGAGATATGTGTGTGACAGCGTAGGATAAAAAATATGCAAAACAATGCAAGTAACATGTGTAACAGCGCAAGATAGAGATATGTTCGTGACAGTATAGGATAAAAATATGCAAAACAATGCAAGTAACATGCATAACAGCGCAAAGATAGAGATATGTGCATGACAACGCAGGATAAAAATATGCAAAACAATGCAAGTAACATGCGTGACAGCGCAAGTTAAAAAAAAGCGCAAAACAATGCAAGTAACGAGCGTAACAGTGCAAGTTAAAGATGAGTGCGAAACAACGCAAGTTAAAGATGAGTGGGAAACAATGCAAGTAACGAGCATAACAATGCAAGTTAAAGATGAGTGCGAAACAACGCAAGATAAATGTGGTGAAAAACAATGCAAGTAACGACAATAGATATTTAATACAAAAAGTAAATGCTAGATGACAACAAAAGCATGCTTGATAAAGACATCTTGAAGGCAACTCCTGGTTTACCTCCCGGAGGATTTGCAATGCGTCAAAAGGATACACCTTGTGCACGTTGATGGGCAATGACCATCGTACATTGAGAACATGATTTCCGAGTTTCCACAAAAGCATTTTGAATCAAATTTTGAACACTCCTTGGAATTGTTGAAATCGAGGGACACATACCAAGGAAAAATAAGCAGAGGAATCTGGTGGAGGTCTGTCAGCCATCAGGGAAAGCCACCGGTCGCCTGCCAACCATCATAGGCCACTGCCGGCCATCGATGTGCCCCTGCTGGCCATTGATGGTAGATTCGGGAAAATCAATCTTTTCGGCCATGGGTCTTTAAATACACCCAAAATCACTTCTTTTGCTCACAAACCCTTGTATAGAAAACATTCCCTTGCCCTGTAGGTCTGTCTTCTCTCTAGATTCGTGCATTCTACACATTTCCCAACACCCTAAAAACATTTTCCTCGTGAAAACCCTTTTGTTCTCTTCGATTTGAACCGATCAGAACTTGATTTTGACAACTCTTCTGTCATTTCCACCATCCAAGGATCATTTCCCTCGAGTTTCCCCCAAGGTTTGTGCGCTTTTCCCAGGTTTTCAACTTTATTTGTTCAAAACCTCACCATTTTGCTCATTTTTGCATCTATCTCATATGGTTGACGATATCCCGCATGATGAGGGCTTGCACTCCACCGATAGAGTTGGTAGTGGCGGGCTTGGCCGAGCCTCAACCTTTACCACTGAGTATACGTCCCTTTGACCCCGCGAGATATCACCCGGAGACACACATTATACCAGTGGCGGAGGGCATCCACACTTTCACTAATTTCGATGAGGGCGCGCTAGACGACCTATTACTGAGAGAGCCGAGGTCTCATTTGTCGGCCATTATTGTGGAGGTACCAACTCTGCTTTTCTGCAGTATTACGTTCAACTATTTGCATTTCTTGCACTGTTTTGATCTGATTGCATCACATGCTTTGATTTCACTGTATTTCATATATTGTTGCTCTGCATTTAACCGTGCTTCACACATCACTGCCCTATATGTACTGTATACGACCGCACCTCATGTGTCACTACCCTGAATTCAGCTGTATCTTCAATAGGTCACTGCTCTGGATGCAACTGCATTTTCAATACATCACTGATCTGATCTGAACTGTATTTTCAATACATCGCTGATCTGATTCCATCTTATACACTGCCGCAGGATGGATCCCGCTCCTTCAGGGGTTACGGTGCGACGACCGCTCGAGATTGGTATGATGTGCTTCCCGTGAGGGTCCGCCGGATCATTGGCGGGGACCGGCGGTCTATTTTTCTCTGACTTGGCCTTGAGTCCTGACAAGTCGCCCTCTCTTAGGGGCTCTTATGGAGAGGTGATGGGACACCACCAACTCTTTCCACTTTTCCACGGCAGGAGAGACGACGATGACTCTTTTCGACTTCACCATGATCACTGGCCTGGGTGTAGGAGGTGACTCGATTCCTCTTGATCCCGACATGGGAGAGTAGGTGGCCGTATGGAATACACTACTTGGAGCGTATCCACCGACACTTCGAGCATGTGTGGTTAGATACACTTGGTTCGAGGAGCATTACAGAGGGGAGCATCCCGAGATTGATGAGGAGGTGGAGCAGTATGCTAGGGGTTTCCTCCTGTTCTTTTTCGGTACCACCTTGTTTTCGAATAGGTGGAATACCATGGGTTTATACTTACTAGGTGCTCTGGTGGTTCTCCAGCTGGTCCATTTCTATGACTGGGGCGCATCTGGCCTTACCACTCTCTACAGATACATGAGCTCGACCTCTCGGATGTGTGGGAGGTTGATCGGCGGCTACTGGCGATCTTGAGAGGTACACATCTTAGTTTCCCGTTTTCATTACTTTGCTTAGCACTTCCTGCTTTTGCTTTGTTCAACACTTGCATTTTCTACATTTTCTGTATCTGCTCTTGTACTGTATGCTTTCTTCTTCGCATTTTCTCTACACTATACATATTGCACACTGCGCACCATACACTACACACACAAGACCTAATGTCTGCTCTAGGCTTGCACCCCTTATGCATTGTACTGCATTCTGCTTTCCGCATACTCAAAACTCTGTTCATACACTGTACTAATCACATCTTTCTCACAGTTGTGGGTGTACGCATACTTCCCGACACTTGCTTTAGAGCCTGTGGAGGAGACCCCAGTGACAGTCCCATTCTCTGATGTATATGACGACCAGCTCCGTCATAGGACCCGAGACTACTATGACATGCCGAGGGCGGGCTGGAGAGACTTATTAGATTCCCATTGCTCTTCCTCCAGCTAGTCATGAGCTTATCGGGGTTCCCGGCTCAACTCCGGTATGCGCTATACTTTTCATTTCATGTATTCATTTCAATTGATATCCCGCAGATTACTAATTATCTCAAAACTTTGAAGGCTTGCATTGAGTACACTGGTCAGTCTCTGGAGCTGACGGCTTCGATGATGGGGATGCTGCAGACGAGCATGGACCTGCTTAGTATTTATAGTATTCCGATAAGTTCTTTCAAACTACACTTCATTCCACAAAGTCTTTTCTTGACACGCTAGCATTTGCGCAGTTGCACAGTTGCATACTGCACTAATCTGATACATTGCTCCCACACACCGCTCACGGTACAACTACACTGCAAATCACTCACTGCTCACAGCACATTATTCTTTACATCTGATACATTTTGATTACTAATGCATTTTGGTGAATTGCCCTTTTTCAGATTCCTTTTCTGATACCCGGCCCATCAGATGCCCCAGCAGGGGCAGGGACTGGTCCTTCAGCACTTCCCCGAGTAGCAGGGGGAGTGGGACGAGGGACTAGTTCATGGGGAACCTGGAGGAAGTGAGTCCATGATCGAAAGTCCCCAGATGGAGAAGGGGCTAGTGATGGTTCGGGTTTGAGTCGAGATCTTGATGATGATGTTCCAAAGTCCTCTCAGTCGAGGAAGAGGGCGAGGAGGACCTCTCAGCCTTGAGGCAACTGGCGCCGGTCTAGACATTTTGTTGATTCAGATGCTGCTCTTCTTTTTTTGCTTTATTTCTCTTTTTACCACCTTGTACTGCGTCAGGCATGTTTTATTTTCTTCAAAACTATGTACTTTTTGCAAAAGAAAATATGATAGAATGAAACAACTCTTTTTGTTGAAGAAGTGTTACATTTGTACATTCTATGTATCGGATCACTTTACACAACAATGTAAATGAGATTAAACTCTATTTTGAAAACTAAACACTCGAATTGTATTAATCAGGTAGTGAGTCGACTAACAACAAAACAACTCGATAAGCAAAGCAAAGCCTTAACAAGTTTACAACTCGATAAGCAAGTTACAACAATTCGATAAATGAAAGGAAGATGATTACAACTCGATACAAAATCGAAGACTAATACACCTTAAACGTGACGCAACAGAGCCTAACAGGACAAAAACAAGACCTTAAATGACACGAGTAATAGGACTTCTCTGCAGCAAACAACTAGATTTTCACCATGAAGGCCAGTGAACATGAGGGAGGAACTGCCGGCCACAGAAGAAGGCCTGCCGTCCATCAGTGTGCCACTGCCGGCCACTGATAAGCCACTGCCGGCCATTGATGGAAGACTCTCTGAAATGTCGACATCTTTCCTCCACCCACTGCCTTAACTTCTATATGAATTCCAGCTTCGGGATTCTCTTCATTTCAACTCTATTTTGCACCAAATGGAAGCATTTCTTGTCCAAAACCGCACAAATTGGATTGTCAACTTAGATGGCTTGGAAAAGCTGAATTTCTGGGGTTTCAGAGTAAATGCACTATTCACGTTGAGTCGCACCCCGCTACATTTTCCGTTCCTTCATGCCGCAGCAAGGTTTTGGAATCCGGTAACACATGTCTTTAGCTTTGGTGGGCAAGAGATGTGTCCCACTTTTGAAGACTTCCAAGCTTTAATGGAATCTGAGCGCGATGAAGAAATCTTGCCTTAATTCCGTTTCGGCTACATCCAAGCCCTACGACAGATGTGTGTCCTTACTTTGTATGACGCTCGATCATTGATTCATGACAAAGAGTTGGACATTCCGAGCTTGATTCGTCGGTTTTCTGATGCCGGTGACCGCGACGATCATTATTGGTAGGGTTATCGTCTTCATGCGCTTTGCTTGTGCATGTTGTCTCATTTCTCGCTTGCCCCAGGCTCTGGTGGGTTTAGCACTCGCTTGATTGAAGTTGCTGAGGGCTTAAAAGAGGGCAAGAGCTACATCGCCATGACACTAGTGAGACATTGATGGGCTTGGACGCATTTCATCGCCAGGAGATGAGTAGATTCGCGGGGAGTCCACTACTACTACAGGTAATGTTTCCCACCCTATCTTACATATATATTCCTCATATCACTCGGCCCTTAGGCTTGGTTTTTCTCTCAAAACCCTTTTCTTACTTTTCTCTCAAGGTACACCTCTCTATTCTTTAATTTCTCACTTTTCATCCCTCCCCAGATATGGCTGATGGATAAATTGAAAATTGTGGACTCCTGCCCTGCATATTAAGCTCGCAGCTATTTCTTCCAACGACGTCTAGTCGATGCTCCTGATGAGGGATAGTGTTGCAACTGGATGTGTAGTTTGTCCGTTACAGACATTGCTTGGCGCTGTCCTTGGCTCAATCTACCAGCAATGAGTTACAGTATGACTTGCCAGCCTGGGATTCAGTTGATTGGCCTAACACATTGCATGTTCTATTTTCCATTCCGATTCTGGCACCAGTTCGGACATGATCAGTTTTGCCCAACAGAGGGGATGGAGTACCCTGCTACATTTCAGGTTCGGCGCTGTATGGCTCTGTATGCCACAGCATGGAGGACCATAAAGCTTCTGGACCTTGCTTCCATTTTCAGTTTCACCCTCTCTAATGAGTGCATAGCTTGGCTTGATGAGGAGGCACAGGTCGAGCATCAAAAGCTTCCACAAGCTTTGGGAGGGGATATAGGAACACCTGACTGTGCTCCGAATTTATTTGCTTTAATCAGTACTTTCAAGTTTTCTTTATAAATGTAATAAATTGTAACTTCAATTTGTATTCAAGAGCAAGAGAACTCTATATTGAAGTCAATGTAATTGAAGGTTGTGGGTACTTAAAATTTTCTGTTTGGTCCAAAAATGGTCTAAGTTGTAAAAAGATTAATTTGAGCAAAATCAACTTTTATTAAAACTTTTCAAAACCATTTTCGATATGGATCAGAACTGCACATGCCTGAGATCTGTCACTAAGATGCACAACCTTGGATTCTAGCAACTGGAAAGTTGCCCCTAGTCTAAATAGCACTGCACCGGAGATCACAACCGAGCTCTTGAATGCAGAATAGAGAAAGATGACCGAGATGATCACATGGACAAAGTTGATCAGGGAAGTGTTTATGGCTGGACTTCAGGATGAAGTTGCCTACGTATCCCAAATATGGGAATCAAGCCTTACGTAGTTTGACTTGGGTTCACTCGTGTATTAACACTCTCCTTTTGTGCTCTAACTTTTGCCAAGGCCGCCCTTTGCGGGTTTTCAACCTTGCGAGCTTAGTTTTTATTATTTCCAATTTTCATGTTCTAACTTTTGCCTAGGTTGCCCTTTCAGGTTTTCGACCTAGCGAGCCACTCAGGGAAAGTATTTCTTCAACTTGTCCATGTTGATTGGTTGTGAGAACTCTAGGCCATCTAGGTCCATTAGAACGACAGCTCCACTCGACCATATAAACTTGATGATATATGGGCCAGTCTAATTAGGCCTGAACTTGCCCCTAAGGTTGTGGATGGGAGCTCGGTTGTCTTTGAGCACTAAATCTCCTTCTTTCAAATTCCTAGACTTAACCTTCTTGTTGAAAGCCCTGGCAATTCTTCGTTAATAACCCTAAACATGGTATAGTGCGTTCAGCCTCCTCTCATCAAAGAGCATGAGTTATTCAAACCTGCTTTGCTGCCAATCTACCTCAACTATCTGACACTCAGCCAGTACTCGTAATGAAGAAACCTCAACTTTGATAGGCAGAACAGCTTCCATCCCATACGCCAAAGAATATGGAGTTGCCCCAGTAGAAGTTCAAATTGAAGTCCGACAGCCCTACAGAGCAAATGGCAGCTTATCTGGCCAATCTCGGTAGGTTTCCACCATCTTTTACAGAATGTGCTTGATGTTCTTATTGGCAGCCTTAACTGCTCCGTTGGTTTGTGGCCGATATGTAGACGATTTATGAAAAGTCACGTTGTACTTGTCCAACAAGTCGATCACCTCCTTCTTGAAGTGGGAACTGTTATCTGAAATAATCTCGTTCTGGACCCCGTAGCGACAGATGATGTTGTTCCTGATAAACTTAGCAACATGCGATGCCTTCAACACCGCATAAAATTAGGCCTCAACCCACTTCGTGAATTAATCTATCGTGACCAGAATGAACTCATGCCCATTGGACCCCTTTGGAGTGACAGCCCCAATCACATCAATCCCCCAGACTGAAAATGGCCATTGCGATGTCATTGTGACAACCTTCACCTCTGATCAGTGCTAATCTATGACTAAGCATGATAAGTAATTAAATAGACTAAAATTCTGAACTGAATGCATGAGTATGTTGCGTAATTGCATTTTTTATCTATTTGTCATAAATTGATCTGTTCATATTTTTAGTTCAAATTGCGAATTGAAGGCCTTATCGGCGGCCGATTCAGGAATTGATTGGTATTTTATGCTAGTTAGAATTTATGTGATTTTATGGTAGGGTTAATTAAAATTTGATTTGGAATGATTAAATTAGATTAAATAATGATTAATTACATTAGTTTGAGTTATTTACTTTATTGCCACTTAGTGGCTTGACTCTAGACCATCCCCTTTTCACCCCATACACGCTTGTTATATCATCTAGGTCATCTTCTTAAGACCAAAACCAAGAGAGAGTGGAGAGTAGGAGAAAATTTGGATTCAACAAGATATTGGCTTGGAATTTGGAAGGAATTGTAGAAGATTGGCAAAATTAGACTCCCATACCTTGAATTCAAGACCTAAGGTAGAGATTTCGTCCTCTCATTTGTACGTTTGAATTGTTCTTACATGGTTCTTGGGATTATTGGAGGTTAGAGTCAAATTATGGTTCAAAGTGTTGAATTATGAGCTAATTCATGCATGCATGTTCATATTCTTGCATTTTGAGGTTGTTATGCATGAATTTATTCCATGCATGTGTATATTTTGAATGTAGTCCATGAATTCACCATGTTCTTAAGCTTAATCTTGCATTTGGCCAAGTTTTAGAGCACTTAATTCATAAGGGTTCTTGCATGTTATGTTTTTACATAGTTCATGAGAGTTTCTTTGAAATTGTGTTCAATTGACTTACCTTTGGGCTTGATTTTACAAAATTGATCTTCAAAACTTCTTGTAGTATGAGTTTTTTAAGTGTTTTCCAGAACATGGGCCCAAAAGGTTGAGTTTTGAGGTATTAAATGCTTGGTTTGAGCTTGGGAGGCAAATCTGGAAATTCCAGATTTTGGTTTCTACGCTCAAGCGAAGGATTCCACGCTCGAGCGACCATCTTTTGTTTAGAACTCTGCTCGAGCGAAGGGATGTTGGCTCGAGCGTAAATTGCAAGCTCTCAGGTTTTTGGTGCACGCAGACGCATGCTCGAGCGAGGGAACCTACGCTCGAGCGAGGACTGTGTCTCACGCTCGAGCGAGCATCGAGCGGGGATTTTCAACATCCAGCACTTTTTGCATTTTTACAGACCGCTCGAGTGTGGAAGTCCATGCTCAACCGACCCCACTATTTTCACAAGCTCGCTCGAGCTAAGAAAGCCACGCTCGAGCGAGACCCCTATTTTCTGAAAATTTTGAAAAGTGTTTTAAAGTGCATCTTTGCATCCTCATTCCATCGTAAGCATTCCTAGGCCTAGTTTAAGGCATCTTAATGAAGATATTGAGGTAGAACCACCCCAAGTCAAGATAAGGATTAAGTCATTACTCCGAAGTGTGTAACTTAGTGTGTGTTCGTTCTACTATTGTGTAGGGTTGGCATCCGATGACGCTCAATAGCTTGCCTATAGCCCGGTACTCTGTGACTAACAATGTTGTAAAGATATGTTCAATGATGATTATTCCAGAACAATTAACTGTACTATTTTTGAAATGATACTGTTTACTGAATGAATGATGTCCTATTTATGAACTGTGCTCGTGGTATCCATAGCAACTTCTTTATCAGATCTTGTCTTTATTCTTTATTCTTCTATTGTGTCTCTGTTTTTCGATCCTGAGCAGAACTGAAAAGAGGCTTATTTTGACCCCCTCTTCATGTTTGATTAAGGGTCTATGGCTTTTTGAGACACCCTTTGTATACTTCATGTTATAGCCCTCTTGATGGCCTCATTTTGCATGATATTTTGAGCCTATTTGTACACTGTTTTGAGCTCGGCCATCAACTGTAAAAAGCCTTATTTTGGGTCCCTCTTCAACATTGTTGAAGGTCCCTCACTTGTTTGAGACCTCCATGCACCACTTGCTTCTTTGCCCCTTTGTCGGCTCATTTCTTGCATGAGATCTTTGGCATACTTGTATCTATTTTTGGGACCTGTCATAAACTGTTAAACATCATATTTTTGGTCCCTCTTCAATATTGTAGAAGGCCCCTTCTCTGTTTGGGGCCAGCATTTGTGACTTGCTTCATTACCTCCCTTGCGGAGCCATTTTTGTATGCTAATTTAGTCTTACCTGGGCCCACTGTTTGGCCTCACTCTAAACTGTAAAAATTCTTTTCTCGGGGCTTCCTTGCTTCTATATTTTCATTTCATATTCAAATTATGTATGCATTGTATAGTTATAGGCCATTTCATGCGCCAAAACCCGTGTTTCATGCATCAGGTTTCAGGGCTATTTTGCATCTCATTTTACCTCTGATTTTTGCATGACAGTATGCCATTTTTTGTGTTTTTCCATGTCTTGTTAGAGTGGCATTCCGTGCCGTAGGTTCGGTTCTCGGTTTGCGTGCACGTGTGCACGTATCCCGAGTTGTCTCATTTTCATCATTTTGGCCTCCTATGTGAGTGTGGCTGAGGTCCAATTGTGTTGGTGTAAGTCCATTATGCATTGTGTATGCCATCTTAGTCCATAGCATTGTGTATGCTAGGTTGTATGTTAGAGCATTGTGTATGCCTTGTTACATCGTGCATTGTGTATGCCATTTCATAGCCTTTCGCATGTTAGGTTGTATCTTAGTTGCATTTCATGCATATCATGCATATTGCATCGTGTTCGGGATAGGAGTTAGCCCAGGCATGGGAAACGAGGTACGTTCCGTACTCCGAGTGACGAAACGTGTCTCAATTCCCCAATCACCGACACTCCGGATTATCCATGATGGAGTTAGGTTTTGTTGTATTTTCATATGCATTCATTTCATATTGAGTTGTGCAATTTGGCTCCTCGGCCATCGTGCATCGAGATGCGTGATTGGTGACACGAGGATCGAGACATGCATACATTTGTGAAATATATTGCTATGCCCCTTTCCTGCTCTCTGTTGCAACAAAATCAAGAATCAGCAGTCTTCCGAGGCTTGGCGCACTTTCCAAGAACAATTGCAAAACAGAGGCTAATTGGGGCATCCCAGTGGATTTCTGCGCAAGGCAGCCTAAACATACATCATTCATCAGAATCATGGTAGTCCCTGGCTTGCATGCCAGTTTATTATTTTCTTAGTTAATTTGTAAATTAATTAGGAATTTGTACATTATTTGGACTATATTATTTGGACTGTACTATTCTTTTATTCAGGACTGTATATTTATTCGGACCCTCTGTGCGGGGGCAAAATTGTAATAAGTGTGCGTGAGTGTGATGTATGTCTTCCAACCCCACGTCTTTCTTCCATTTTATTTACCTGCTTATGATGGTTAGATTAGGGCATGTTTCAATTAGCATACATTATGATAGCATGTTTGCATTCATTCATCTGTCTTGCATGCACCGGGCTCGGCGCATCATACTAACTGCATTTGTATTTCAATTCCGAGTTGAATACATGATAGCTGTTGCATCTCATATGCCATGTTTAGAATAGCCGAGCCTGCTATAGTTGCATTTTTGCATGTGTTGCATTAGGCATTTCTGTATAGTTAGGATCATGCATGGATTTCTAATTAGCTTCTGTTTTGGCTTGGAGTACTCGGTGAGTTTTATGCTTTAGCATCCTTGCATGCGTGTGAGTGACTGCCATGATAGCATGCTTACCATGAGGCTATTTGCTTATGTGATATAACTGCTTGAGTGCCTGTGGATGGAGGTTGGGTTATTTGGATTGGAACAATTCATCAAATGTTTGTTTTAAAGCCCACTAGATAGTGGCAAAATCATGTTTTCTTAAGCCCACCCGAGGGTGGCAAATCCACATCTTAGCCTACTTGTAAGTAGCACCATCAAACCATTTTCAAACAAACAAGCATGAAATGTTTTGTTCCAATTCAGGCGATCCAGTCTATACTTGTATGCTGTGCGCATCACATAGTAACCTAGGCTAATAACCGGAATAAGAACGCACAATGTTTTCAAAATCAGATATCATGGTTAGTAGAGGCCGGTCTTTGACCGGGCGAGCGGGGGTGCTCACGAGGTGACCTTCCCCAATCGTACCCAAGTTCCCGAGCCGAGGCAACTTTGGTGATGACGGACACGTGGCCTTTGGCACCGAGTTAGGGTTTCCTAGATTTCCCATTAAAAAACATTTAGGTGGCGACTCAGATTCCGCAAAGCAGTCCATGTTTGGCACTTCTTTTCAAAAAAAATCTGTTTTCAAAATCGATTTGCCGGATTTGGACTCTTTGGTTCAAGATTAAGAACCGTGACATTTGAGTCCTTGAACAGTAGTGACCCCAATATGAATGGAACGGGACTTAACCCTCCCGGGGCGTTCGGGGACGTCTACACATGGACATATAATTTAACAGTCAAATAGATAGAAATGCAATTAAACTAGTACATTCAATCAGTCAGTTCAGTATTTCAGTCGATTCAATTACTTATCATGTTTAGCAGTAATCAGTGGTTAACCAGTAATCAGTGGTGAGGGTTATTACAGTCTCCCCTTCTTAAAAAGAGTTTGGTCCTCCAAACTCGAATTACCTTCATTCTGGAAGAAAACAGGATTCAGTGGAAACAGTTCAGGATATCTCTTCAGCATATCATATTCCCTTTCCCAAGTGGCATAGACGCCACCATGGTTTTGCCAGTCAACTTTCACTAACGGAATCTCTTTGTTTCTCAACTTCCTGATCTGTCTGTTTACAATCTGAATAGGCCGTTCCTCGTAAGTGTAGTCATCACTCAACACTACACGAGTAGGCTCAATTACATGGAAAGGATCCCGGAGGTAATCCCTCAACATAGAAATGTGGAAGACCTTATGCATATGCTCCATTTCAGGAGGAAGCGCTACTTGATACGCCACCGGATTGATTTTCTTAATAATCTCATACGGTCCGACATATCTCGGCGCTAGCTTACCTTTGACTCCAAAATGAGTTTGGCCTTTCATCGGTGTCACTTTCACAAAAACGTGATCACCTACTTCATATTCTCTGTCTCGCCTGCGGACATCCGCATAACTTTTTTGTCGACTCTGTGCAGTTTTCAATCTCTGTTGAATCAATTTCACTTTCTCGGTAGTTTCATAGACAATCTCGGGCCAAGCAAAGGCCCATCTCCAACTTCTTCCCAACAAATCGGAGATCGACATTTTCTACCATACAATGCCTCGAAAGGCGCCATACCAATACTTGAGTGATAACTGTTGTTGTAGGCGAATTCAGCTAATGGCAAATGGCTTTCCCAATTTCCCTGAAAATCAAGGACACACACTCTCAATAAGTCTTCCAAAGTCTGGATGGTCCTTTCTGACTGGCCATCTGTCTGAGGATGGTATGCACTACTCGGCCATCTCGATTCGATTACCTGTAGGCTTTGCCAGAATCTCGATGTAAACTTCGAATCCCTATCAGAAATAATAGACACAGGCACTCCATGCAGTCTAACAATTTCATCATTCCGCGCCTAATGAGGCGAAAGGAGTTTTGAAGTTGATTCATAGGCCGTCTGGGGCACCTCAGCCGAATATAGATAAATTTATCTCCCTTGTCTCAGCGGTGCATGATCATTCGGCACCTAATGAGGCGAGCTTAGGAGTTTTGAAGTTCATTCATGGGCCGTCTAGGGTACATTAGCCGAATATTAATAAGTCTATCTGCCCTTGCCCCAGCGGTGCACGATCATTCGACGCCTAATGAGGCGAGCTTAGGAGTTTTGAAGTTGATTCATGGGCCGTCTGGGGCACCTCAGCTGAATATAGATAAATTTATCTGCCCTTGACCCAGCGGTGCCTGATCATTCGACGCCTAATGAGGCGAAAGGAGTTTTGAAGTTGATTCATAGGCCATCTGGGGCACCTCAGCCAAATATAGATAAATTTATCTGCCCTTGTCCCAGCGGTGCATGATCATTCGGCGCCTAATGAGGCGAAAGGAGTTTTGAAGTTGATTCATGGGCCGTCTGGGGCACCTCAGCCGAATATAGATTATCTGCCCTTGCCCCAGCGGTGCATGATCATTTCAGCGCCGGTCGATTGAGGTTTCCTAAATTAATGAGATTTCCTCGAGGGTGCAGCCTTTGTGAAGGACAAATGACTAAGGGTACAACTTTTATGAGTACAGCAAACAACGGATTCCAGCTTTTGAAGGTATCGTGCAAATGTCGAACAGACTCTTCTTCAACAGCAGAGGGGAAGGGAGGACGCTAGCTGAGCTGGGTGGTGATATGAATTGAGGGAGTGATCCTCCGCGCACAGGGAGTAGGAGTTCCGGGGGTCGAGAGAGGTGTCAGTCTCCTCGACGTCGGAGCAGGTCGCCCAAGCGAGCAAAGCAGTCGCAGGGTAGATCTTCGCAAACTTGAGTCGAGAGAGGATCTAACGCGAATCCATGCCCACTATGCTTCGCGGTATTCGTGGGGAATAGACCTATGATTGAAGCAGACTTGGTCATTCAAGACCCAAATGTAGCGGCCGAGTTTGCTTGACAAATCTTTCCTCTTGAGGTTCAGCAATTGATGATGGGTCGACCGGACTACAAAGTATTTCGAGAAGGTATTCACGGGGCGGTGAAGGGGCTCTACACTACCTATGAAATCGGCATGCGACTGCGCGCTGCCTGTCGAGAAATGGAGAAGAAGAAGGAACGTATTCGAAGTTTGGAGGCTCGCGCGGAGGCGGCTGAGCGCGAGTTAAGGAAGGTCAAGACGGCTGAGGAACAACCCGTCGGTCAGGGAAATCCAATCGTGGAAGAAAGGGTTACTAGTCGGCTTATCAGCGCCGCGCTCGCCGATCGTGAGACAGCTAATATGTTCGCAATGGAGAACGCGAAGGGTAGGGCCTATGAAAAAGGTTTTCACGATGGCCAAAAAGTTGGAATTGAAAAGACGGCGAGACGCTGTCAAGAAGTTTGCTGATGTGAAAATCGTGGATTTCGGCACGGTTGGATCAAGGCATCTCAGGCCGCGGAAGCTATTCGAGCGACGGGCATAGATTTGGCATCGCCACTCTACCACCGTAAACATTTTTCCTTTTCTGCCTTTGAAGTTGACAAGAGTGAGGACGGAGGTGATGCCGTATGAGTATACTTATTGTGAGGTTGAAACGCAGATCACCTTAAAAACTATGTAATTTATTGTTTGTTTGAATAAAAACGTTTTATTATAAATGTTTCGTTACAGTTCCTATTCGGAATGTACATGTTTCGTTTTATTATATACATGTTCCAATGAATGTATAAACGTTGATCGGCCCGAGTATCTATTAAGTATCGAGTGGTAGTCGTTTATTCCTGAATGAGGCCATCGTGACTTGAGGAAGCCGAAAACGAATGAATAGAATGGCTGCGGCAAATTCGACTTGGCATGGGGCCTAGATTTTTGGCCGATGCATGTTCGTTAAAAAGTCGTTTAGAAAACTAGGCCGTGGGGAATGTTAACCGAGGCTTGTCTCATGGAATTTAGTGTTAATGAAGTCGCCTTGGGACGGGGGCCTCGAGATTGTCGCCAAAGATTGAGCATAATGACCGCAAGGCCACAAGCAGATAAACAGTCACTTATTATGAGAGGTGAGATAAGTGGAGATGTTAGTTAGAGAGGCTCAAACTTCTGCCGAGCGTGGTGTTGCAAGGGTAGAGAACGCATCCGTACGGGAGGCAGGGCGTCCAAGAGTTGGCATGAGTCTCCAAGTCGTCGAAGCAGATCACCCAGAAAGGAAAGGCAACGACCGTTGGGTTTACCCTTCCTTGTCCTGGATCTTTGCCTTGACATTGTCAATGGTATCAGGGGAAGTTTTCTTGTCCTGGATCTTTTCCTTGGCATTGTCAATGGTATCCAGGGGAAGTTTTCTTGTCCTGGATCTTTGCCTTGACATTGTCAATGGTATCCAGGGGAAGTTTGGCAAAGCGCAAGTCATGGGCGTGGACACAGTTGGATCAAGGCATCTCAAACCGTGAAGGACTCCCAGGTGACGGGGGTTAATTCGGCACCACTGCCTTACCAATGTGTCTTTTCCCCTTTTTAGCTTTTGAAGTTGAAAATGGATATTGTAACGCTCAAATGCGGATTGTGTTTATGTAACAACTGTTTGATCAAATAAAAAGTTTTATTTCAAACATTTGCGTCTTGTTCTGAATTTTTTATATGCTTAGTTAAACACCTTACTTCGGATGTTGGCGTGTTTTTCTTTATTTTGTCTTGCTCATCATCAATATAGATTACAGCCAATTTGTCTGCATTATAAATTGTTTTGACAGGTAAGAAGTGGGCAGATTTAGTTAGTCTATCAACAATAACCCAAATTGAATCCATACCTTTACTGGAGCGAGGTAAACCAACAATAAAATCCATGGTAATATGTTCCCATTTCCACTCCGGTATCGGTAAGGGTTGCAGTAAACCTGCGGGTCGTTGATGTTCGGCTTTAACTTGTTGGCAATGAAGATATTTTGATATAAAATCAGCAATTTCTTTCTTCATTCCCGGCCACCAGAAATTCAATTTCAAATCTTAGTACATTTTTGTACTCCCTGGATGGATAGACAATTTTAAATTGTGGCCCTCTTGCAGAATTCTTCTTTTCAGTTCAGAATCATTCGGTACACACAATCTTCCCCGAAATTTCAGTACATTATTCTCAAATTTGAAATCCAGCCTCGGTTTAGATTCTCATTCATCAATGATCTTCTTCAAGAGGTCATCCTGTTGCTATTTTTCTTTAATTTCTTCAATCAGTGCCGGTTGAGCAGAAATAACAGCTATTGTTCTACCTTGTTCTCGCAAAACAATCTCAATTTCAGATTTCTCAAGGTCACAAAGCAACTCTTTCTGTCCGGTGAGTAAACAGGCTAATTTCCCAATCGATTTCCGACTCAATGCATCGGCAACGATGTTGGCTTTCCTCGGATGGTACAAAATCTGTAGGTCATAGTCTTTAATCAATTCTAGCCATCTCCACTGTCTCATGTTCAGTTCTTTCTGTGTGAAGAAGTATTTCAAACTCTTGTGGTCGGTATACACCTCACATGTCGCCCCATAAAGGTAGTGATGTCAGATTTTCAATGCAAACACTACTGCGGCAAGTTCTAAGTCATGGTGTAACATGCCCGGGGGGTACCCGCACGCGTTAAACAGTTCGGACTCCCGAGATCTCTTTGATCTAGTCTCATGAGTGCAATGTGAAACGTAGATGAGAGTCCAGATTTGGCAACTTTTATTGAAAATCCATTTTATTGCAATTTTGTCAAAAATGGACTACGTCATCAGATTTCAGAGTCACCACCTAATATTTTAGGAAATTAGGAAACCCATGACTCAGTGCCAAGGCCACTGTTCGTCGTAACCAAGGATGCTTGGCTCGAAACCTTAGGTATGAGAAGGGAAGGTCAATAATGAGCACCCCCGCTCACCCGATCAAAAGATCGGCCTCTACTAAACCATGATATGACTTTTTATTTTCTTTATATGTTCATGTTCTGATTATTGAATAAATTCTAAAATTTACTATGTGAAGCATACAAGTATAGACTAGTTTGCTCAAATTGGAACAATTCAACTTCATGTTTGTTTTCCGAAAAGGGTTTGAATTTGCCACTTGACAAAGTGGGCTTAAAGTTTGTGAATTTGCCACTACAAAGTGGGCTTAAAACGTACATTTATTGAATTATTCCAATTCAAACAACAAGCCTTCATCCACAGGCATTCATACAGTTATATCAAGTAAGCAAGTAGCCTCATGGTAGAATACTAACACATAGTAAGAAAAACACACACAAATGGGATGCTAAAGCATAAAAACTCACAGATTGACCGACGTCCCTCGAACAACTACAAAACAAAGTTAGTAATATGCATGATCTTATATAAGAATCCTAATGCAATTCACTCATGAGATGCACTAAAGATTCGGCTTCTAAAATATGGCATGTGAATCATCTCAATAACATGAGGTATCGCACAAAATCATGGGATAATCAATTAAAGCATAAAGATGCAAATTTAGCCGAATCTTAATGCATGGAACATGGATGTAAAGCAGGGATATGCATGACATGTCAAGATATATACATATGTACAGTTAGGGAAAGCAATTAAAGAATGGGATAGAAAGAAGCGGGGTGGGGGATTATTACAATAATTTTAAATATTACAGACCTGAATAAAAGAGGGGGAAGAAATAATAAAATAAGATCCTCACAAACACTCAAAATAAAAATAAAATAAAGAACATCAACTCAGTAACCCTTTGGCGCATTCCACTCCTTTTCTCCACTGGAAATTGGGCCCAACAAGTAAGCCCAATGTTTTAAACCCCCGGTCACTCATAAAGCCATCGACTGACAAAGAACCAGTTATCTTCAACGCCTTAGCCCATGTACTCATTTTCAATGGAGGCCCCACCTTCTTCTTCATAGAACGCTTCAACATCAATGCCATAGCTGAAAGATCATCACCATTGTTTATGGAAGAAGAAGCCTCAAATTCATATGAATTATATCGGTTATCGCTCTCGAGGAGCTTCTGGTCCTGCAAATCTTCTTGATTTTCTTGATTGAAAATAAAACTGTTTGTCATTGGGTTTGGATAAACAAGATTGTATTTGGCAAGATGGGTATCTGAAGATTCATTAATGGGCTCTTCACAGAGGGCTTGAAGCTGGCGAAAGAACCTATAGTGCTTGCTATCATGTCTTCCAGCTTTACATTCCTTAGTCTTCTTATAGTACTTGTACAAGTTCTCAAACTTGTCTCTGCATTTCCTTTCACTTCTCTGGTACCCATGTTCCTCCCACATTATCCTAGAGACATCATCCCACAAGGGAGCTTTGAGATTAATCGCTTTGAATTTAGAATCAAGACGAGATCTGATTTCAAGAAGAGTGAGAGTCTCTTGTCTAGGCCATCTACTACTACTACTACTACTTCCACCACCACCATCTCCATTAACGGTCTCCATCTCTAAGCCAAACTGATGAGCATGAGCAGTAGCAGAAAATGAAGGAGGAGAAGGACTAGTACTAGGATTATAAGTGACAACAACAACACTACTAGTACTAGTACTAGTACTACCAGTGTTGTTATTAATGTTGCTATGTTGTCCAAATTCATGACCAAACACCTCTCCAGTACTGTGACAACAACCACCCAATATGAATGGTTATGAGAGTCGTAATGCGTGGTCATTGGTCGTGGTAGCTGTGGAAAACAATTCCTTCCGATTCCGTCCATGATCTGTCTCAGATCAAGGAAGCCATAATTGTTTCTGTTTCTCTCCTCCATTATTAGGTTTTGAAACTGAAATTATTTGCAATAGAGAAGAGAAGATCATATGTGAGTGACTGAATATGAAAAGAGAGAAAGTTGAGACAGAGAGAGAGCTGGGTTGTGTAGTGGTCTACCGAGAGAGAGGGAGAGAGAGATCAGTGCATCTCCCTCCTGTGGAGATCTCCTCTGTGAATCATTTATGCTTGTGGTTCTAGTGCCCCATGGAGAGAGAGAGAGAGAGAGAGAGATTGAGTGGGTGATGAGTGAGTGAGCATCTTGTGTGTGTGTGTATGTCATGCATGGGTGGTCAATGTGTGCCAAAAGAGAGAGAGGAGAGCTGGGTTTGGTGTCTCAATCTCTGTGTGCTGCTGTCTCATGGTGTTCTCCTCTATGGTGTGTTGCGTGGATCGTCAAAGAGAGGAATGTTAGAGAGAGAAGAGAGAGATCCCCCTAGGTTTGCATGTGTGCTGCATCTCTCCCATGTGCTACTGCCGTGAGTGTGTGTCTTTGGCTCAGTGTGTCATGTGTCTGTTGTGAATCTGCCGTGTGTGTGTGAGTGTGTATATGGTGGTGATGGGTGTGTGTATGCCGTGTGTATGGTGGTGATGGGTCTGCTGGGTGTGTGTGCGATCAAGGGTAGTGTGTTGAGTGGTGTGAATTGCAGTGTGTGTATTCAGGTGTGTGTTGTGTCGTGTGGCTGTTGGGTTTGTGGGTGTGCATGGGAGGTATATGGGTACTGTGAGTGAGAGAGAGGTGTGTGTGTTAGCTGGGTGTGTTTGTTGCCATGTGTCTGTGGCTGTGGAGAATGGAGCTGGCTATGTGTGTATCAGGTTGATGCCCCAGAGTGAGAGGGAGCCAGATCAAGTGCCTATGTCTCCTCCCCCTTGAGTGGTGTTGGGTCTCCTCTTCCCCCCTCACCAATCCAGCGCATGGAAAGCTTTGTAGAGAGCAATCTTCCCCGCTCAATGATTCATTCCCCACCCCTCAGAACATAATCATCATCTCCTCTATTCTCTTTTGAAAAACAATATTCTCCACCACCTCTCTTCATTTGATGCCGTGGTCCCTCATAGATAAGCTTTTTATCCTCCACCTCAACCCATCATCATAATGTTTCCATCATATATTCCACCCAAATAAAAACAAACATCACCTTATTATTCTTTTCTTTTCTTTTCTCTTTTTTTGTTTTTGTTTTATTATTTTCTTTCTTTTTTATTAAATATTTATCAATTTATATAAAACACACCTAAAACAAATGTACACACACATAAATTTATATAAAAAATATAAAATTATAAAATACTACAAATTAATAAAATATTAGTGATGGCCAAAATGGGTGAGGTTTGGAATTAAAGTTCAATTTGATTTTTCGGCTGAGAAATTCATATATTCCAATTTTCATCATGGGGTGTTTAAAAAAAACGTGCCCAAGTCTAAGGGCCGGTCAAAATGAAGTGTCTACACATGGGTCGGGTAGTTCTTTTCATGCGGTCTCAATTGTCGGGAAGCATAGGCAATAACTCTCCCATTCTGCATTAAAACACATCCCAAACCCTTATGAGAAGCATCACTAAAAATGGTAAAACCATCCGTACCTGAAGGTAGGGTAAGAACCAATGCAGTCACAAGTCGCATTTTCAACTCTTGGAATGCTGATTCCCTTTGGTTAGTCCAGTCAAATGATATCCCCTTCTAAGTCAACTGTGTTAGTGGTAAGGCAATTTTGGAGAAGTCTTTGACAAATCTTCTATAATACCCGGCTAACCCCAAAAAGCTTCGGACTTCTGTAACATTTGTTGGTCTAGGCCAATTCACTACTGCTTCAACTTTCTGTGGATCAACTGAAATTCCATCCCTACTAATAACATGTCCCAAAAACATAACATGATCAAGCCAGAATTCACATTTAGTCAGTTTAGCATAAAGTTTCTGTTTTCTTAGGGTCTGTAAAGCAAGTCTCAGATGATGTTCATGTTCTTCTCTACTCTTGGAATAAATCAGAATGTCGTCTATAAATACAACAATAAAGTCATCGAGGAATGGTTTAAAAATTCTGTTCATAAGGTCCATAAATGCTGCAGGTGCATTGGTAACTCCGAAAGGCATAACTAGGAATTCGTAATGTCCATACCTCGTTCGAAAAGCAGTTTTGTCAATGTCCTCTGGTTTAACTTTCAGCTGATGATATCCGGATCTGAGATCAATCTTAGAGAACACTTGAGCACCCTGTAACTGATCAAATAAGTCATCAATACACGGCAATGGATATTTATTTTTCACAGTTACCTTGTTCAGTTCACGGTAGTCAATACAAAGTCTCAGTAAGCCGTCTTTCTTTTTCACAAACAAGACAGGTGCGCCACATGGTGAAGTACTGGGCCTGATAAACTTCTTATCTAACAGTTCTTGCAGTTGCACTTTCAATTCTTTCAGTTCAGTCGGAGCCATTCGGTAGGGAGCTTTAGATATTGGCTATGTGGCCGGAATCACATCAACGGTGAACTCAATCTCCTTATCAATCAAATCCCTTAGCAGATCATCTGGAAAAACATCTGGGAATTCTCTAACTATAGGAATACTGTTCACATTAGCGTTAACATCAGTAGATATAGTCAATACAGAACAGAAATACCCTTTACATCCCTTCCTAATCAGTTTGTATGCTTTCATAGATGAAATCAAATATGGGGGAGGTACCACTCCACTTCCGTTAAACACAAATTCTGGTAGGTCAGGTGGACAGAAAACAACTTGTTTTGTCACACAGTCTATAGTAGCATGATATTTTGTTAACCAGTCTATTCCCAATATCATGTCAAAATGATCAATGTTCAGAGGCAGTAAATCAATATACAGATGCATATCCCCAACAATAATTTCACACGCAGGGTACATATAAGCACAAGTCACAGATCCCCCAACAGGTGAAGATACAGCTAACAAGTAATTCATGGGTTCCAATGGTCTATTCAATTTTCACGAAAAAGCATGCGATACATATGAATGTGTAGATCCCGAATCAATCAGAACATATGCATTTTGAGTACAAATTAAGAGAATACCTGACACAACGGTCTCGGTATTCTGCACATCTCCCGGTACCAGTGCGAACACTCGGCCCTTCCTCATGGGCTCTTTTCTAGTCGTTTTAGGGTTGGGTTTTGGTGGGGCAGTTGATGCTGTTGCGCTTGGTGCAGCTTTACTATTGCCCTAAGGAGTGGAAGGGCAATCTTTGACCATGTGGCCCACCTTGCCACACCTGTAACAAGCACCTGAAAGTTTATAACAAACCCCTTTGTGTTTCTTACCACATTCAGAACAGGGCGGTATGGAACCACTTCCTTGACTAGAGCTGGTGGTTGACCCTGAGTTTTGCTTTTTGTTCAGTGGGTTGTTTCTGCCTTTCTTGAATTTAAAACCCTGTTTCTTATCACGCCATTCAGACGCTGGTGTTTCAGTTTGTTTCAGTGCCTCAATATTTGATTCAACTATAATGGCCCGATCAAGAACATCCATATACTTGTGCAATTTCAACACATTAATTCGGTTGAGTACTTCGACATTAAGGCCGCCTTCGAATTTCCTGGCCTTCTTATAGTCAGTGTCCACCATATGTGGTGCATATCTGGCAAGTTTGGTAAACTTTGTTTCATACTCGGCTACCGACATGGTGCCTTGTCTCAACTGTTCAAATTCAGTCACCTTGCAGTCTCGGACACACTATGGAAAATATTTCTCAAAGAAGGACTCCTTAAACTGAGCCCAAGTCACGACGGTGTTGGTGTCACGGACTAGCATCCACCACCTTCTAGCTTCTTCTTGTAAGGTAAAGGTAGCTAGCAACACTTTATGTGCTTCAGAGCATGGAAACAGTTCGAACAATTTTTCTGTCTCAAGAACCCATGCTTCAACTTTCAAGGGTTCAAGGCCTCCTTGAAAGGATGGCGATTTCATCTTACTGAACTTTTGTGTTAGAGTGATGATGTCATCATTCACATTCTTTTCCAGCTGTACCGGAAGGGGTGGGGGCTGTTGGTTCTGTTGCCTTAAGGCTTCAATCAGTAGATCAATAGTTCTTTCTAATCTCGTCATTCTGGCGTCAGATGATTCAGTTTCATCAGTAGTCCTTGCATTATCCATTTCACTATATGTAACACAACAACAATAAACATAGAAAGTTGCATACTTTAAACACATTAGCACATTAGCACATAGATTCATGTCATGTCCACACACACACTTTTCATGCTCATGTAATGCCCTATTACTTTTCTAGGACATCCTATAGCTCATTTGGACACGTGTGTGTGGTATAACTCATGGTTTAATAACGCTCTGATACCACTCTGTCACGACCCAAACCCGCCCCTATGGGTTTAACCTTTATGTAGGCGATGTCTGAGATTACGAAGGCCTACTTAATGATAAAATAATGTCTGAGTATAGGGGCATGGCGGAAGCCAAAACAGTAATTAAATAATGCCCAATGAGCTGTGACAGTTTGTATGCAAAAAGACTTTTCATAATACATATACTATCAGTACCAAAACAGTATGTACAGTATTTACAATCATCCAGGTCAGGGACTTAATCCCTATTAAAAGATCTGATGCTGATTGCCATCCGTCGTGCGATATTACAAAAGCAGTCTGAGATAGATGAGGGAAACTAAAACATCCCAAAGCCATAGCTTGAATGGGCTCAGAACCTCACAGTGAGGCATAGTGGTTGGCTTTGACAAAAGAGAGTCTAACCCACGCTCCTAGCTCCGGTCTGATGCCTGGACACCTACATATGTATATATATATAAACAGTGAGCTAAAGCCCAGTGAATAACATAATGCATAAAGAGGTTAAGAATGAATGTCCTTTCAGTATTGAAAACAGTCAATTGATTCAGTATATCAGTCATTCAGTCATAACAGTCATATGTGGTACATCCATTAGCGGTCAAGATAATGATGAGGTCTTGAAAGGCCGAGCAGTCAATGATGGCCATCATAACGATGTGAAGTTAGAGATAGGAACTAACAGAGATCTTTGTAACGATGGCGATAAGATATGATAGTTGCTATGGATGCCACAATATAGTTCAGAATAGAGGACATTCATTCATTCAGTTAACAGTATCAATTCAGAAACAGTACAGTTTAACCATTCAAAAGATATTCATATTTGAACATATCTTTACACAGTTGTTACTCACAGAGTTCTGCGCTACAGATAAGCTAGAGCGTCTCCTCATATGCCAACTCTACACAGTTTACAGGATGAACACACACTAAGTTCATATTCGGGAATCAAAAACTTAGGCCCTACTTAGACTCGGTGCGGTTCTACATCTATATCCTTATTAAGATGTCTTAAACTAGGCCTAAGAATGCCTAGAATGAAATGAGGATGCAAAGATGCACTTTAAAAACATTTTCAAAATTTTTAGAAAAATAGGGTCCCGCTCGAGCGTGTCTTTCTCCGCTCGAGCGGACATGCAGACAAAGGTTTCCTGTTCGAGCGTAATTTCCCACACTCGAGCGGACTGCAAAACATGGTAAAAGTACTAGATGTGTGAAAATCACGCTCGATAGGCGCTCGACACCCGCTCGAGCGTGTGACACAAAACCCCGCTCGAGCGTGTATTTCCCTGCTCAAGCGGACTGCAAAACAATGCAAAGTGCTGGGAGCACGAATTTCATGCTTGAGGCGCCACTTTCCCCACTCGAGCGTGAGTCCAAATTCTGGAAATTCTAGATTTGAACCTCAAGCTCAAAACTAAGTTTCAATGCATCAAATTCGATCTTTTTGGGCTAATTTTCTGGAAAACACTTCAAAACTCACAATATAACATGTTTCAAAGCTCAATTTGTAAAACCAAAGCCCAAAGGTAGTTCAATTAAACACAATTTCAAACCAAACTTCAAGAACAAGATGAATGTGTAACATGCATGAATTCAACAACTTTAAAGCTTCAAATACTAGCTCAAATGAGCCAATTCTTTCAAAACCAAGATGAATTCATGGTTCAATGCAAAAATATGAACATGCATGTACCAAATTCCATGTATTCAACCTCAAAATGCTAGGATATAAACATGCATGCATGATTCAAGCTTCAATTCAACAATCTTGAACCAATTCTTAACTTTAAAAATCTAATCCTCCAAGAACCATGCAAGAACTAACTTCATTCACAATTAAAAGGATAAAGTCCTTACCTAGGTTCCTCAATCACAAGTCTAGAAGTTCAATTGGCAAATCTTCTACAATTTCTTCAAGTCTCCAAGTTAAACTCTCAAGAACAACTCAATTCTCTCACTCTTTCTCTTTCAGTCGGCTATGGTTCAAGAAATGGCTGATGAAATGTCTTGTTTGAGTGTAATAAGGCTACAATATAGTCTTAGGTAGTGGCCCATTGAGTGGTAGTTTGGTAAATAAGGCCAACTCTTACAATTAGCATTATTTAATCTAGTTTAATTATACTAAATCACATTTTAATTAAAGATGTTATAAAATCACATAAATTCTAATGATTGTAAAACATCAATCAATTTCGGATTCGGCTGTCGACAAGGCCTTCAATTTGCAGTTTAAAGCATAAAACATGGACATATAATTTAACAGTCAAACATATAGAAATGCATTTAAACTAGTACATTCAATCAATCAGTTCAGCATTTCAGTCGATTCAATTACTTATCATGTTTAGCAATAATCAATGGTTAACTAGTAATCAGTGGTGGGGGTTATTTCAAACATGAACTTAACAAAGGTGCTCACATATGAGGTAAATATGACAAGTATTGAAGATAACAAGGAGAGGGGATTGCCCTCTCCTTCTTAGGACCTCAAAACACTATCCCCACCATTGAAATTCCTCTGGATTTCAGTGGTGAGAAGGCCAATACAAGGTGGTCCTGGAGCTCACAAAGAAGGGCACAAAAAGAGGCCAAACAAGGCCTAAGACGGGGTAAACAACCCCAAACACCAAAGTGATCTGAAACAACTATTTTAAGCACTTGAAAATAGAACTTTTATCAGTTATAAGTTAAGCTTAAAAATAGATACAAGATAGGCTAAAAGCTTGTGCAAAAATGGGGAATAAAAGGGTAAGTTCCTTACCCTTGAAGAACCTCTTCAAGAACACCACTCCAGCACCTTCATTGGATCAAAACCAGCCCAAGAACTCTAAAAACAACTCCTTAGCACCTCAGCAACTAAGGGATAGTGTAATACTAGGTGCTTTAGTGCAAAAATATGAACAAAACACCCTTTAGAACACTATTACACACACAAATCAAAAGAGAGGGAGATATAGAGATAGATAGATATATAACTTCTAACCCTAAATTCCAAAACCCCTCTGAAGGGAGGAGGGCCTCCGCTTTTATAGGAATTCAATTCCTAAGCTTCTTGGAGAAGCTAACACAAGGGAGCAAATCCCTCCATACACGTGTATGGAGGGGGTGTAATATGGATGCCAGTTGTGACAGCTAGCATAAAATATCTACCAAAAGTAGATGGAAAGGGGTCAGCTGGAAAATATGGCCGATTGACCAACAAGAATAGCCGGCCGACCAAAAACATTGCCGACTGACCGACTAACACCTTTGGCCGATAGCAATAAAATAGGGCCGATGGCCTCAAGCCAAGGCTGGTAAGGTGTGGGGATGGCCAACAAGCCATTCCCTGCCCTCATAAGCAAAAACACAAGTGTTTGGCGCACAACCAAGCACAAAACAAACAAGTCGAGAGGTCTTGAGGCAAGGCGTGTGACCGAAACCTCCGAGAACTTAAGACGAACACGAACATGGATGATCACCGAGTGTTCAAATGGTGACGTCCAAGTCTTGAGGACGGTCAAAAATGGGGTGTCTATAACAGTATTCTCTTATAATGTATTCATATCATTAATATTAAAGTATATTCAAGCATATCTAATTTAAAGTATTTTCTAGACATATCTAATTTAATATTTTAATGATACGTTGACTCAAGAGAATACTGACTCAAGTTGAAGACATAAACATAAACTGATATGGAATTGTTAAACTAAATATCATTATAAGAGAATACTTAAACTAAATATAAAATTGTTGATGGGTTTAATATTAAACTGTGTTGTCTAGAGAATACTGTGAAGTCTTCAAGCATATCTAATTTAAAGTATTCATATCATTAAAATATAATTAATTTTAATATTCTCTATGCCCATCAACTTATCTCAAACTTATCATATCTAATAAACATCTTAATAATTTGAGATACAACACAATTATTTATTTGTTGTTTGTGTTGTATACAACTTTGATGGGCTAAAGATATTTGAGTGACTTTTTAAAAATAGTTTGGGTTTAATCATTCAAAAATATGACATTGAAAATATTATTAATGATTTCTTAATGGTGGTTATCAAAATATAATTATCACTTGCTGGTTCTGTTTTTGAATTTGTAATTCTGAATTTTGAATGTGTTCTTTAAATTATTTGGATTTGTTGGTGCATGTTAATGGTGATAGTTGCAAGTCTTATACTATTCATAGTCATCACTTGCATTGCTTTTGCATGTTTTTCTAAGAACAGTGGCCCAAAATTTGCACAATTTTCATTTCTATGTTTAAATCGATACTCAATTATATTTTGCTCTCATTACTAGTTATCAGGTAAGCTGTTTCAGTAGGTGATGGTTGATAGATATATACACACTGAGAGAAAGGAGGAGAGACAAAATTAAAGAGTAGTTGCAAAAGAAGGAGGAGAGTCAAAATTCAAGTTGACTCTGTTTTTTTTTTTTAGTTGGCTCTGTGCTCATGGTGTATAGTTATCAAGTAAGCTGTTTGGATGAGGTAAAGAAGGAAAGGAGGATTGGTATAGTTATCAGGTAAGCTGTTTTAGATTGGTAGGATTGGTTAATAGAAAGGAGGAAAGACAAAAATTGGTAAAACATAATTATTTGGCTATTATACACAGGGGAAAAACATATTTGGCTAAACATAATTATTTTCGTTAGATATATTTGTATAATAGCTGTCATAATAGATAAAACTGGTTTGGCGTTCAAAAAAAAAAAAAAAGGTTATACACATTGTGTTTACTGTCAACTATCATGGTTGATAAGGTTGGTGTCAAAATTATTTGGCTATTATACACATGAAAAACATAATAGATAAAAGGCATTATTCTTTCCAAAATTTTCACTAAATCAAGGATGAACAAAAAATTTCACCAAATCTCCAATAATAATACTTTTAATCTTTTTTGATAAAATTTTAAAATAAAGTATGGATAGGAGATAGTTTTCTTTCATAAAAAATGGTATGGATAGGAGATGGTTTTTAGGATAAGTTATACACAGGAAAAACATATTTGGCTATTAGATATATTTGTATAATAGCTGTTTGAGTGAGGTTATGCACATTTGTATATTTGGCTATTAAAAGAAAAAACATAATAGATAAAACTGGTTTGGTGTTAAAAAAAAAAAAAAAAAAGGTTATAGACATTGTGTTTACTGTCAACTGTCATGGTTGATAAGGTTGGTCTCAAAATTATTTGGCTATTATACACAAGAAAAACATAATAGATGAAAGGCATTATTCTTTCCAAAATTTTCACTAAATCAAGAATGAACAAAAAATTTCACCAAATCTCCAATAATAATACTTCTAATCTTTTTTGATAAAATTTTAAAATAGAGAATAATACTTCTAATCTTTTTTGATAAAATTTTAAAATAGAGTATGGATAGGAGATGGTTTTCTTTCATAAAAAATGGAATGGATAGGAGATGGTTTTTAGGATAAGTTTGGAATTTTTTTGAAAAGATTTGAAGATGCGAAGAGAGTAAGGATTGGAGTATTCTATATCAAATCAAGCTTTTAATCAAATTTTCACTCAAATTTCATGATTTTCAATTTCATAACCATAACCATCATAAAATTGTTGTTGAGAGAAAAAGTTAAGTAATTTACTAATCATAGCCATCATGGTTTTCAATTTCATGGTTTCCTTATTGTTGTTGTTAGAACTTAAAGCTTGGATTAGGATTGGTTGTCCTGACTCCAGTGGGTAAATTGAAGTGTAAAACATTTGGCTGATTACGTCGCTATTTATAAAATTGGTCTATCTTAAATTTTTAAAATTTGGTCAAGATTTTTAAATTTGGTCAATTTTGCTGCATTATTAGAAAGAAGTCAAGTAGCAAGTAGATACTCTCTCTCATACCCTAACCTAAGGACCTTCACAATTATTTGTGCACTGCCATTGGGCCCTTAGTGAGGCATAGTCAGGTTGCTTCACCGTAGTTATGTGATGATATCTTTGGAACCAAATGTAATTCTCACTGTTGTAACATAACAAGGCATGTATCTTTCCATTAAAACTTAATGGAAATAAAAGCTTTTCATTAGTAATTTCAAGCTAAATATTGGTTTGGTGTTCAAAAAAAAAAAAGAAAAAAAGAAGAAGGTTTTACACATTGTGTTTACTTCCAATATTCAGCAAACAATGTACCGTCAATACCAAATAATATCATGTTAATAATTTTTAAGTTATTTACACTAAGATTTTTTAATTATTAAAATAAATATTATTTTATAATTTTTATATATAAATGCCTCTATTTTGAAAATGAGGGGATTATGAGAGAATAAAATAATATTTGTTTATAATTAAAAAAGTCCATTAATCCAGTGAATTAAAAACAAAGCAAATATTTTGGCCAATATTTTTACACCCCCTCCACAAATGATTTGCCTAAGATACAATTCTTCCAACAGTCTAAATCTATATCAAAGTTAAATATCGGCTCAAGTATCAACACCCCCTCCACAAACGAAAGTTAAGGTGGCTTACATTCTCAACATTCTTTGTATCAACATTCTCACATGGTTTTGATTTATGAAATGGGTTTGATGCTTTAATGGGAAATGGGTTTTAATTTAAAATTAGTTTGTTGTATGGTTACTTGATCTGAAATGGGTTTTCAACATCTGTTCAAGTAGAAAGCTAAGCCACTTTTAGTTATAATAAAACCATCTGGATCATATTTGAACATCTGGATCATATTTAAATAGCAATTGTGTGATAATTAAATTTGAGACCCACAACAACAATGAAGGTGTGCTTTGTTTAGTTTGAAAGCTTTATTTAAAACAAAGCTTTGTTTAGGTTAATTACAAGAAAGCTTTATTTTCTTTGTTCATCTTAATCAATAAATCAAATATTTTGGTGACAATTTTTGGCCAATATTTTCTGTCTTTGTTTTTATCTTTTTTTGTGTTTCTAAGGATTGACTCAGAAAATGTGAGTTTCATTATGGGTTTCTCAGAGAATGTAGATAGAGATAGAGAGAGAGAGAGAGAGATTATTTGGGACTTGGTTTGTGGTTAGTGCTTTGTGTTGTATAAATTAGTCTGAGAGGGAAGGGACTGTTTGTTTAGACCTATTTAAAAAAAAAGTAAGGGTGATTTGTTTAGTTGATCTTCCTGCAAGAAAAAAAAATTAAACTCACATACTCAAATGTAATATATTTGCTGTGTGATTCTAATGTACAGATGATAAAAAAAAAATTTGTACCATTCAAATGTAATATATTTGTTGTGTGATTCTAATGTACAGATGATAAATATTTTTCATATAATTTTTTTTTGAATATCTAGAGTTCCTAATTAAAAGAAAAATTTCTGAAACTTGGCATTTTAATATTTATGTGTAATATGGCAAGAGAGTTTATGTTTTTTTTTTTTTTTTTTGCACCTTTTTAAGAGAGTATAATATTCTATGTTATATTTCAAAAAATTCTGGTGAATGTATATGTGTGTGTATTACTTTAGTTGCCTTCATGAAATAATTATTCATTATTGCTTATAAAATGGTTTTGTTATCTGTTGATTTTTTTTTTTTTTTTTTGGCATAAATTTATGTTTGGATTATAACGGGTTTTGATTTTGGTTTTAATTTTATCTCTATAAAATTGAAGTCATTAGAAAAGAGAAGAATTCAAATTTAGACATATGTTGTGCTCCAATTTTAATTTTATCATTTTAATGTGATTGTTAAAATACATCTATTATAAACATTGGGTTGGCCTTTTTCTTTTTCTTAAATGTTTGTAGCCCGTTAAGTATTTTAGATCTATGGCAGTTATTTATTTAAATAAAATTTTGAAATCCATGTTAACTTTTATTATTGCTAATTTTTTGTTTCTTAGTGTCTAAAATTATATAACCAAACATTTTTAGGTTGAAGTACAACAGTTATGGACAATATCACTATTTTTGGTCAAGTAAGTTTTCTTTCTTTCTTTTTTTTCTTTTTCTTTTTCCTCTTCATATAAATTTAAGTACCTCTCTTATAATGCAAGGCCTATTTTTATTTTATTTTTTAAAAAAAACTTATCATATCTAATTTTCTTCTACTAAATTACTTTTTTTTCTCATACTTTATAGGTGGATGGAGACTTACACTGAACCGTAATATCACCTCCGTTTACTAATTTTCTTATTTATGTGTATAAAGTTTTATTTATCACTCTAAAGTTTTTGTATGTATAGGTTCAATTTCTTCTAGAAAGAAATGTTAATGTTGTTAATACTATTCGCATTCGTGAGGTAAGCTTAAAAGTCACGGTGAACATTGGACATGCATTTTCTTATCATTTTAAAAATAATTTATAAATATATTTCACTTATTTTTTATAGGCAAAGGCAAAGGAAAAAGACAAACCAATATCAAAGGAAACAGAAAAGGCTATTCCTTCTGGCGAAGGAAAGGAAAATGCACATCCCGTGGTATAGTTTCTCAACAATTTTTAAAAGTTTCTTTTTCGAATATTATATAGGTTTATATATATATATAGATTTTTTTAGGAATTACATAGTGTCATATACTCTTTTTTTATGTACATTTTTAAAAAGTTTCTTTTTCAAATATTTATTAAATTATTTTTATTGAATGTAAAATGTTTTTCTGAAGCATGTTAAAATAAGCATTTGTACAACATGTTAATGCATTTGTATGAATATTAATCTGATTTTTTAATATGTTTGTCAATTTGTATGAACACATGTTGCATTTACAACATAACATAATAAAAATGTAAATGAAGAAAACGAAAAAGGAAAAGAAGAATAAGGAACAAATATATGATGAAAAGGAAACTACATAATATAATTTTTTTAATTTTTATTTTTTTTATAAGAAGTTCTTAAGGAAAGAAGAAAAAGACAAAAATAAAATTTAATATAACGAAAAGAACAAGAAGAGTGAAAAGGAAACATTACACGCTAATATTCACATTTTACGTACCCAATGATCTAATATTTACCTTTCTAACGTACATTTTGTAAAGAGATGGGTAGTGTCTTTAAACCAATAACGTACATTGTGTTTTCAAATTATTTTTTCCTCCTTTTTTAAATTTCATCAATACATGCATCGGTTCTTATATGACTAACAACTCAACCAAGTAAAAAGGAAAAGTTAGTTAAAAGGAAAGCAAGAGAGGGGATAATCTTCACATTTTATCCACCTACTTATATAATATTCTCATTTTAGGCACACAATGATAATGTGTTATCAAAAGCTGCATTGGCCCAACGTGCACGGCGAGAACGTGAAAAAAATCAAAAGCCATGTTCTACATATCAATTGGGACAATGGCTGCGATGAGAACGAGAAAGATCAAAGGAATATATTAACCCATGACAACATTCTTTAACACTAAATTGGTAAACAACTATGTTTAATTCTTGAAATATATACTCTTACTATTATCACTTTATTATATAGATTTTAATTTTTTCATAGTCCATTTCTATAGGCCTCCTCCTGCAACCCCATCTAGAAATATTGGTGTGGTCATCCGTGATGAACACGACCTTAATGTTATCCGTGTTCGTGAGGTAAGTACAAAATCAAGTCAAATATTGCATGTTTTTTATTTATATAAGATTTTTGGCCAATATTTTTGAATATTTTGTTTATATTTGTTAGGCAAAAGAAAAAGAAAAAGTCAACCCAATGTCTAAAGGAAAAGAAAAGATGGCTCCTTCTGACAAAAGAATGACAAATGCATGTCCAGTGGTATATATTTTTTTAAAAAAATATGATGCAAAACTAATCAAAATTTCGAATAGTTAAAAGGTATGAGTGTATAAAATGAATTTGTTGTTTTATGTTATTTTTGTAGAATGATAATATGTTTTCCTGTAACTTGCAATTATTTGTATGTGTTTTCCAAATTTATTTATTTTTATTTTGCATAGATACATGTGCATTTATAATGTACCATCCATAAGTTGCTACTTATATAAAGAGAATAGGAAAAAAGAAACGAAGGAATAAAGAAAAAATATATAAAGAAATGAGAAACTAAATAATATAGGTTTTTAATTCTATTAAAGGTATAAAACAAATAAAATAGAAAACAAAATTAAGAGAAAGGAAAGAAATAATAAGATAGTTTCATTTTAAGCTCAAAATATTCATATATTTTGCATTAATGATAAAATATTTTCATTTTATGTACAAAATGATAATGTAATATCAGAAGCCGTATTGGCCCAACGTGGACGGCGAGAGCGTGAAAAAAATAAAAAGTCATACTTTGAATTTCAATGCTTGCAACGAGAATAAGAGGGATTAAAAAAATGTGTTCAACTAAGACAACCTTCTTTAACCCCAATTTGTCGCGATCGCACTTGCTTGGAGTGGGAAACAATAACTGAAGATTCTCATTCAGCACAAAAATGAACAATGGTTACCCATCATTCTACATGTTCATTTTCTATGCCAAGCACATCTTTAGCTCCACAAAAGAATCGGTAAACTACTATGTCTAATCTTGAAATACATACTTTTACTCATACCGTTTTGTTTTACAGAATTTCATTTATACACAAATATTCGTAGGTTTACTCTTATAAATCGATTTCTTCAAGAAGATCTATGTACTGATGATGAATTAGAAGATATGCCTATGAGTACATCGATTGATGCTTGGGCACACAAAGATTCTTGCTGCCATTATCTTGGCAAGATGGATGTACTATGTCCTTATTGTTCAACCTTACATTGGATGGATGAAAAATTGACAAAATCATCTATGAAGCGTCCCTTATTCGAAACTTGCTGCTTTGAAGGAATGATTAGGCTACCTTTACTTATTACACCCCCTCTACCACTTCAGGTGTTGTATGATGGGAATAATGATCAATTAAAATCTTTTCGAAGTTATACTCGAGTGTACAATGCAGCCAGTGCTTTTACGAGTCTTGGTGCTACATTGGATCAAAGAGTACTTAGTGGAAGGGGCCCTACATCATTCACAATACAAGGAGAATTGCGCCATCGAACAGGATCACTACAACCACAACTAGGGCAGGATGCGAGTTATGCTCAACTGTATATCTATGACCCATATTCAACTTTAGAAATTCGTAATCGTAGAAATCCTAACTTGAGAAGGGATGTTCTCAAAACTATTCAGGATAGTTTGTTGCAAGTCAATGCGTTTGTAGATAAATTTCGCCAGGCTAATGCCATTTTACATCAATTAGACTCAGCTGGACACAATCTATCTACTCATCTTCATTACAATTCAACAACTGATCGACGTCAGTATAACCTACCAACTACAGATGAGATTACAATTGTAATACCAGGTGATGGAATAGAGGTAAATGGGATGAGAGATATTATCTTACATTTTCGAGAAAATATTGAGTTGATGCAAATTAATGAATGTCACCCAACATACTTGCCATTACATTATGTTCTATTATTTCCTTATGGTGAGCTTGGATGGGAACCTGAGTTGAAATTGTGGAATGTTCAGTATGATCGACTTCAACTGATCGACTTACTCAAATGGATTTTTATAGTTATCATTTGTTTGAACGACCCATAGAGTATTCAACAATTTTGAGAGGTGGGAAACTATTTCAAGAGTTTTTAGTAGATGCTTAGGCTGCAACTGAGCAAAATTGATTGACATACTACAAGCTTAATCAAAGGAAACTTCAGGCTGAGCTTTACCAAGAGTTGTCAGATATAGATCCAGATTATGTGCGACCCGGTCAAATTGGTAAAAGGTTTGTTTTACCATCTTCATTTACTAGTAGTCCTAGACATATGTTTGAAATATTTCAAGATTCAATGGCTATCACGCGATACAACCAACACCCAGATATGTTTCTTACCATGACTGCAAATCCCAATTGGCCAGAAATTACTTCAGCATTATTACCACATCAAAAACCTATTGATCGTCCTGATTTAATTGTCCGTGTTCTTGAGTTGAAGAGAAAATGTTTGATGAAAGAGATAGAAACAAATAAAGTGTTTGGAAATAAAGTTGCACATATTTTTACAATTGAATTTCAAAAACGAGGCCTCCCTCATATGCATGCACTTTTATTTCTTAAGGGTCTAGACAAAATTCAGACATATGCTCAAGTAGACAAATTGGTCTGTGCAGAATTTCTAAACCCAAAAGATGATTCTATGCTTTTTGAAACTATCAAATGTTGTATGGTACATGGACCATGTGGTGCTCGAAATCCACAAGCACCATATATGGAAAATGGTAGATGCACTAAGAGATACCCTCGAGCTTTCACAGAAACAACAACTATGGATCAAGATGGATACCCTATCTATCATCGTCGCAATAATGGTCAAGTACATACTGTGAGGGGACAAGAAGTTGATAACAGGGATGTCATACCATACAATGCATATCTTTCTAAACTTTTCAACTGTCATATAAATGTGGAAGTTTGTGCCAGAATGAGATGTGTCAAGTATATACATAAGTACATTTATAAGGGTTATGATCGTACAACGATGGTGTTAGGAATGATAAATGAGATTCAACAATATCTCAAAGCAAGGTATATTGGACCTCCAGAAGCTGCTTGGCGAATATTTGGTTATCCTTTGCATGCAGAGATGCCAACAGTTGTACGATTGGCACTTCATTTACCTGGAATGCATCGCGTTATTTTTAATCCAGAAGAGTCATTAGAAATGATTCAATCTAGAGCTGGTCAACAAATGTCAACTCTTACTAGCTTCTTTGCATATTGTACTGCCAGTGAAGATGAATGTCCATTCACTTATCAAGAATTTTCACAACATTTTGTTTAGCTCAAGTTAGAAAAGAGATAGACATCAAGAGAAAGGGGATATGCAATTGGTAGAATGTACTTTGCTAGCCCTAATTGTGGTGAAAGATTTTATCTGCGTTTGTTACTAACCGTTGTCAAAGGACCAAAGTCGTTTCAGTCTTTACGCACGGTCGATAATGTTGTGCATGATACATTTAAATTAGCATGTGTTGCAAAGGGGCTTTTAAAAGATGATGAAGAATGGATACAATGCTTGAAAGAGGCTGTAGTTATGAAAACTAGACATCAATTCAGGAGATTGTTTAGTATTATTATCACCTAGTGCTCTCCACTAAATCCATGTGCATTATGGAATCAATTCTCAACGCATATATGTGATGATCTTGTACATAAGATTCGTACATTGTTTGCCATTTCTAACCCAACTGAGGCTCAAATTGAAGATTATGGTCTCCATCTTTTGAATCAAATGCTTCATGAATCAGGCAAAAGTTTAATTGACTTCCCACCCATGCCACAACCTACTGTAAATTGGAGTGCAGTAGTTGGTAATCGATTGATATTCGAACATCAACAACTGCAGCATGAGGTACAACATGCAGATTCACAAATTACTATTGATTGTCTCAATAATGGACAATAGAATGCTTATAACACAATCAATTCTTCAGTTTTTCAAAATAAAGGAACTGTTTTCTTTCTGAATGGGGGTGCTAGAACAGGGAAAACATTTATGTACAATACAATTGCATTAAAATGTCGCAGCCTTGGGCATATCGTTGTTACTATGGCTTCATCTGGAATTGCATCATTGTTACTGGTAGGAGGTCGCATTGCACATTCAACATTTTCCATTCCGTTAGATGTCTTGGAAAATTCACTTTGTGGGTTTAGCAAACAATCATTACAAGCTGAGTTATTTAGAGAAACAAAACTCATAATTTAGGATGAAGTTCCTATGTAACATAGACATTGTGTTGAGGCGGTTGATCGTACATTAATGGATATTTGTGATAGTGAAAAGCCATTTAAGGGTCAGCCTGGGCATCTGAAGAGGTAGACCGCAGGGCCAGAGTCAGGGCAGGGGCCAGTCTTTGTCTTGTTATCAGTGTGGTCAGCCTAGGCACCTGAAGAGGTTCTGCCCACAGTTGAGTACCATTTCAGGGGCGTCTGGTTCTAGGCAGATGCATGGTTTTCAGTTAGCTCAGTCTGTGCAGGCCTCGAGGGCCAATCCGGAAGCTTCGTCATCCCAGTCTGTGCAGCAGTTGTTTGCTCCGAGGGGTGAGCAGGTGGATCAGGGGCCTACAGGATGCGTGTATGCTGTTACAGCGCAGGATCTTGTCACTGCTCCGTCAGTTGTGAGAGGTACTTTTCTGTTTTGCAACTCGGTTGCTAGTGTATTGATTGATACAAGTGCGTCTCATTCCTTTGTATCTACTGCATTTGTATCTGTATAAAAGTTGGAGTTGACACAGTTAGTATCTCCTATATGTGTTGTATCGCCTGTTATGGGTGAATTGATTTTGAAACAAGGTTGTAGAGATTGTGATATAGAGGTCGCCGATCATAGGCTTCCATTTTCTTTTGTAGTTATGCCCATGAAGGGTTTTGATGTTATTTTGGGTATGGACTGGCTATCGTCATACCGGGCTGTTATTGATTGCTACCGCCAGAGAGTCACTGTTTGTACTTTGAGCGGGGAGTGTTTCCATTTCTTAGGCGATCGAGTTGGTAGTAGGTTACCACCGGTGTATGATCCGCGAGGGCGGAGTGAGCTTAGTGGTCTTCTCACTAGCCTTATGAGTAGAGAGTGTGATGAGACCGGAATTGAGTTACCGAGGGTGGTTTGTGAGTACTCGGACGTCTTTCTCGAGGATCTCGTTAGTTTGCCACCTCATCGAGAGATTGAGTTCTCTATTGATTTAGTGCCCGGCACGGCGCCGATTTCTATGGCACCTTACCGTTTTGCCCCAGCAGAGTTGGTTGAGCTGAAGGTTCAGCTCCAGGAGTTGCTGGATAAGGGCTTTATACGCCCAAGTGTTTCGCCGTGAGGAACACCGGCCCTCTTTGCTAAAAAGAAAGATGGTGCCTTGAGACTTTGTATCGACTACCGGAAGTTGAATCGAGCTACGGTCAAGAATAAGTACCCTATGCCCCGTATAGATGATTTGTTTGACCAGTTAAAGGGTTCCCGTTGTTTCTCTAAGATAGACTTGAGATCGGGTTACCACTAGTTGAGGGTCAGGGAGGAGGATATTCCGAAGACGGCATTCTGTACGCGATATGGCCACTATGAGTTTCTGGTGATGCCATTTGGGCTTACCAATGCACCGGCAGTCTTTATGGATTTGATGAACCGGATCTTCCAGGAATTCTTGGATCGCTTTGTGGTCGTTTTCATGGACGAAATTTTGATTTATTCACCTTCAGAGGAGGAGCACGAGGCACACTTGAGAGTGGTGCTTGAGTTGCTTAGAGCCCATAGGTTGTATGCCAAGTTTGGGAAGTGTGAGTTCTGGCTAGGGGAAGTCAAGTTCTTAGGCCATGTGGTATCCCGGAAAAGGGTGTCTGTTGATACATCTAAGACTGAGGCAGTGTAAGATTGGGCACAGCCTAAGAGTGTGTTTGAGATCCGCAGTTTTCTGGGATTAGCTGGGTATTACTGCTGGTTTGTGAAGGACTTCTCTAGACTAGCTTCACCGTTGACTAGATTGACTCAGAAGGGAGTCAAATTTGTATGGAGTGAGACTTGTGAAAATTCGTTCCAAGAGTTGAAAGGTAGATTGACCACCGCTCCGGTCTTGATTATTCCGGAGAGAGGGCTGCGTTATGCAGTCTATTGTGATGCCTCACGAGAAGGTTTGGGTTGTGTGTTGATGCAAGAGGGGAAAGTGGTAGCTTATGGCTCACGTCAATTGAAAATACACGAGAAGAATTACCCTACACATGACCTAGAATTAGCAGCAGTGATCTTCGCCTTAAAAATATGGAGGCACTACCTTTATGGTGAGAGATTCAAGGTGTTCTCGGATCATAAGAGTCTGAAATATCTGTTTACACAGAAAGACTTGAACTTGAGGCAGAGGAGGTGGATGGAGTTTATTGAGGATTACGACTTCGAGTTGCATTACCATCCGAGGAAGGCCAATGTTGTGGCCGATGCCCTTAGCAGAAAATCCATTAATGATGTAGCTTGTGTAGCCATCCGGGAGTGGGAGATGTTAGGGGCACTTGGCGAGTTTGATTTGCATCTGGGAATCTATTGAGGCTGCGGCCTTGTTTTCTGTTGTTGCGTAGCCTACATTTGATTTGTGACTTGAGTGTTAGAGGCACATAGAGGTGACCTTGAGGTGGCAGCCCTCCAAGAGAAGATCTCCGGTGGGAAGGTTGAGAGGGGTTTGACGGTGTATCCCGACCAGAGTGTAAGATACCGAGACCGTCTGTTTGTGCCGGAGTCTTGCTGAGAGGAGGTACTCCGAGAGTTTCACCATTCGCGCCTTGCGGTGCATCCAAGAGGCACTAAGATGTATCGGGATTTGGGTCGCCAGTTTTGGTGGAGGGGCATAAAGAGAGATATGGCAGTTTTTGTGTCTAAGTGCCTTACTTGTCAACAAGTGAAGGCCGAACATCAGAGGCCAGCGGGTTTGTTGTAACCCTTGCCTATTGCCGAGTGGAAGTGGGAGCATGTCACTATGGACTTCATTGTAGGTCTTTCGAGGACTCAGCAGGGTAGTGATGCTATTTGGGTGATTGTAGACCGGTTGACTAAGTCGACGCACTTCATTCCTATGCGCGTGAGAGATTCGGTAGATCATCTTGCCGACTTGTATGTTCGGGACATAGTGAGGTTGCACGGGGTCCCAGTGACGATCGTCTCAGATAGAGATCCTCGTTTTACTGCTAGGTTGTGGCAGAGTTTGCAGAGTGTTTTGGGCACTAAGTTGACCTTTAATACAGCTTACCATCCTCAGACTGATGGGCAGTCCGAGCGTACTATTAAGATCCTTGAGGATATGCTTCGGGGTTGTGTCCTTGACTTTAGTGGGACGTGGGAAAGGCACTTGCCATTGGTGGAGTTTGCCTACAACAACAGTTTCCAATCTAGCATCGGTATGGCATCGTTTGAGGCCTTATATGGCCGACCGTGCAGGTCTCCAGTTTGTTGGACCAAGGTGGGTGATGCACCTTTGTTGGGTCCGGAGTCGGTGAGGGAAACGATGGAGAAGGTTGAGCTTATCCGTAGGAGGCTTGTTACAGCCCAGAGTCGTCAGAAGTCATATACCGACAGTAGGAGGAGACCTTTGGTATTTGAGGTGGGTGATCATGTCTTTCTAAAGATATCACCTAGGCGGGGATTAATGAGGTTTGGGAAGAGTGGGAAGTTGTCCCCTCGGTTTATTGGCCCTTTTGAGATCCTTGAGAGGATTGGCGAGGTTGTCTATCGTTTGGCTTTGCCGCCACAGTTGTCCGAAGTTCATGACGTGTTTCATGTGAGTATGCTTCGGAAGTATGAGCCGGATCCATCACATGTATTGCATTGGACCGACTTAGAGGTTGATGAGGATGCCTCATATGAGGAGAGACCGGTTCGAGTCTTGGATAGGCGGGATCAAGTCCTGCGTGGAAAGACCATTCCCTTGGTAAAGGTTTTGTGGAAACATCACGGAGTGGAGGAAGCCACTTGGGAACGTGAGTTTGAGGTCCGAGAGAAATATCCTGACCTATTTGTAGATGTTTAAGCATGTATTGTATATATTGCTGTATTATTGGACCTTAAAAGTACTGAATGTATCTTAGGTTGTAAAACATGGTGTATGTTTTGGTTTAATGGAAGTTTAATGTAACATTGTATATGTTGGCTATATTGTAGAACTGGAGATATATCATGAAATTAGAATATGATATAAATTGTGAACCATATATGATGGAAATGGTTGAAATGGAAAGGGAATGCATGTTAAAATGTATTTGTTGTAAAGTGCCTCTTAACAAGAGATAGAATGATTGGTAATGGGTCGAGTTATTAGATGTTGAAATGTAACATTGTTTAAAAAGGAGGAAAAACTTGTTTTTCAAAAACTTGCACTTAATTTCGAGGACGAAATTTCTTTAAGTGGGGTAGGTTGTGATGACCCAGAATAAAATAATAAAATAAATAAATAAAAGAAAAGGAATCTGTATGTTCGGTGGGAGTGGGGTTCAAGTTTATGAGTAGATATTATTTGCCTTCAAGGCAATTGGAAAATTAGTTTTTAGGGAGGAGTAAAATATCATTCACTACTTAGCTGATGCTTTAATAATTTCTCAACATCATAATGTTGAGTTAGTGGCACCAAAAAGCAGCATGTGGAGGATTTGTTTTTACAAAAAAGAAAAGAAAAGGTGCTGGAGTGGGCCAATAAAATATAGAATATTATCTAGAGAGAGGGAAATGGGTCTGATTGTTTTCATGATGCTATACACACACAGACACACCTAGTCACAATCACTCTCTCTTCAAGGCCATGAAGTTAAGAATGTAGCAACAATGGCTATCTTCTTGCTTTCTCTCCGTATCGGTCGTATTCTCTCTCTCTCTAAAAACCATCTTCTTCCTTTGATTTCTTCAAATCCATTGGGATTTTGACCATAGTTCCTTCGCCAAAGTTGTGTAATTTCTCGAGGCCTTTGTTGTGTGCGGTGGAGATCGAGTTTCATCGTCGTTGATTTTGGGGTTTCAACTCTTTTCATCTTCTCCATTTGAGCTCCGAATTTGAGGTAGGGATTCCTACTCATTCTTATGTGTTTTAACATAAATGTTGAGTTATTTGTATAGATGGTTTGATTTGGGAACTTAAGGTTGGAGATGTATACTGTTGAAAATAGGGGTTTTGTTCAATTGACTCATACTTGTGTGTTTTGGGTTTAAAATGGAGATTATTGATGTTTTTGATAATATTTGAGCCTTTGGGTCAATATTGAGAAAAAAAAGAAAAAATGCCATGTTTGGGTATATTTGGGTCATTACTGTAATTAATGACAATGAATACGGAAATATGAAATTAAGTTGGAAATAATAAAATCGACTCAATATGAGGTAGAATGGTGGAGTTGGATTCATTAATCACTCACTTTAAAAATGTTGAGATTATATATAACTGTTGTAGCATTTATTTTCTGTTTAGAAATAACTGCTTTGGGCTATCGGTGGAGGATAGTCTTAATTGTTGTAGACAATGCATGATGATTAGGCAAACTAAAACTAATCGATTGAGTATGCTATGGAACTTAGCGGTTGGAATAATACATTAACTTTATGTATTGATTGACTGTGTATACGATCTATGTTTATATACATTGTATTGTGTGGGAGGAGATGGGAATGTACTCCACGGTTTATCGGAAGATGGGGGATGGACCTCTAAACCGGATTTTGTGTGACATTGATACAGCACTACAATGTGTATCAAGTGTTGATTATGAAGTGTTGAATTGATTTGATATAACACAAAAATGTATATCTTTATCAATTGTGAAATGTAGAAGTGTTTCTATGTTATGTTGATACAGCACCAAAATGTGTATCTTCGGTAAAGTAATGAAGTGGCTTATGTGTTATTGATACAGCATCAGAATGTGTATTCATTATGAAATTACGAAAGTATTTAAAAGATGAGTTACAATCTCATTAAATTATTTGGTTAAGTGTTGAGTCTTGTTTCAAACTTAAAGTTGAAAGGAAATGGAAAATGATGGAACATGGACTTTAATGTCATGAAACTAAAATTTGTTTTTGAAAGGATGTAAAAGTGGTGACCATTTATCAACTACTAACGTTTTAGTTATTGCTCATATTATGTTTAGCATATCTCTACTGGGCTGTTAGCTCACCCTATACGGGAACATCATTTTCAAGTACAGGTGAGATGTTACCTCCAAGGCAATAGCATGGATGGACTCTCGGGAAGTAAGAGTTTCCTAGTTATGCTTTATGTGTGCATGAGTGTTATTTGTAAAACCAAGGGCTTAATGTGTAATGAGCAAGACTCTATTTGTGTAACCAAGCAATGTCTTGGAAAGATGAAAGCCTATATGGCATTTAATTGCTTGCTAAACAATGAACTCTAATATATGAATTTATGTTGTTTCTTATATTTATTCTGCATATGAGTTATCTTTATTGCAATATTTCAGGGCGTGACAATTGGATCCTCCTGGGCTGCTAACTTTTAAGTTAGAGTTGAAAGTGGATTGTCCTATAATATTGTTGAGAAACATTGCACCGAAATATGGACTATGTTATGGTACAAGATTGATGGTTATTAGGTGCGGCACTCACATAATTGAAGCTCAAATTTTAACTGGAGAAAAGTTTGACAATTTGGCATTCATACCAAGGATATTTTTGACACCATCTTCTTCAGAAATGCCTTTCCAAATGACAAGATGTCAATTTCCAGTCCGATTGGCATATGCCTTGACCATTAATAAATCTCAAGGACAATCTGTGAAACTTGTTGGGGTTGATTTCCGTATACCAGTGTTTAGCCATGGACAATTATATGTGGCATTGTCCAGATGTACATCCTTTGATCATATAAGTATTCTCCTCCTTAAAGATAGTTTGGATTCTATTACAAATATTGTTTATCCTGAAATGTTGTTGTAGTATTCTGTGTAGATTAAATCACGTTTTATCAGAGGTAACCATGTAGATTTATTTCTACTAATTATATAACTTTTTATAAAATTTCAATATAATAATAATTTCAAATATGGACTTTTCTAGCATTGGATCGAAAAATCTATAGAGTTTAAAAGGAGAAATACGACTAGCTTGCTTCGATGGGGATGTAATAAGGTAATTTCAATCTCAAAGTATTTTAATATGTATATTTCCAACAAATGTACTAATCTATATTTTTTTTCTCTTCACAAATTACCAAATTGTTGTGCATGTTCCTTATTGGGGATACATACAAGTTGATACAAAGACTTTTTAGAAAGTAATGAGGAGGAAGTTTGGGCAAACACATATTTGAAAACATATTATTGACACATCTTTTGTAAAGCATACATTTTTTGTAAAGTTTTAACCCACTCTTTTGGTGTATGACAATATAACTTCAATTTCTGTGTTTTGTTCAGTGTCTACACTTTTTTTTATTGCCTCTTATATTTTGATTTGCAATATTGGTGAACATCATAAATCTTATATGTTTGTTTCTTAATTTGCATTAAGATTAGGCGAAGTTGTTATTTTATTTGAGTTTTGTAGAGCGTGTAATACAAGCAAAATTGTTATAAGTTCATTAAGAAGAAAAATATTTCAATATGTCTTTTCAATATCTTTATCAAAAAATGACACAAACTTCACAAATTATTTATAACTGCATTTTAATCTTAAAATTATTTACACCGTGCCTTTATAAATTATAACTGCATTTTAATCTTAAAATTATTTACATCGTACCTTTAGGCACCGGCATACGCTAGTACATGTATATGAGGCTTTTCCCATATTAAGCCAATTTACTATCTTAATTCCCAAACTAGGCCTAGTTTGGACGGAATTCCCAAACTAGGCTAAAGCGCTATTACAAATCACGCTTTCACTGTTTGGAGCAGAAAATTTGATGAATAGTGAAAGCGCTATTACAAAACACGCTTTTAATTAAGAAAGCGTGATTACAAACCATGCTTTTAACATAAATTTGTTTTCTGAAGAAAACGTGGTTGCAAACCACGCTTTCACTGTGCATATTGTTTAATTTTTTTTTTCTGAAGAAAACGTGATTTGAAATCACGCTTTCACTGTGCATTGTTTTTTGTTAAGAAAACGTGATTTGAAATCATCTTTCACTGTTGATAAATGAAAGCGTGGATTGAAACCACGCTTTTACAACTTATATAAAACACCCCAGCTCCCTCATTTGCAATCACGTTTTTTACACTTACATTTTTTCAACTCTTGCACTCGATCTCCCTCTGCTCTCAGACCCTCTCACTCTCGCTCTCGATCTCCCTCTGCTATCAGACTCTCACTGTCGTTCTCGCTCTCCCTCTGCTCTCAGACTTTCTCTTTGCTCTCACTCTCTGTCTCTGCTCTCTCTCTCTCTGTCCGTGGTATGGCATCTATCTCTCTCTGTCTCATTTGAATTTTATGTATTTATTTATTGTGTTTGTGAAAATGTGAATGTGTGGTTGAAAATGTGAATGTGTGTTTGTGAAAATGTGAATGTTAGGGTTTTAAATGTCAATTATTAAATGTGTTAGGGTTCTAATGTATTAGGGTTTTGAATTAGGGTTTTAAATGTGCGGTTATGAAATTATGAAATCATAAAATGTTAAGGTTTTGAATTGTGAAATCAGAAATTATGCTTGTGATTTCAGAAATTAGGATTTGGAATTTTTTGAAATCAAAAATTAGGGTTTGGAATTTTTTGAAATCAGAAATTAGGGTTTGGAATTTTTTGAAATCAGAAATTAGGGTTTGGAATTTTTTGAAATCAGAAATCAGGGTTTGGAATTAGGGTTTGGAATTTTGCTTGTGAATCAGAAATCAGAAATTATGCTTGTGAATCGTGTATATATTTTTTCAAATTAGGGTTTGGAATTTTGAATAGTGAATAAACTAACCTATATTTGTTGAATTGGAAATTTTATTTTTTGCTTGTGAAGAGGAATTAAAAGGAAATTAGGGTTTTAAAAGTATTTTTTTTTAATTAACAATAAAATTATGCGAATTGAAATTCATATAATTGAGAATTGTTAATGTCATATTATGAAATTCATATAATTGAGAATTGAGAATTGAAATTCATATTATGAAATTCATGAATTGAGAATTAAGGTGGACTGACAATTTCAATTCGAGGTCCACATGCTTACATATATATGATCATTTTGTTTCAGAAAATAAGACTATAAACTGTATGATTGAATTCAAAATTTGAAAATTGAAATGAATCTGAAAAAATCAAAAGTTGAGAGATTTGAAAAAAAAAAAATTTAATTAAGTTAGTGCATAACTGCCCATATAACTGATATAGGGGTATTTTTGAAAAACCCAAAATATGAGACGTAAACACCCAGAGAACATTTTTTTTTATAATAGTACTACATATATATACACCATTATTCAGTATTTCACTCGGTAATATCAAGGTGGGGTTGTATACTTGAATCTGCCGCTTATTAGACTATATGAGAAATGGTATTTCTCACTTGATTTATTTCACTATACTATTTTACCCTCTAGGTGTATTTATTCAATTCAAGACATTGTGCATATTTAATAAAGGGAAAATTTCACTTCAATATGCATGTACAAACTACCCATATGATTTGGAAATAACTATAATGTTCTTGTGGTTTGTGGACTAAATGAAGTATATCGTCAGACGTTCAATCCAAGTTAACATCAAGTGTGAAACATGTGCTAGGTCATAAGGGGGTCATGTTCTTATTTTCAAATATCAGAGGTAAATCACACATGGAGTAAAGCAAAGAGGGTTAAAGTCAATTTTATCTTTAAAAAAAATGACAAATATAATATGAATTTCAATTAAAAATACTAAGTGTATGGAAAGATTAACATTTTTTCCTAAGTTAAATTTCATGAAACTAATCTCTACTAAATGAAATTATAAAATAATTTTTTTTTTTAATTTTGACTCTATTTTATTCCAAAAACAAATATTTTTATTGACTTCAAAATAATAAATGAAAAGATCATGTTCTCTCAAATAAAAGACAAAATGACTATATTAACCTGAAAATACTATTTTATGTATTTTTTTTATTTGATTGTGTAGGTTACATAAGAGATTTAAACATTTCTGGCATCCTTTAATGAAAATAACATTAAAATATGTAACTAATTATCTATTAATCATGTTATTATATAGTGTCATATTTGTGTTATTATATTTGTGTTTATATAGTGTCTATTAATCATGTTATTAATTATCTATTAATCATGTTATTTATTTGTGTCTATTAATCATGTTATTATGAAAATAACCCTATTTATTTATCATGTTATTATATAGTGTCATATTTTTGTTTGTGTTGAAAATGTTCAACCCTAACCCCTAACTTTGTGTATGATTCATGTTGTGTTAGAAATTTTCACCTGTAATAGAATCAAAGTAGGTTCAAGTGGAGTGCCTTTGGCATATTATGTGATCAATGATGCTAACAAAATTGACGTTGTTAATTTATAAAACAATTGTAAGACCAATGATACTTTGCAATTCACATAATATTAGACAATTAAAAAACAACAAGCTCATGAAATGGTAGAATTAAAAGCTTTGTTTGGTTTAGTTTCGTTTAGTTTATTTCATTGTATTTGGGGTCAGGCACTCAAAATATTATAAAAAAATTTAAGATTTATTTTCATTTGGGTTTCGCTAAAGGTTTCCACTTAGTTGTTAACTACCTAAATCCATACTTTAGGACATAGCTTATTGCAGGTGTCTGCATATAAGCACATAAGCACTTGTAAATTGTATGTAAGACCAGATTGCACTCTGCCCCTCCAAGCTAACCAACAAAAAAATTGAATTTTGGGAGGTGCCACATTCTTCCACAACCATTTGGAAAATCAAACCAAACAATTTATTTTTGTCAAATTTATTTATATTTTTTCAAAAAAATCAAAAAATAATTTAAAAAATCAAACCAAACCGCTATATCATGTATTATTTTTAATATACATTCAATAAAATTAATAATTTTTATAAAAAATATTAACTTTGATATTAGAATAATTTGAAGACATTTCATCATAAAATACTAACATTTAATTTTATAATCTTGTCATAGAAATTTAAAAAAAATTAATGAGTTGAATTTGTAATACATATAATAGCATTATAGTAGAAATTAAAATCTCCTCACAAAACTTAAGAAAATTTGAAATTTTTTTTGAAATAGGTATTGAACGAAGGAACTTATCGCCACTTCCGCTTTGTGACTGTCCATCACCATTGAAAAGGAAAATCTGAACATTATGTTTTAATAATTTTTATTTTGATTTATATAATTAGAAGTCATTATTAATTGCACCGTGCCTTCAGGCACGGACATACACTAGTTATAATATATGCATGAAAAGAGTCTTAAAATATTCTAATTAATAATCCATAGCAATTTCTTAGGTAAGAAGGACAAAAAAAAAAAAAAAAAAAGGGCACTTTGATGGGTAAGCCTGTGTTTCATAATACCAAATAATTGCTACGGATGGCCCAATAGATTGACATGGATAACTATCCAAAATTTACTACATAGATTTAACCACCAACTTAAATTTTCTCTCTAATTTTTGGCCATTATGAATTATCTCTCTATTTTTTTTTTTTTTTTTGTATGTTTAAGAAAAAAAAAAAAGAGTAGATAAATTAAATTTTCTTCTTACTTTTCGGAACGAGCCAAAATGAGTTTTTTTATTTGAATTTCATAACAAAGCCTCTATGACCTCTAAAAAGTGGACGAGGGTTACTATTTCACATAGGAAATAACTTTGTCATTAAGATCCCTAATGGCACAAGTTTGAGCAAATCAAATTAACTTATTGTAATTGTCCATAAATCTGAAGAATTGGATCACCAGTTTTAAAAAATGAAGAACAATGTTTGAAACCTCTATTTTATATTGTCCAAATCAATCGAGTTCTTTCAACTCAATGGAACAAATATTTAATTATCTACAAAACTAACACTATGATTTAAGATGTTTGTATGACTTGTCTAATTTTGTCCAGTCTCACCGAATAAGAAAAATACTTGATAGAATGAAGTGTTTTTTAAATGCGTGATATATCTGTCTACTTTATCAAAATACTAAAAAATAGATCAAGATTTATGAAAAGAAAACAAAATAAGTGTTTTTAAAATTGGTCCCGCTTACATGCGTACGATTAAATCATTGCCTAAATTAATGGCTGTGTAGAGTCATTATTATTTATTTATTTATTTTCAGTGAATGCCTTTTAAAAATTGATCATATTGAGGAAGGGAGACCCTTGCCGCAATGGTAAGGTTGTTTTATTATGCTGATAATAATATAAAATAAAATAAATCTATTATAATTCGAGTATTATGGATTCAAATCATAGAAATAATGGGCTTGTTTGGTTTGTTTTTCATATAAAATGTTGGGAAAATTTCTGTACAAACAAATTTTCAAGAGTAATCAAACCAAACAAATTTTTCCAAATAAAATCTCAAATTTTTGTTTGGTTACCTACTTTCCAAAATAACTTTTTCTCGCATACACATCAAATCAATCACTTTTTGTAAAAATCTCTCCCCAAAATAATTTTCCACAACCATTTCTGAAAGAAGGCAAACCAAATAAGTTTTCGTACTTTTTATCTCAAAAACACTCTACTCTAGAAATACAAACCAAACACACCTCTTTAAATACTTAATAATACGCATGCATATATCTGATCTTCCTCTAAACTCTGCCATGACTGTAATCTTTGGAATTGTCCCTTTATAGATCTTGTAAATCAAAATGGATCACTAGCTAAAAATCTTGTAGTTTTGTTATAAACAAACAAAATTGATCATAAAATTGAATAAAAATACATATATACGCATAAAATTTTATAGAGTTTGTTACTATTTTTAAAAATTTTATCCATCTATATACATTTTGTGTACAGTTCTATAACCATTTTTGTATTCTTAGACTTATTCAAAATCTGAAGTTATTGCTGCTATGTGATTCAAAATTTATTTTTCGCCACTAATTCAATAAACATTTTTGTATAGGACATCTATACATGTGTATGAATTCCAAAAAGGATCATATGAATAGAGCATATCCAACCTCAAAAAGAATGAGAATAAAAAAAGACCAATGACAACAAAGAATTAAGACAAGAAGTATATTTGTTTTGATGTTTTTTTTTTTTTTTTAAGACAACAGAGCAATGACAACAAAGAACCTTCATGCAGAAAAGACAAGAGTCTCCACATATGAAGTAAATAAAAACTCCACGTAGAGATGAAATCTCAGCTGTTGTTTTATACAAATAAAAATAAGTGAGAAAAAATGAGAAAATAAACACTAATAAACAAATTGAGACATAAATATACAACTGGCAAAATATAAATTGAAGTAATGTTTCACCTCTACAGTTCCTTCAACCTTGGAAAATATAAATTGAAGTGATGTTTCACCTCTACAGTTCCTTCAACCTTGGAAAATATAAATTGACAAAAAATGGGAGGGCTGATTTTTATAGGAAAATGTCACTTATGATATAAATGTGACTTATAGGAAAATGTAAATTGTCTCTTGACTCTCACAACTTCCTTTCACCAAGTGTCCGCCTAAACAAATTCAAATAACGAACATAAAAATAAAAGCAAGTTAATTTACAAAAATCAAATCAACACTGAAATGTTATCAAAACAAAGAAGAAGAAACATGGAAAAAGAAAAATTTACATTTACCGTGCGCAATAGCATGATGTTAATCGTAATAAATAATGAAAAAAGCAGAACACAGGAGTTCCATAGACAGTTATGTCCAAACAAACCAACATTCTTTATGTGTTGTAAGCTTTTTTCTTAAAAAGCTAAAAAATCCAAAACATAAGGTTTATTTTAACTCATATTTTAATTAAAAAATGAATAATGATTGTTGGATTACAATTACTGATTACTTAAATAAAGTTATTGCCTCACAAGTAATTGTAATTGAATGATTTAAAATTCATATAATTATTTTAGAAGTAAAATTTGATATATGTCTATTATTGCTATTTTAATGTTTATTGTTTCATTGAAGCAAGTATATAGCAACTGTTCCAATTATCCTCTACTAGGGGGAAACATAATTCGGGATCCCGATGAAGGTGTGACATATGATGTTGAGCCGAAAGGGATATATGGGGTGCAACTTGGCACCACACTTAGCAATTTGGAGGAGATGTTTATGTCTAAGGTGGCAAGTTACGGGGAAACTGTCTGATTGATCTTCAAATGTAGATATCCTTATCGCCAGTGACAAGCAACCAGTAAATACAAAATATTACCGATCAATGACGATGAGGCGTTGAACATCGTATTAAGTATCGGTGGAAGTTTCCAACCACCAAATTGTGTGGAAGTGTACATTGATAAAGAGGTTGTACACAATGTCCCGAATATGACACAGATGGAAAGTTCAAATCTGTTCACTACATTGCTGACACATGGGATTGACACGACAGCGTTTCAGTCTCCTATGTATGAATCAAATGAATGTTATGCAGTGGGCTATACACAACAGACATTTTAGGGCCATGGTGTAGAATCTAGTTCACATGGTGGGTATGAGACTAAATTTCACAATAATACAGAAGATGTGCCCACCTACAGCCATCATATCACTTCAGTTGAAGTTGTTGGTAATATGGCTGAAACGGTGAATTATGTGCAGTTTGCTGACAATGACATGTACGGTCCTGATGTCGCCCTAGACAATGATGAGAATGAAATGTGTGATGAAGAAAATTTATTGGGCAGATTAGATGATGATGATGAAGAAGATGATGCCGACGCTCCCATTGACCTTGACAATGCCCCCATTCCACCTAGACCTGAAATTCCTTTCTATGAAAACATCCACATGGGTGGTGATTTCAACATTAGTAACTGCGATGGCATTCCCCGTAATCGAATCTGGAACGTTGAAAATCTAGAGTTGGGCAAAGGGATGGTTTTCGTTGATAAGAAGCAACTCGTACATGCTGTGAAATTGTACCATGCAACAAATAATCAAGAGTATAAAGTCGTAACCTCCAAGCGAGACGTTTGGGTGTGTGCTTGCAAGCACGATTGCAGCTGGTGGTTGTGTGCATCTCTTAGTAGGAAACATGGTTTTTTTGAAATAAAGCAGTATAGAGGTCCTCACCATTGTTTATACACACGAATGAACAGGGACCACACTAATATTAGCTCCAGTTACATTACTTCTCATTTTTTGGGACAAGTTGCGGTGAGTATACAAAATAAATGTTTGCATATATATACATATTTGTTTGTTTATAGTGTTCACACCAAAATAATCTGACTCATAGGTATTATTGTATGTAGAATGAACCTGATATGCCAATTAAGAATGTCATCGAAAATATCAAAAAGACCATGAACTATAGTATACCATACAAGAAGGCGTGGCATGCAAGGGCAAAGGCAATTAGAATGGTATTAAGGGATTGAGATGAATCATATAGGTTGTTGCCTAAATTCATGCATGCATTACAAACATCTAATCCTGGTACCATCGTGCAATGGAAGCATAGATATACCGGAGGTACAACCATTATGCCCGTTTTTCATTTTGTTTTCTGGTCTTTCAAACCCGTCATCGATAGATTCAGATATTGTAGGCCTGTTATAACCATAGATGGTACATTCTTATACGGGAAATACACTGGTGTGTTGCTTGTAGCAACGATTGTAACTGCCAATGGCAAAATATTACCGCTTGCATTTGCTGTTGTCGACAGGGAGAGTTTGGAGTCTTGGTCGTTCTTCATTTCAAATATCAAGGAACATATTGTCATGGACCGACAAGGAGTGACTTTGATATCTGATCGAGCTGAGAGTATTTTAGCTGTTGTGAGGTGGCATTGGCTGAATCCCTCGCTCCAATTTGTTAGATATTATCGGCACTGCCTTCGACATGTTTGTAGTAACTTTAACACTAGGTTCAAAAATAAGGAGCTGAAATAATTTCTATGGAAAGTAGGGAGTGCGCATCAACGACGAAATTGTAATGGTTACTTAGAACAGATACAGGCTATTGACCAAGATGCCATCAATTGGGTTCACAAGATGAATCCTGTGGAGTAAGATGAATCCTGTGGAGTGGGCCCTTGTGTGTGACGGTAGATATCGGTAGGGGGTATTGACCAGCAATGATGCAGAGTGCTTCAATAGCGTCTTGAGAGGTGCAAGGAACTTACCTATCTCAGCTATGGTTGAATTTACATTTCGACGGCTCGTAAAATATTTTGACGAGATGGGAGCCCAAGCTGAAACAGATGTACGAAATGAGTTCCAATACCCTAGAGAGATGCAAAAAACTATTGAGGATGGCATCGCAAGGGCAAATACTTTCAAGTTGATATCATATGACAGGTTAGTTTGTAATATAAATTAAATTGTTCTTATTATGTTGTGAAGTTAAGTACACCTAAAAATATGAACTTGATTAGTTTATATTACAATTTTCTGATAGGCCCTGCCACGTATTTGAGGTGCAAACATCTTTTCACCATGGACGAGGTCGCAATACACAAATTGTGCGGATGAATCAACCCACGTGCAGTTGTGGAAAATATGAGATAAAACACTATCCATGTTCCTATATGCTCGCTGTAATGTCTAAATGCGGTGACAATCCATTCGAGTACGTTGATCCAGTATATAGGCTTCCTGTATACATGAGGATTTGGGAAACTAAATTCAATCCAATACCGCATCAAGATTATTGGGATGATCCGCAGTGGACCTTAATGCCTAATGTACTTCGTCTGCGAGAAGTAAAATGGGGTTGTACATCTATGTCTCGTATTCCGAATGAGATGGATATATCAGATAGGCGTTTGACCGCTCATTGCAGTGAGTGCCAGCAGACAGGTCATGACAGGCGAACATGTCCGACGCAACTTGGTCGATGAAGACTATGTAATACTTATATATTGTAATAGATCATTTTTTAATTCTTTATTTGTAATAGATCATTTAATTCTTTATTTTTTAATTCTTTATTTGTAAACGGGGTCGTACATTTAAATAGATCATTTTTTTATTCGTAACAGATCATTTCTAATTTTTTATTCTTTATCTATTGTAATTGTTTGATTTCCTTGAAAAAATTTACAACTAACATACTAAACAAATAAATTAAACTAAATATGTATTCAAAAACATTTGACTATATAAAGAAAGGCCTAAGTTTTTTATTCTCTACTTGATTGAAAATATCTATTACAAAATTTTAGTGAAAATCACATAGTTCTTCTACCATTTTAAAATTTATTATTTATGAATAAATTTTATATTTTCGAATGCTGCAAGCATTTTTTACATTTACAATTTATGAATCAGATCTACGTAATTTACAAATTTTATACTTTATTGAAACTTTTACCATTACAAAATCAATAACGAAGTTTTGTCAAATATGCCATAAACGTAATTAGCAACCTCTTATTGAAAAAAAAAATTCTCATTCAATTTTTTCACAAATATTTATGTACAAAAACTATCCACATGTTTATACTCATTATTAAGCTTATGTAACTGAAACCCTAAAATTATTTTGTAAAAGATTTCTATATTAGTTATAGCATAGATAACGGTAGGTTCTGTTGAAGTGCTTATCATATTTAATGGCACATAAATTGATACTTTTAGATTTTAATGAATTGCTTCTATGTTAGTGGCACAAAAATTGATAATTTTAAAATAATTGATCACATTTGTTTTTCAAGTCGTCATGTATGGAATAATTAGAGTTTAATTGTTATAGTTAAATTACATGCTCACCAATACAGTTTTTTGAAATAAAAATTAATTACATTTTAATGAATTGTTTCCATATATGGTGTCACACAAATATAAATTTGTAAATAGTTGAGCATACTTTTCATTTACAAATCGTAATTTATGGAATAATTACAGTTTTCCTGTTATGATTAAATGAGACTTTTATTGTTATGATCTAGTATTTCACTTGTACAGGTTTCATGGCACATCTACCTGATGAGGTCCCACTATTCAGTCATCCACATCGGGTTGACAGTATATAAGAGGATCCAGTATGCAATAACGTTTGTTGGACTTTACGCTTACAATGAAAATATCCTGCCTTTTGTTTTATATTACGTGATAATGCTATAATTTAAACTAGTCATTCTGTTATGCAGGACGAGGCACGCACCTTGGTGACATGTCGGTGGGAGGATTCCCGCCTGTGGGAGCGTCTATTGGACCATAGAGTCATGCAGTGTCTACTACGTGCTGGATTCTATGGTGTCTATCGTATAGGCCGTATCAGACTGGACCACCCACTCATCACTGCTCTCATCGAGAGGTGGCGCACAGAGACTCATACATTTCATTTCCTGATCGGGGAGGCCGTCGTCACATTGCAGGACGTATTTGTCCTATATGGTCTCCGAATTGATGGGCAAGCAGTTACTGGAGCTAACCCATCATTGATGAGGGAGCAGTGGATAGCCCTATATGCTGAGCAATTGGGAGTAGCACCTACACCTGTAGATTTACAGTCAGGTAGACTGAAGGTAAGGTGGTTGTCCGAGCAGTTTCAGGGCCATCTTCCAGACCAGGCTCCAGATGAGTTAGTATAGCAGCATGCCCGAGCATATATTCTGTGGCTTATTGGGGGGGGTACTTCTCCCTGATAAGTCACAGAACCTACTCAAGCTGATGTACTTGCCACTGTTGAGAGACATTGACGCGATCGGCGAGTACAGTTGGGGCGGCGCGGCTTTGGCATGCTTGTATAGGATGCTATGTCGAGCAACTCAGGTAGGTGCGAAGGAGATCGGAGGACCCCTTGTCTTGCTACAGGTTTATAAGAATTTTATTCATGTCAATTCATATTGTATGGCATATATCAGTGTTGTAATTGCGTTCAAACTATTGCAGATTTGGGCGTGGGAAAGATTGATTCGCATTGCCCCGTCTAGGCGGCAAGTGGTTGCTCCTGGTGAGCTTCCTATCGGTCACGGAGACATGTAGTTGCCAGCCGGACCTCGAGGTAGCCAGTGGAGGGTTGACATGGGCCACAAGGTCGTTTCGACCCACGTAGTCGTCGTGTATAGAGACTAGCTTGACCGGATGATAGAGGACGAGGTATGAAATTTAAATACCTAAATTTTAATTGTCATATGGAGTATATATGTTCATGAGCGATTTTTAATAGACTTGTCGTTATTATAGTTTAGCTGGCAGCCTTATGCTGGGGTCGTCAGTACGCTCCCAGACTATTGCCGACTAGGTGAGGAAATATGGATGGCGAGAGTGCCACTCATTTGTTTTGACGTGGTTGAGTGGTATCTCCCTGATCGTGTCCTCCAACAGTTTGGTTGGGTCCAGTCTGTGCCAGATCGATGCGACACCGAGTGGCGGTTGCATGCGATTGATAGACGTGGCCGAGCGGGCACTGGCTGGAGTCTGTATCATATGCGATATATACAACTGTGGGGTGCTCGTCACGACAATATTGTACAGGCTGACTGGAGCGATGAGGTCCTCCCCTCTTCCAACACGTACATGTTGTGGTATCGGCGATATACACACCTACTAGTCGGTAATCCGAGCCACCTGTCTGAGTCCGGATATCAGGGAGTTGGGCCTTCTCTCAAGACATTGGTGAGTATCATAGTATGTGTCAGATAATTGTTAAGATCATAATTGATTTACTTTCAGTCAACTATAACCTAATACGTATGAATTTTTGTTCAGGTGGTTCGACTTGGGAGGTCATATCACTTGGCTGAGGACGTCCTTTTCAGACGTGATGGACAGCATGCGATGCAGGCCCTTACAGAGATCCGAAAGTTATTGTACGAGGGGATCCAGCATGCCCATCCGGTAGATCGTCTTCATTTTGGCCACTACGGTGTACATAGTGCAGCAGCTGCTCCAGACACATCATTCCCGTCCACGTCAGTGCCTTCCACTTCAGCGCCAGCCACAGCAGGTTCTTGGACTTCAGTCACCCCACCGCATGGTACCCCATATATTTCTCCAGATTCCCCACACATACATCCTACCTAGCATGCTGACCTTGATTGGACACCGCCCCGATACATGCATAACGTTATTACCCCACCCACCCAGTTACCACCTGCTTTTCTGGGGACTAGTTCAACCACGACCATGAGTATACATGATGCAGTTCTCACTGACATCTTCCACGTTGAGGATGAGGCCCATATTGAGCCCCCCCTCAGAACGCGAGGGAGAGGCCGAGGTTATGGTTGTGGCGGATGTCGCGGCCAAAATCGGGGTGCGAGCAGAGGCAGAGGTCGAGGTCCAGCTGCAGATCGTGAGACAGTTACACCAGATGAGGGAGTTTCACAGCTCACAACAGTATCTGATCTTCAGCCAGAGACAGGATTAGGGGCAGCAGATGCAAGCGAGAGGGGGTCACACTCACAGGCTCCACAGGCAGTCAGTAGATGGCTATATACAGGGGAGGGAGTGTCAGATATTTAGAGAGTCTACCGCAGGAGACCGAGGAGGGAGGTCCACAGTCAGGGTTGTGGGACTAGGGGCAGATTAGGGCATTAGCGGGTGTGATATGGAGTGTATAGTTTTTTTTATTTGTAGTAATTGTTATAGTTTTTGTAAATCAAACTTGTACAGATGATGTAAATGTCTCATACTAGAGTATTCGAAAATATAATTTCACAATTTTTTATTCTTACTTTTTTTGATGAATCACACAAATCTCTTTCACATCTCTATCTTTCTCTCATTCTCCGTAGTCTCTGCATTATTTATAGTAATTTACATTTTTTCCTTAAATTTACAAATTGAGACAACCATTTATAAACCAAAAAAATTATCAAACAAGTTTTCATGATAGTTTTTAAAATTTGGTAAAAATGTCTTCAAATTAACAAATAATTAAATAAGTTACCAACATAAGAAATGACTTATCAAAAGATTTTTAGGCTATGTATGGTTTGATTTTTATAATTTTTATCAAAAAATTAAAAATTAATTTGGTTAAGAAATAAAAAATAAAAAATATTATAATTTAAGGGTAAAAAATAATTATCATTTTATACGTATGGTTGTTTTAATTTAATTTGTAAAAAATTATTTCTAACCACTGGAAAAAAAAATTATATAAAAATGATTTTTATTTAAAAAAATTATAAAAATTATATAGTTGATTATTATTTGCTATTATAAATTATTATTATATATATTTAATTTTGGTCCCAAATTTATAAAATAAAATTTATATATATTAAAAAAACGTGAGTGTGGTGGGTGTGTGTGTATGTGTTAGAGAGAGAGAGAGAGAGTCTGTGTGTGTGTCAATGTCAGTGTCAGAATGAAAATGAGGAGTGAGTGCAACAGTGAAAACATGTTTTCAAAATACGTTTTTATGATTTCATTAAAAGCGCGGTTTCTAATCACATTTGCTGGGAAATTTTTTTTTATACAATTTATTTTTTAGGGTTTAGGATTTATTTTTTTATAAAATTGAAGTTAAAAAAAAATTTGAAGAATTAAACTATAAATCCTAAACCCTAAAATAAAAATAAATAAATTTGAAGAATTAAACCCTAAACCCTAAAATAAAAAAAATAAATTTTATCCCTAAATACTAAGGTAGCGTTTGTTAATATTTACGTTTTTAGTTTATGTTTACAAAAATTTTATAAACTGATTTTTGTTTATTTTTAGAAAAATAGAAATTACAAACGCATTTAGTTTGAACAAAATGTTTAAAAAAATTTAAAAACATAAAATAAAAAATATTTTTATTATTTATAACAATGGGATCACACATATTATAATTGAAAAAAAATTAATTTTAAAAAAATTAATTGAAAAAAATTATAATTTGTAAAAAAATAATTGAAGAGTGAGTGCGTAGAATGAGTGTATACAGTGGCTGGTATTGAAAGCATTCTTCAAAATAAAATAACGAAGAGAAAGTAAAGGTATTTGTTCTTTGTAAAATTACAAGAACTCTTCAAAAACAATTGAAATATCTTTCTTCATTGATAAGTCGTAGAAAAGCATTACAAATTTATTACAACATAAATGGTTTGGTCATTCATCCAAACAATTTCATTCATTATCATCATCATCTGACATCTCAATATCAGATTCATACATAACATCCATGCTCCAGGTGAAGTACTGGTGTGTATCATCCATTAACCCATCTTCGGTACGCTCATTTGCGGTCTTCATTAGTGAGGACCTTTGCAAACGTTGGGTTATGCAGATTCGATCCAACCGGGACAATGCTCAACTTCAACCAATCATATCTCCCCCACCCGGACTTGGCTCTAGGAGATTCTTAAATGAAAAATGAAGCCTTAGAAGTCTTCTTTCCAATGGTAGTGGCCTCATAGCTCAACTCCAAGTGTATAGACAGATAAGCTTGATTTAGCGAGGACTGTTCGTCCCTCTCTTGGCGATCCTTGCCGAACTTCTTCTCCAACCTGTTTTCTCCCCTTTTCTCCTCTTCTCTTCAACTTCAAACCTCTAAGTAAGGTGTTTTGAAATATTTTTCAAAGATTTCATCTCTCCTTCACTCGTTTCCACTTTGTCCTTGCTCGGTTTACCGAAAAGCGCAACATTTACCGAAATGCGAGCGTTGGAATATCGTAGGAACTTTATTTCAAAAATGTTTTGAAAGAGAGGGTTTTAAGGTCTAAAAACCATCCAAAATAATTTTGGTCCAAAATGGGGTGTGAAGTTGAGATTTGTCTTTCTCTTTACCGAAGAAATTGAACCTTTGCCCTGCACATCTTTCATCACCGAGCAAACCATCAATAGCGCCCAAGTCTTAAGGGCGTCAACAATGGGGTGTCTACAGTTGCCCCTCTTTGACAGAACTTGTGAGTCATGAAATGACGTGAGTGAAGGTCAAAGCTCAGAGACGACCCATTTTTGACAAGGCCGAAGACTTGGACAAACAAACAAAATACCGATAAATAAATGGTTGTGCCCGCAGGCTGCCTACGTATCCCTTTGCAAGGAATCAAACCAGCGTAGTTCAGGGGCAGGATGCAAAGTGATGCACAATGCTAGTGCATAACTTATGATCACGCAAAGGATGCTGTGATGAAGCAATTATGCAAAATAAATGCAACATTTTAAGCGAAAGCTATGCAAGCAAGTAAACATGAACCAAACTACATCTCATGCAGAAAGGATGCAAGAGCATCATGCAATTCTCACGAACACGTGCGTTAGATACACAAAAGCGAACAAAGCGTGATAGATACACTGAGTGGACAAACATGTGTGATGGATACACAAAAGTGAAAAGAGTGTGATGGATACACTATATGAATAAAGTGTGGTTGATACACTAAGTGAAGCAAAGTGTGACAGATACACAAAGCAAAACGAGTGTGATGGATACACTAAGCAAATATGTGATAGATATACTAAGCAAATGTGTGTGGTGGATACACAAAGGGGACATGTGATAGATACAAAAAATAGGCATAGTGTGATAGATACAAAGCGAGTGTGTGATAGACACATTATATGAACAAAGTGTGATTGATACACTAAATGAATGAAGTGAGCAAAGTGTGATGGATACACAAAAGGCAAACACAAAGTGTGATAGATGCACTAAGTGAACAAGGTTTGATTGATACACTAAATGTGAACACGAGGTGTGATAGATGCACTTAGTGAACAAGTATGATGGATATACTAAATGTGAACACGAAGTGTGATAGATGCACTTAGTGAACAAGTATGATGGATATACTAAAGGTGAACACGAAGTGTGATAGATGCACTTAGTGAACAAAGTATGATGGATATACTAACTGTGAACACGAAGTGTGATATATGCACTTAGTGAACAAGTATGATGGATATACTAGAGGTGAACACGAAGTATGATAGATGCACTTAGTGAACAAGTATGATGGATATACTAGAGGTGAACACGAAGTGTGATAGATGCACTTAGTGAACAAGTATGATTGATATACTAAATGTGAACACGAAGTGTGATAGATGCACTTAGTGACCAAGTATGATTGATATACTAGAGGTGAACACGAAGTGTGATGGATGCACTTAGTGAACAAGTATGATTGATATACTAGAGGTGAACACGAAGTGTGATAGATGCACTTAGTGAACAAGTATGATTGATATACTAAATGTGAACACGAAGTGTGATAGATGCACTTAGTGAACAAAGTATGATTGATATACCAAATGTGAACACAAAGTGTGATAGATGCACTTAATGAACAAAGTATGATTGATATACTAGAGGTGAACACGAAGTGTGATACAAAAAATGAGAATGTGTGTGATAGATGCACAAAATGAGTGAAGTGTGATTGATACACTGAGTAAGAGTGTAATAGATACACAAAAGTGAATATGTGCATGATAGATACACAAAATGAAAATGTGGGTGGTAGATACACTAAGTGAAGAGAGTGTGATTGATACACTAAATAAACATGTGACAGATACATGAGGCAAACAGAGTGAATGAGGTGTGATGGATACACTAAAGTAAACATGTGATATGAAGAGAAGAATGGTGTGATAGATACACAAAGTGAATGAAGTGTGATTGATACACTAAGGCAAATAAAGTGTGTCAGATACACTGAGTGAATGAAGTGTAATTGATACACTAAGGCAAATAAGGTGTGTTAGATACACTGAGTGAATGAAGTGTGATTGATACACTAAGGGAATGAGGTGTGATTGATACACTATTCTGGCTTGAAGCAGACTTGATCTTGAGCTTGAGGTAGAGGTATACTCATACTTCGGAGCATTGGCAAGGCCTGAAGAGGTACACACGGAATGTAGTCTCGGAACTTACTGAAGTTGAAACGAACTTAGATACCCGACGTTTTCCTCTTTTGCTTTTGCTTTGCAGTCCGGAACCATTATAGCTTCAAATAGGTCCCGGTTCTACTGTTCTCACATGACCTGGGTTGAACCCTGCGGTTTTATGAAAGAACAAATATTGTTTTGCACAAATGTGGAGAATGGCACAACACTCTGAGCACAAGATGATTTTTTTGAAATTGACGGTGAGAATAAGTTCTTGACTGGGTATTGAGCCTACGACTGAACACAGCACACCACGACTCAACAACGGAAAACAAAAAGGTAAACAACCTAAACACATCTATTGACACTCGAAACGACTCAAAACAAGAATCAAGACAAACAAAACACAAGACTCAAATGTGCAGAGGGAGCCTGTTTCACCGGGTATTATTTGCCACCCTTTCTCATTTGTGATTCTCACATCACTCGGCCCTTAAGCTCTGTTTTTCTGAAAAAGCCATTTTCCTCACTTTTTCTCTCAGCGCACATCTCTCTATTCTTCAATCTCTCATTTTTCATCCCTCCCCAGAGTGGTTAGTGGATAGACAAGAAGTTGCGGGCTCTTGCCCCTAGCATTCTGCTAGATTCTTTTTCTTCTGCACACAGCAGTGAACTTTCCCATAGAGGGGTTGCGCCACAACTGGGTGTGTAGCAAATCTGTAGTTGACATTGGTTGACGATGCTCTGCTAGGGAGTTTAGACGTGGTTAGATCTGTCCAGATGAGGAAGTGGAACATCCTGATCCATTCCAGTTCGTGCTTCGCGCTTGGCTTGATACCTCGTTGCTCGGAGGATGAGAGAGCTTCCTGCATTTTGTTGTTGACTTCAGTTGTGCCCTTTCTGGCAAGTATGCTGGCGACGCGGAAAAGATAGGAAGCCTAACTCAACTGTGTCCCTAGTTCATCATTTTGACCATTTTTTTATTTTGCTTTCTACTAAAACAATTTTGACCAACATGAGAGTTAGATTAACATGCTGGTTCGATTTTCTGATTTAAAATCATGCAAGTCAGGCTATGAGCACTGAAAATTTTCCTTTTTTGGATCCAAGAAAACGGTCTAGTTTTGGAAAAATGGAATAATTTTCTAGAGAAAATCAGTCAACCTCAGTAAAAATTCCCAAAAACTGTTTTTGCAAACGGTCACTGCTCAACGAGCGTAAAACCCACTCTCGAGATGCGCAACCTTAGATTCGAAGGAAAATTGCCCCTTGCTTGAGGGGAGCTGCATGGAAACGGAAAGTTGTCCCTTGTTTGAATGGCACCGCGGCGCATTGAATGGCAACGGAAAGCTACCCCTTGTTTGAATGGCACCGCAGCGCATTGAATGGCAACGGAAAGTTGCCCTTGTATGAATGGCACCGCGGCGCATTGTGATCAGTCCTCAGAGCGATGATTACAACCGAACTCTCGGATACAGAGAAAGCAAGGATGGTCAAAACCATTACATGGACACAATCGAATTTGAAGTGTTTGTGGCTGGACTTCAAAGTGAAGTTGCCTACGTATCCCAAACATGGGAATCAAGCCTTACGTAGTTCGAGGTAAGGTACACTCGGGTATTAACCTCTCCCTTTTAGGCTCTAACTTTTGCCAAGGCGCCCATTGCGGGTTTTCGACCTTGCGAGCTTCTGTTTTTTCTTTTCTTCTTTCTTTTTCTTTTTTTCTTTTTCTTTTTTGCTTTTCTTCTTTTTTTCTCTTTTCTTCTTTTTCTTTTTTTTTTTGCTTTTCGTATATATCTTTTCTTACTCTAACTTTTGCCTGGGTCGCCCTTCCGGGTTTTCGGCCCAGCGAGCCTCTCAAAAGGTAAAAGTGTAACAGGTCTATGCCAAATGGTTTTGAGATCCTGAAGTCATCTAAATCCAGGAAAATGACTGCTATATTGATTCACAGAAGGATCCATCTTCGGCTCTTCGAGCACATCGGATATTTTTGCCCCTAGTTCGAGGGGTGTTTCTGATTTGGCTTCGCAACCTTCTTCTGATGAGGCCTGATCTCCTTGATCTGAGAGGGCTGCTCCAAATCTGGCCACACAGGCCTCACGTTGCGGTTGACCGTTGAACACTCTAAATCCAGGTTCAAGGTTTGAAAGCAAAGGGGGTCGAGTCTTGAGGCTGAGAGCGATCCGAAGCTGCACAATCTCAAGAGCGATTCCACATGTCTTCGCGGATCAAGCAAAACATTTTTTGAAATCTTTTAAGAAAGCGACAAATCGCTCGCGCTGAAGACAGTGTGCAGCCAATCTGGATCAAGCCAGGATCCTTCTCAGTACTCACATTAACAAGCAGGATCTCAATTATTAAGGGTTTAGCATGCCTCTCTTTCTCTCAGTTTGATCAAAGTTTTGCAAATCCCGAGGAATTCCTTCCTCTTCGTTTTCATTACTACAGTGTTCAAAAAGTTTTGAAAAACTCAGGTCATTACAATGACTTCAAGGCACAGAAAAGACAGAGCTTCTAGTCAAATACTGCCATCTCATTTAGAATTCCTGGCACAACTGGCACACGGCAGAAGCAAGCACAAGAGTGTAAAAATCACTGCTGTTTCATTCAAAATTTGTTGGCACAACTGGCTCCCTGGCAGAAACAGACTCAAAACAAAATGAAAAGACAAACGCAAAACAAAATGGTGACGCCCTAGGTAACACCCCGGGAATCACCCGACCACAGGACTGACTCGATACAACAAGACAGACCTTTAATCAAAAAGACTGACTCAAGACAAAGAGACAGACTCAAAACAAAACTACAGAGCTGACTCAACACCTAAGTCAGAAACTACAAAACTAGCATTCGCAAATGCTCAAAACAGTGCGTGCCAAACGCCATATCTGGAGCAAATTGAATGCCGCCCATAGGTGGTTCATCCCCTGATCACATATTCGTACTATCCCCCAAGTTCACTGATCCAGTGGTGATAGACTTTGATGAGCTGGTGCGGCAATGACCTTGTTGTCAAACAAATCTTGTACATCATAGCGCAGACGAAAGCAGCTATCGGTCTCATGACCGGTTTGTTGATGGTACGCGCAGTACTTAGTCTGGTCATGCTTTGGAGGGAGAGGATCAGGTAAAGGCCGTTGTTCCAATGGTTTCAGATGTCCTTTCCGGATTAAGACCTCTAGAGCCTTTGACAAAGGCATATAAAGTGGGGTGAAAACCCTCTTGACTCGAGGTGGATATTTGGTTTTCTGTGAGCTACTTCCGGAAGCACCGGTGAATGGGGTAGCTTTTTGTGATGTGGTGTTGGTGACCATGCCCACTTCAGAAGATCTTGCAGCTGCATCACCACTGGTGGTCGCATTCGAACTGCGGGTAAACGCCCGCCTAGGCTGCTCCTTCTCCTGGTCAATAAGGCCCTGCTTCATGGCATCCTCGATCTGTACTCCCATCTCATGTAAATCTGAGAAGGTAGGGAAGGGGAGCACGATCATTTTTTGCATTAGTTTGGGCTGGAGATTGCGCACAACTATCCGTATTTGATCTTTGTCAGTCGGCCTAATGGTCATCATTGAGGCCTTGGCCCTCCACCGAATTACAAAATCGGAGAAACTCTCATTTGGCTCCTGCCTAGTCGTCTCGAGATCACGGGTTGTAATCTCGATTTGCATGTTATAGGAGTACTGTGCAACGAAGGCCTCGGCCATCTCCTCCAAATTCCTCTTAACATCGTCTTCCAGTTTTGCATACCAGATGGCTGCTACACCCGATAGGGTCCGGCCGAACAATGAAAGCTTCTGCAGTCTGGTGAGGCCCATCGGCCTTAGTATGTCCGAAAACAAACGGAGATGCACCATGGGATCCCCAGATCCGTCAAAGCGGTCAATTTGTGGCATCTTGAACCTATCTGGTAGTGTCACAGCTGCGTCGGTGTACCCATCCTCAATGTCCGGGATGGACTTTACCCCTTGGGATTTCTTGAACAACTTTTCAAGCTTTCTCAACTTCAACGCTGTATGGTCTACCTCGAACTCAAAGGGGGAGTCCAGCACGTTGATTGGTGCTTTAGACAGCTGGGGTAAGATTGGGGGCGGAGCCGGCCCCGTCGGAATGTCCGTACCTTCCTGGACATTTGGCGTCTCCCCAGGTGCAGGAGCTCCTGGTGGGGGAGGAACTTGTTGTGAAGCAGACGCGCCGCTTTGCTGTTGTAGCCTGGTGATGAGCTCAACCTGCTGAGCCATGATTGCAGCTTGCTGCTTAGAAAATTCCGCTTGGCGGACAGTGTCTTGTTGCATGAGTTTCATAGTTTCCTGCATTTGACGCATCATTGCCTCCATCCCTGATGTATTCTGCTGATCCATCTGACCGACTGCTCACCGGAGGGTGGATAAGGGCTCTTGATCCGTAATCCGCCGAATCGGTGATCTCAGGCTCGACTAGCCTTCTAGCCCTCGACACCTGAATCGAAGTCTCGACCGACAAGGTCTATCTATCAAGACAAATCCAATGTACCCGGAGATAGTGGAGCCTTCAAGCTATGGTTCCAAGACTACCTAGCAAAGGGAAAACAGACAAGATCTCAAATAACTTCACCAAAACAGATACGAAAGCGTAACTAAACGATCGTGTTCTATTATCGATCATCGCCTCAAATCATCGCCCCAAATCAATCTGACCCGCAGATATAATCGATTCTCAAAATACTAATATCGGTGCCCGCAGTTCGATGCCCGTGACTCAAGAACCGGTATATGCTCTCAGAGATACACTCTAAAAGCACATAGCAAGTAAGAGAGAGCCAAAACACCCCTATGCTGGGGTAGGGTTTCCCTGTCCTATTTTGTCAGGAGTTGGGGTTTCACTACGCACGCAGCGGTTTCAAACAACCTAAAATTGGGTAAGCAACCTGTCCTAGTTTGGAATGGTCACTATGGATTCCGAATATGCACTAGGTCGAATGGTTGAAAAGGGTGCCCCGGTAAAACCGGGGTTTGTGTTCCCATACTGGCAGAGCCCGCAACCGGTCAGCCTTATGGTCATGCCTTGACAAGACAAGCCTCCAAAGAAACCGCCAGAATAGCAGATGGCCAACACGGTGTCCTAGGCGCACCAATGCACATGCAATGCAAAGAAACACATAAGTGTAGTCAAAACAGATATCACGAGTTCGAGTCAAGCTCTCTAAACTCCCCAAAGTCAGTCACTGTAATAAGCCCGTGGGACCTCGCCATATTCGGACTCCTTTTTGTTTGTCATGTTCTTAATCTGAACCAAAGAGTCCAACTCTGGCAAATCGTTTGAGAAAACAGATTTTTGAGAAAGAAGTGCCAAACATGGACTGCTTTGCCAGATACAGAGTCGCCACCTAAATATTTTTTAATGGGAAAATTTAGGAAACCCTGACTCGGTGCCGAAGGCCACGTGTCCGTCATCACCAAAGTTGTCTTGGCTCGGGAGCTTGGGTACGATCGGGGAAGGTCAGCTATGAGCACCCCCTTTTGCCCGATCCGAAGATCGGCCTCTACTAACCATGATATCCGATTTTGAAAACGTTATGCGTTCTTATTCCGGTTATTAGCCTAAAATTACTATGTTATGCGCACAGCAAACAAGTATAGACTAGATCGCCTAATTTGGAAACAAGCATTGCATATCCGTTTGTTTTGAAAATGCTTTGGAATTTGCTACTCGCAAGTAGGCTAAAACACGGATTTCAACGAGTTTTTCCAACTCAAACAATCCAACCTTCACCCACAGGCAATCAAGCAGTTATATCACATAAGCAGCTAGCCTCATGGTAATCATGCTGTTATGGCAACATTCACACGCATGCGATATGCTAAAGCGTAAAAACTCACCTAGTACTCCAAGCCAAAACAGAAACTAGTTAGTAATCATATGCATGATCCTAGTTCATGTTAAGTGGCTAATGCAACGCAAGCAAGGGTGTAATCTAGACAGGCTCGGCTATCCTAAGCATGGCATGTGAAATGCTACAAGTAACAAGTATTCAATTTGGAAATTGAAATATAATGCAGTTAGCGTGATGTACCGAGCCCGGTGCATGTAAAACAAATGTATGGATGCACACATGCATTGCATAAGGTATGCTAATTTTAAATATGCCCTAATCTACCATCATAAGCAGGTAAATAAAAGGGAAGAAAGAAGTGGGGGTTGGAAGACATGCACACCACTCACTCACGCACACTTATTACAAATACGCCCTCTCTCGGAGGGACCAAATAATAATACAAACTGAATAAATAATTAACTATCCCAACTAATTAATTATTACAAAACTTCTAATTTAATTAACAAATTAAATGCAAAAGGGGAAAGGCCGCAGCCCCGCCTCGGGATGCGCGAATGATGCATGTTTGACTTGCCTTGCCCGGAAACTCGCTGCCATAGCACTGTTGCCTCTGTTTACACTGCTTAGCTTCTTTGAAAATTGCACAAATCTCAGGACAGGTTCTTTGCACACTGTGGAACACCACCAGCTGGAAGGGATGGCCACCGGCCATGGGAAAAGGTCACTGGCCTCTGATGAAGTTATCGGCCAAAAATCCCTGGCCGGTCGGCACTCTATGTAGCCGACCGGCCAAAACTTCCTGCAGAACCTGCAATTGACAGCAGCAGAGGGCAAGCAGTGTATAGCATGGAAGTTCAAGCAAATGTGTGCATGAACACACTCCCTATCATGCAATGGACTCGAGAGAGGATGGCCCTCGACCCCCGGGCCATCAATCACGCATTTCAATGCATAATGGCCCAAAAGCCAAGTTAGCAACTTTGATATCAAATGAAATGCAAGCACAAAACACATCAAAGGCCCCAACCTCTATCATGCTCGATCAAGAGGCAAGGGATGCATGCCAAATGCAACCTAAGCATGCGAGCTAAGTATGCAATATGAGTATGCGAACAAGCATGCAAGGCATGACATAATGCAACAACATAACATGCACAACGCATTGTAACATGGCATACACAATGCAAAATGGGCTTACACCAATACAAGTTGACCTCAGCCACACTCATATCAGTGGCCATAAGATGAAGATGAGACAACTCAAAGTGCATGCTCGCGTGCACGCAAACCGAGGACCGAACCTACGGCACGGAATGCCACTCTAACAAGACTTGGAAAAACATGGAATATGGCATATGTCATGAAATTTTCAGAGGCAAAATGAGATGCAAAACAGCCCCGAATCATGGCAAAATGATACCCGATGCACGGAATCTCTCCCGAAATGCAAAACTAGGTACATGAAATGGCTTACAGCTATACAAAGCATGCATAATTGGTACATGGAATGAAAAGAAAGAAGCAAGGAAGCCCCAAAATAAGCATTTTTACAGTTCAAAGCATGGCCAAACAGTAAGCACAAGTGGGACTAAATTAGCATACAAAAATGGCTCTGCAAGGGAGGCAATGAAGCAAGTGGTAGATGCAAATCCCAAACAGAAAAAGACCCTTCTACAACACTGAAGAGGGACCAAAAAAATGACTACTTACAGTTTATGGAAGCCCCCAAAACAGTATAAAAACACACTCAAAACGTCATGCAAGATGAGGCTCAAAAGAGGCTATAATACAAAGTATACAAAATATTCATCAAACAGCCAAAGACCCTTAATGAAACATGACAAGGGGGTCAAAATATGGCCACTTTCAGTTCTGATCAAGGTCTAAAAACAGAATCTTAATAAGCTAATAAATCATGCAAAAATGGGGACCAAAGAGGGGTACAATGGCAAGTGATACATGGAGGTCCCCCAACAGTGTTGAGCCCTTCTTCAATGTTGAAGAAGGGCTCAAAATAAGAAACTTCACAGTTTACATAATTCCTTGAAACAGATTATATATAGGCCAAAAATGCTATGCAAGGAAGAGGGATACAAGAGGGTCAAAGAGGCAAGTGTAAGAAGGAAGCCTCAAACAGGTAAACACCCGTAAACAAACATGAAGAAGGGCTCAAAATATTACTACTTTCAGTTAGGGTCGGAGCCCAAAGATGCTTGCAAGCAAGGCTTAGAAATGAAACAAAGAAAGACTAGTTTAAGGGAAATGGATGCTTACCCTTGAAGAACAAGTCTTTAGCAACCTTTTGGTCCAAAAATCTGAGCTTCTAGCTTCTAAAGATCAGCCTCAAGGTGTTTGAATGGATGATGGTGGTGTAGTGCTAGGGGTTGTAGTGCAATAGGCCAAGAACTATGGAGTTTTTGAGGCAAAGGAGTGAGATATAGAGAGAGATGGAGGGTTGTATATATGTATATCAAATATATATGTCTTCTCTCTAGTTTTTTGTTCAAAACCACCAACCCTTTACAATGGAGGAGGAGAGCTCCTTATATAGACCAAGCTTAAGCTTCTAAGACAAGCTACAAAGGGTCAAAGGGGTCCAAGCTTCTAAGAGAAGCTATCCCAAAGGGTGCAAGCTTCTTGAGGAAGCTTGACCCTTTGTCAAAGTTTCCTTAAGAAGCTTGATCAAAAGGGTGCAAAAGGTTGGATCAAAAGGGGTGCAAAGGCTCAAAATGGCCACACATGTGTATGGAGGGTCGGGTCTGTGCATCCCAGCTGGCACAGCTGGCATGCACAATCCCTGGAAGGTTCAAAAAGGTCAAACCGGCCAGAAAAGGCGGTCGTCGGCCAAAATAAATGGCCGGTCGGCACAATATATTGCCGGTCAGCCAAATAGATTGCCGATACGTGATTCCAAGGTCAAAAAATGGCCGATGGGTATCCAAATTGAAGCCCCAAAAGTTAGTTTTCCAATGGCGCAAACCTTGCATTAAAATTCCTCCTGTGCAAAAAGTTATGCCCTTTTTGGTGAAGCTACGCAGATTCGATCCAATCGGGACGATGCCCAACTTCAACCAATCATATCTCCCCCACCCGGACTTGGCTCTAGGAGATTCTTGAATGAAAAATGAAGCCCCAGAAGTCTTCTTTCCAATGGTAGTAGCCTCATAGCTCAACTCCAAGTGTATAGACAGATAAGCTTGATTTAGCGAGGACTGCTCGTCCCTCTCTTGGCGATCCTTGCCGAACTTCTTCTCCAACCTATTTTCTCCCCTCTTCTCCTCTTCTCTTCAACTTCAAACCTCTAAGTAAGGTGTTTTGAAAGATTTTTCAAAGATTTCATCTCTCCTTCACTCGTTTCCACTTTGTCCTTGCTCGGTTTACCGAAAAGCACAACATTTATCGAAATGCGAGCGTCGGAACATCGTAGGAACTTTATTTCAAAAATGTTTTGAAAGAGAGGGTTTTAAGGTCTAAAAATCATCCAAAATAATTTTGGTCCAAAATGGGGTGTGAAGTTGAGATTTGTCTCTCTCTTTACCGAAGAAATTGAACATTTCCCCTTCACATCTTTCATCACCGAACAAACCATCAGTAGCGCCCAAGTCTTAAGGGCGGTCAAAAATGGGGTGTCTACAGTATGTTGTGTCGTATCTTCGTTACTGGAGTGTAAAACAATGTTATTGTTCATCTAATTTACGGATGTATTTCAAGTATTTGTTATATGAAGCTAAAATTTATGAAATAATTACATTTATAAGTACACATTTATTAGTTCATGACTTTCTTTATTGAATTGCAATGAGTTAATGAATATTCTAGATTAATGAATAAATTAATGTATGTTGAATTATGTGAATACTTAAGGCTCCGTTTGGTAAGAGTTTCGAATTATAGTTTCACCCATTGATTTAAGTGTTGTTTGTTTTGAGCTATCAAATCATGATTCTACACCAATTTCTCAAAACTCAATTAAAAACATAATCATTACTTTTCAAAACTCATAATCAAACACATAATTCAAAACTCAATTCAAATCAATATTTTAATTTTGTTAAGATTTTAAATATTTTCATATTTAAATATGTTATGATTTTTTTAATTTTTTGAATATTTTAAATATTTTAATTTCAAAATATTACGATTTTAATTTTTTAAAATTTAAAATATTTTATAAAAATAAATTCAAATTCTATTTTATAAAAATATTTTTAAATATTTTAATTTTGTTGTTATGTATTTGGTTACGATTTGAATGTAGAGTTATGAAAGTAGTAAAGAGTTTCGAGTTATGTGTTTGGTTATGAGTTTTAAAAATAATTTCTTAATTGAGTTTTGTTTTATATGTTTAGTTACGATTTGAGTGTAGAGTTGTTTTTACATTTAAAATATTAACATTTTAAATTATTTAAATTTTTTGAATATTTATTTTAATTTTTTACTTATTAAATTTTTTAGAGTATTTCAATTATTTAAATATTTATGATTTAAATTTTTTGAATATTTATTTTGAAAAAAAAAACTATTTCCTTTGTAGTATTTTCAATTAAAAAATTGATTAATGTTATTTTCTGTTAATAATAAATTTTTTTAATTGAATTTTAAAAAGAATTTGGTTATGAGTGTTGATCAGAATTTTCAATAGTGTGAAATTAGTGTGTTTTGTTATGAGTTATAACAATTTGAATTAAGTTTTGAAAACTCTTTCCAAAACTCATAACCAAATAAATTTTCTTACTTCAATGTCAAATCAAACTTTCAAAACTCAATTCAAAACTCAATTCAACACTCTATTTAAAAATCATGACCAAACAAATTTTCTACACTCAAATCATAATTCCACAACTCACAAACTCAAAATACAACTCATACTTTCAAATCATATTTACAAAACTCTACCAAACGCAACCTAAGGTTTTTTGTTTTTTTTTTTCAAACATGACATATAACTCCATTTTTTGGACCCACTTTATTGACTCAGTGATGTGTGAAGAAAAGGATTGGTTGATTCTTCACATATTAGTAGACTTATAAAAGTTTTTGATGTTGTACTTTATTTAGTTATTTTAAATTTGTTTATGAAATTTTGAAATTTACCCCCACCAATTATCCTACAAAATGAAATTAAAATACTAATATAATATCATGAATACAAGTAAACACAAAATCACAACAATGCTGCATTGCATAACAACAATATATTGTACAAGTTCACATTAGAAAACAGACGAACTGCCGCATTCAACAGCACAGAAAACTAAATAAGTAGCTCAGTCAAAAGCTTCCCTTGACTGGGGTTCTTCAAATACTGATCTTCTACGTAAAGAATTTCAATCTCCATCAGGAAAAACGAAAGAGTCACCTTTCAATTCTTGGAAGTCCAGTCAAAATGATGACTCTGGTAAGGAATGGGGGGTTGACAGAAAACTAAACTTGGGGACTGGACAAACAAGCTCAAAGCCAAGTGGTTGGTCCAGTTGGGGGACTAATAAAGTTTAGACGAGCGAACTACTGCCTTCAACAGCATATAAAACATAACAGGTAGCTCGGTGAAAAACTTCCCTTAACTAGGGCTCGTCAAATAGGGATCCTCTACGTAAAGAATTTCAATCTCCATCAGGAAAGATGAAAGAGTCGCCTTCCAATTTCTGGAAGTCCAGTCAAAATGATGACTCTGGTAAGGAATGGGGGGTTGACAGAAAATTAAACTTGGGGACTGGACAAACAAGCTCAAAGCTAAGTGGTTGGTCCAGTTGGGGGACTAATAAAGTTCAGATGAACAAACTACCGCCTTCAACAGCACATATAACATAACAGGTAGCTCGGTGAAAAGCTTCCCTTAACTGGGGCTCGTCAAATAGGGATTCTCTACTTAAAGAATTTCAATCTCCATCAGGAAAGAAGAAAGAGTCGCCTTCCAATTCCTGGAAGTCCAGTCAAAATGATGACTCTGGTAAGGAATTGGGGGTTGACAGAAAACTAAACTTCGGGGGCTAGACAAACAAGCTCAAAGCCAAGTGGTTGGTCCAGTTGGGGGACTAAGTTTAAAACTCAATTGGTTTTACTTGATTTGCTTGTCAAAATAACTATTTACAATTAATTATACCCGAATAGATTGTTTTATGCACCTCTTTAAAGAAATTGACGCTTCTCTTAGTATAGAATAGCAATCAACGGAAGGCCAAAAATGTAAGAAACTAGACTTGTAACCAGTTCTAATGACGCTGATTTGATATTTTTTGGATTTATATCCAAAGAAAACAACACTTCAGAAATTACTGTGTAACACCAGTTTTCTGGACAGATTTGAATGCACCAGTTAATATAGATTTTGACTCCCAAAAATTATAAGAAAATTCTGATATGCAATTCAATATGTAATTAATCAACTGTAAAAATTTCAGTTCAAAATTCATCCATTTGATAAGGTTTCTTCATTTTTAAAGATTGTGGTTATGGGTAGAATTTCATACTCATAGATTGTACCCTCAACTTTATGTACCCATCTGATATTCCTCAAACTACATAAAATACACATGATATTCACAAACATTGATGGCCAAGTACTCCTACCTAACCTAGGTTTCACTCACAAGATCCACCATTACAAGCAAAAACACTCATGGAATATAACCCATGGCATATACTTGTTCTTCATACATCCACTATACCTATTACACTATTTGACACCAACAATTAACCTGATATATATTGAAGCCACCTAATCAGTTAAGCTTTCATTCCATCATCTTCCAATTAAAAGACTTTCAAAATATTTAATTTGCACTTTAGGATTGACCACAAAAATATTTGAGAGTGTAATATTATTATTATTTAATTATTTACTTAATTTTTTATATTCCGGTTCTCACAAAACAGGTAGCTCAGTCAAAATTTACCCTTAACAAGGGCTCCTCAAATAATGACCTGTAGGTAAAGAATTTCAATCTCCATCAGGAAAGAAGAAAGAGTTACATTCCAATTCTTGGAAGTCCAGTGAAAATGATGACTTTGGTAAGAAATGGGGGCTTAACAGAAAACTAAACTTGGGGCAGAACAAACAAGCTCAAAGCCAAGTGGTTGGTCCAGTTGGGGGATTAAATAATTTCTAAAAAATTGTTCTTGGAAATTAGAAAACTGAGTAAGTTTTGGATTTAAAATGGCTCCACAATTATTGTAATATATACATTTTCATTCCAACAATATTTTCATACACTAGTTTTCCAATACTATTGGATTAAGTGGTTATCCGTGAGATTTGCAAATTTATTACGAGTGATTTCCAAAAAAAATGTAAATAACAATTAATCTTCCATACCTATGGGGTTAAGTGGGCGTGCATGTGATTTACAAATTTGTTACGATTGATCTGCGGATGGGTACGTTACGACCAATGTTCAGTTGATGTTGTAAATGTTTCCCACAATATTACAAATTGAATATTCAAAAGTTGATTTTAAAATAATTCCAAATGACAACAAAAATTCAAATAGTCATACTTTTCAATAAAATACAAATAGTTGGTCGTAACAACAAATGATGCATAGCTAAGTGAAACACAACATTTCCTACATAAGCTTCTTTTTTTCACACATTGAGTAGTCAAATCATGGAGAGATTTGTTAGTATATGCAGATGGATTGTCAAGTTATGTAACTTGGTGCACAGGCTTTAGTTTTTTTGATTTTTCGCTCGATTTTTTTATTACAGTGACAACTCATCTCTTATTGATATATGTGGGATTCTCAATTCAGAAAGTTACATGGCAACAGTAAATTCACTGATTTACCTTACAGTGAGCATGCCCTTATTTTTTTCGGTATATGCAGATGGATTGTCAAGTCATGTGACTTGGTGCAGAGGCTTTGGTTGTCTCTATTTTCTAATTACAGTGAGAACTTATCTCTTATTGATATATGTGGGATTGTCAATTCAGAAAGTCACATGGCAACAGTGAATTCACTGATTTATCTTACAGTGAGCATGTCCTTATTTTGTCGGTATATGCAGATGCATTGTCAAGTCACGTGACTTGGTACACAGTATTTGCTTTTCTCTGTTTTTTCATTGTAGTGACAACTTATACCTTGTTCGTATATGTGGGATTGTCATGCAGAGGCATTTATTTTTTATGGTTTTTCCTTCAATGTCTTTCTAAAGCTGTTCATAACCAACTGTATAAACGACTATAGGTGAAGACACAACTTTACAACTCATTTCACCCTACGAAATTATCATTCATTTGTTTAAAAAAATTAGCATGGCTACACGATTCATGGGAGAGAGTGAGAATCGCAGAGGTGGTAGGAACTTGCAAAGGGGTGACAGTTCAGGACGAGGAGAGGGAAGGGGACGTGGTGATGCTGAAGACGAAACAACAATACATGTTTTAGATTATACTTGTGGTTATCGTGATAGGTTTCGGAAGCGACATTTTTTGATGCCTAAGTATTATCCAGTTCAAGGAGGTTCATGTGTGGATCCATCTGATAATCAAACAAGATATGGTTTAGCAGACGCTAGACTTCTAAAGTGGCCTGCACTATTTATAGAGCGAATGCAAATGGAAAGATTATGTTGGGGAAATCGACTGAAGGTGTTAAAAGCACGTTCTGTTGAGATCCAAAAAGAAGATCCTGATAATGTTGATCGACTATGTGAAAGACTACAACATGAGATTTCTCAAATGCGCCGTAGGTTAGCCCGCGATATGCAACTATACATAGTTAAGAAAGATGCCCAGAAGAACAGAACAGAACCAAATGTTGTGGCTATCAAGGGTATCATGGAAGATCCTGAACTTGTCGCTGACGCTGAGCTTTCGGATTATTCAAACTCTGAGATTGGCGATTTAAGCGCGAATTAGGTGTTAATGTCTACACTTCGGCAATATTAGGTCATGCATTAATATGTAATGTCTGTGTTAGACTAAGTGTTTTCGTAATGAGTTTGTCAGATTATCTGCCTAATAGTTGTCAGTCTAACTATTATGTTTATGTATTGTGTGTTCAATTCAGGGTGTCCAGGATGTATGTATTATGTGTTCAGTTCATAGTGTTATGTCTGTACTACTTATGTTTTTTGTAAACTGTTACATTTGCAATTTCAGTTATGTTGTTTTCATGTCTGTATGAGTATTTAGTAAATTAGTGACTTCGTATATTATATATTAAGTTTTATTACAAAAATGTTGACAAAATTTATTTTAGGAGAAATACACATTCTCTTAACTTGTTCATCTTCTCAATCGTGACAACCCAAAAATGTAACCATTATTCATTGAATATAACAACTAACATTCTCATTCTTACAAAAAATACACTACCAATTGAATAAAACAAATAATCTTTCCATTCATTCATTCATTGCACAACATCAGTCTTATGAAATAAGCGAAACCAATTGAATTACAATAACATCAACTCCAACCCAATATTTACATTACATAAGTTCCTGTTCGTAATCAGAATTCAAATTACATACAAGTTACATTACATAGCAAAAAACAGAAAAAGTACCATTCGTATGTAAAAAATACATCACCAAAATTTGAGGTCTTTCTCTTCTTCTTTCTTGCTGCAGCTCTTGCGGTGGCCTTCGTCTTTTTGGCCTACTCCACGATGCTCTTCGCGTCTCACCCTTCGTCGTTGTTCGTCGAACTGCAGAGTGTTTGGGTGTGCTTCGGACTGCAGACTATGTATATCACCTTCTAACCCAAAACAAAGACAAAAGAAAAAAAAAAAAAATTTTAATCAAAACGACTAGAAAACGGTTTTACTAAACTGATTTTCTGAATTACATTATCACCTTCTAACCCAAAACAAAGACAAAAGAAAAAAAATAAAATTTTACATGAAAACGGCTTTAGTAAAACCAAAAAAAATTATGAATTACATTATCACATTCTAGCGCAAAGCAAAGACAAAAGAAAAAAAAATAAAATAAAATTACATGAAAACGACTTTAGTAAAGTCAAATAAAATTCTTAAATTACATATTCTAACTCAAAACAAAGACAAAAGAAAAAGAAAAAAAATTTAACATGAGAATGACTTTAGAAAAGCCAAAAAAAATTTATGAATTACATTATCACCAAAACAATGACAACAGAAAAAAAAAATAAATAAAATGAACAGTAGAAGCGCGTTTTCAATCCACGCTTATTGTAGTGAACAGTATAAACGTGGTTTCAATCCACGCTTATTGTACTGAACAGTGAAAGCGTGATTTCAAATTACGTTTTTTTCAGAAAAAAAAAAACAATATGCACAGTGAAAGCGTGGTTTGCAAGCACGTTTTATTCAAAAAACAAATTTATATTAAAAGCGTGGTTTGTAATCACGCTTTCTTAATTAAAAGCGTGGTTTGTAATAGCGCTTTCACTATTCATCAAATTTTCTGTTCCAAACAGTGAAAGCGTGATTTGTAATAGCGTTTTAACCTAATTTAGGAATTCCGTCTAAATTAAGCCTAATTTGAAAATTAAGATAGTAAATTGACTTAGATCTTGTTTGGGGTGTACTAATAAGTATACATTTTTTATCTTTTTTTCATCACATTACCTTTCTACCTTTCTACTTTTCTACATATATTTCGTAAAAAATTAAAAAGTACACTTATTGAGATCATGTCGAACCACCCCTTAATATGAGAAAAGCCTCCATGTACACTACTAAAGGTAAATTGAAATTCTTGTACTTCGGACTTTTAATTTATTAAAAAATATATGTACTCATAACCAGATAATTCTATTTTCCCACCACTCATTTTCTTACGTTAAGTTTAGTATTTTTTTAAAAAGCTAAAAAATTAAAAATTACTATCTTTTTATCATTTTATTTAATCCACATTATCTTTCTATCATATTATTTTAAATTTAAATATATTTTATAAAAAATTAAAAAGTACACTTATTTAGAACATTTTAAACAACTCCATAATACCCAACATTTTAAATTTTTTTTATTAAAATTTTGGCCATCCATCAAATTACATTTTTGGACAAAATCTAATCCTTAATTTCTCATCAACAATGGTAAAAGGTCCTAATTTTTGTGACTCAAATGACTCGAATTTGCCAAAACAACGTCGTTTTAAGTATAAAATAACTTTAAAATTGTCAAAACGATATCGTTTTGATAATTTTAAACCATTTAAGCCACAAAAATTAAGACCCCCAAATAATTTTCATTTCTTATTGTACACTTACAGCCCCACCACCATCCACTGCAATTATAGCCACCGCCGCACCTCCAGCGCCACATTTTACCTCACAGCGCCCTTTACGCCTCCCTACCTCCCCTTTTATTCTTCTTGCCAGTTCTTGAAACCTTAGATCGATTGATCGATCTCTCGCGCCTGCAACTATGGATCTCGATTTCTCTTTATTGCTGCAAGTTGGAGGTCGCGATGGGTAGGGTTGTAGCAGTGGTGCATTGCGACGGTGAGGGCTATAGGGATGGTAGGTTGCGGGGTTAAGGGTTGCGATTCCGACTAGTCGGGAGTAGCTAGGATTGGTGACGACAGCCAAAGGTGGAGAATAGATGGGCGGTTCAAGCCGAAGAAGGAGAAAGATGAAGTAGAAGAGGGAGGATGCGACGGGAGGCCAAGGAAAGGCGGGCGATTGGAGGAGGGAGGCAAGAGAGGGGGCGGCGACGTGAATAAGAAAGGCTGAGTAGTGGTGGTGGCTGGTCGTTGCAGTGGCTAGGGTTAGGGTTTGGTAAAGAAGGTAAGGGTAATTCGGTATTATTCAAAAATTAGTGGTGTGTATGGGGAGAAAATCAAAATATTTAACTTTGTGTGAGGTGTGAACTAAGCAAAAGTAAGGAAACGGTGTGAACAAAAACAAAAACAAAAACAAATCTCAGCCCTACATTTATTACACTTTTGACGTGGCAGCTTCACAACAAAAGAAGTACAGTTACATATTATCAAGTGCTAGGGTTTGAAAGACGAGTAGAAAAATCTTGGCCGAAAACGAAAACCAAAGTTGTCTGATTCTTAATACCATTCTACACACTCTCTCTCCAGGTTTCTCTCTGTACATTTTTGTTTCATCGTTCTGTGCTGGCTTCCCCTTTTACTCTCTACAATGTTTGTTGTTTTGTATATGGATTCTGAGCTTCATATATATGTGTGCGTGTATATATTTTGTTATTGGTATGTAGATGATAATCAATTTGAGGTACATTTTCTATGTTGGGTATAAGTAACACAACAATGTCCACAAACAATTTATCTACATTACTATGTAATCCATTTTTATTTTTTTCATACAATAACAATGTTTGGAAAAGGAATAGAGAAAGAAGTGAAGAAGCTAAATTCTTTTCTTTTGTTGATAGGGTTAGGAATATTACGAAAAAGATGAATGTGTATTTTTTGAAACCCCCACTATTTTTGTTTTGTTACTCATAGGTGAATCTTTTAATTTTTAATTTTTTTGGGTTATAAGAGTTCTATATGATTAACATTGTTTTCAAATTTAATTCCCATTGACCTAAACATCATCATTATCAGTGCAGATTATGGCATCTGTTGTTCAAGTGCCTCAAACTACCATTCAAGGATTCAAGAACCGTGCCTCCTCATTATTTCAACACAGGAGATGTGCTAGAAATATTTCTAGAAAGCAGAGATCAACTATTCCATCGTTGTCAATTGTGTCCCAACACAATGGACTTCCAATCTTGGTAATCACACCTTAATCTCTTATACCCTTAAACCGATGTTCATTTTCAGTTTTTTGTCTCACTAAAAAATGTTTGTTTGCTCAATATATATGTTTTTACTCTCTTGCAGTCAAAGTGTGTTTAATGCAATTGAATTGTTAAACCCACTACTTCAATTTATCCAGAAAATTGAGTTCCATTTATCAAATAATATTTGTTCATAATAGTGCAGTACAAATGGTATTGCTGCGTGCATATTACTTGCACATATGCAATCATCAAAGTACACATAATGACAGTACGATTTTTCTTGTTATGCTTGAGCTGAAGTAGCTTATATCTTCTTTTCTTCTAACATGTGAGATTTTAAATTGTCCCTGTCTTTCTTAAATCGGTTTGCTAAATTTTAAAATTTTCCCCATATTAATTGAGTTTTAGATCAAATACATATTTTTTGCATCAAATTGACAGAATCAACAGAATACTACCATGCTACGTGGGATGGCTATGAAAGGAGTAGTTAAGTAGGATGGTGTAGGATAGTAAACCAGGAGCAGGACATTCTATTTTGCCTGCATTTTGGTAAGTGGATGGAGGCTATAGGCAAGGGGCTCCAGTCTCTTGTCTCCTAACATTTATTGGGACTGATTTGGATACTGTACAGTACTTTGATGCTTAGTCCCAGGAATCCCATAGTTGAGCATTGAGTTTGGTCAGTGAGTGTATATTAATTAGGTTAGAGATGTGTGGAATACCATCTTAATTACATTTGAATTTTTCTTGTAAGCACATTATGGAATACCTTCTTAATTACCCGTCAGTGTCAGCGATGGTGACATACTCACTGCATACTTGGTTAAGGGCAAACATTTTCTCTCTCTTTCTCTCTCTCTCTCTCTCTATATATATATATTAAATTTTTCAATAAAGTGAACATTAACAAGGGATCCATCACTTGGGTTGTATCTGGTTTCCCTTTCACAAACCACTTTGCCACTATTTGGCTATATTAATTTTACTTTAAGCCTTAATGATTACTATGTTGTCCATTAAAATTCACACTCTTGGAAAGGCTGTTAAAAAAATTTCATCAATCTTTTATGCTTGCTATGATAAGGGTGATCATATATGTAGGTTAGGTTGTGTCTTTTTTATTTGTCTGGTTACCATTTTGTTTTGTGTAATTGGTTCATCTTGTGGTTTTGTGGTTACAATATTCTCATACAGGTGAATGGTTGTACTGGTAAGATGGGGAAGGCAGTTATAGAAGCAGTTGCTTCAAAAGGAATTCATCTTGTTCCTATATCATTTAGCAGAAGTAATGAGTCTGGGAAAATTGTGCAAGTGGGTGGAAAAGAGATTCAGTTGTATGGTCCTTCTGAAAGAGAAAGCGTTTTAACATCTGCCTTTGAGGAGTATCCAAACTTGATTGTGGTGGACTACACAGTGCCTACTTCAGTGAATGGTAAGTGTGAATGGGTCTTTAGATGTAAGAAATATCTCAAATTTAGTTTGGAGTACACTTCAATAGCTGGGCTTTGGAGGCTACACATGGAACTCACAGCCCTGTCCACCATGACCAAATTTTAGAATTATTAAATGCAGTGCATATTTTCCCATGTTATTTTTTGTGATGTTAGAATTATTGAACTTGAAGGTAAATATTGGAGGTAAACATTGGAAAGCTGGGTCAATTTTCCTACATTTGGTTGGGGCTATTTGAGTGACATTATTGTCTTATCCTCTGCCAATGTATCCGGTTGCTTGCATAATTTTCTTATTCAGGAATAAAGCAGTGATCATGAAATTTCCAATCAGCAAGCTCTTAGTTAATGGTTTTGTTATTATCATGCAATCTTCAGATAATGCAGAGTTATATTGTAGAGTTGGGGTGCCCTTTGTAATGGGAACTACTGGTGGAGACAGGGAGCGGTTGTATAAAACTGTAGAAAACTCAAAAGTTTATGCTGTGATCTCACCTCAGATGGGAAAACAGGTGATCAGGATTCAGTAGCTGTATACCGGCTTTTATATAATTTAACATTGTCAATTTGTCTTTCCTTGTCTTGTTGAAATTTTGATTGGCTGGTCTTGATCAGGTTGTAGCATTTCTTGCATCAATGGAAATTATGGCTGAGCAATTTCCCGGGGCCTTCTCTGGATATTCCCTGGAGGTCACTTTTAAATTTTTCTCTGTTTTTTTTTTTTGGTTTTGCTTTTCCTTTTCTTCTGTATCTAGTGTTGCTTGCTTTTTGCCTTGATTTTTCCATATATAATAACTCAATATCCCAAGAGGCATCAGTGATGTTAACATTACAAATCTTTGTTGTGGTGTCCTGCATGCCAGAAGCTATGAGAAATTTTTTATTTAAGTGTTTTGGTATGGAGATATGAATATTGAGTCATGCCACTTTTGATAAATTGTTATGAAGAGCACTAATTGTATCAACTTTATAAAGCCTTAATCCAACAGTTGGGTTTTTGGGTTACAGTTCAGCCCATTTGTTTAGGTAACTTATGGTTGAGAAGTTAACACTGACTTAATCTATCTAGAAGTCAATACTAACTTTTGCCTTGAATCTATATGCAGATGTTTAGAGTCTTTAGACTGACATCTTGTGTATTTTTCAATCTTGCAGGTGATGGAGTCTCACCAAGCAAGCAAATTGGACACGTCTGGAACAGCCAAGGCTATCGTTGCATGCTTTAAAAAGCTGGGAGTCTCCTTTGAATTGGATAAGGTGCGTGGAGATAAGCACAGCATCATGGTTTTTAGTAGGCTAGTATCATGGTTTTTAGTAGGGCTTGTATCATGGTTTCGAGTAGGCTTCTTAACAACTTTTCCTTTATTTTCCCACCTTTTTCTTTATTTATTGCTTAGTTATCAGAGTAAACATTAGCGAATGCATATCTTTTTCTTTAAAAAAAAAAATATAAAATTTATGTCCTGTTATGTTGTTTCATTGCGTTCCCCTGCTTCTCTTTTTCTAAATTTCTGGCTTATTCGTCAAGATGTTTGGAAAATTTTCAATCAGATACAACGAATCCGCGATCCAAAGCAACAAATGGAGATAGTGGGTGTGCCAGAGGAGCATCTATCTCGTCATGCATTCCATTTGTATCATCTGACATCACCCGATCAAACGTAAAGATATTCATTTCTTATTTTTATGCTTTCTGTTTTTGTATTTTTTACTCGTTTTCAGTCCTGCCTTCCAGCTTATATGGGCATTGAATAGCTTTTGACAAATAAAAAATTAAAAAACAACACAACAAATATAAGCAAGTGTACGGATGTGTGCTTAAAAGATATGAAAGCAATATGCATTAAGGAAAGATAAGGGGAGAGTAGAGAGGAGATTCAAACTCCAAGATTTATAGTAGTTTTGGTTTAACGCAAGCCCATATCCCTCTTTAGTTTCTTCACTATTCTTCAAAATAGTAACAACTAGCAAGCTTTGTGGTTGCTGATCTTTACACCAAGTGATTTTGTCCCAACATCACTTCAGAACAATGCTATGTTTTTCTCTAAAAGACAGCATGAAAGATCTCACTTTCTCCTAGTGTTTCTCCCAAACACTTGAGCGATCAATCCCAAGGGCTCAACAGCCTTTTACAAATAGTGTACAGAAAGGACAAGACTTCTTTAGTACAGTAAGCTCTCAAAGAGCTAGATTTAAACAATGAAGCTCGAGAACAAATAATGTAAAAGTTATGGCTCAAATCTGGAAAGATGTTGATGAATTTCTCTTTTAATCCTTGATCTCTTCGTTGTAGATGTGTAGAAATCTTCCTTTACAGGCGTCATCTCTTCTTGACTATTGGAAGTGGTTGGAGTGCATTTAATGGAAAAAAGAGCCATTGAAAAAGTTGTTCTATGCTGTCAGGTTTGAAATTTTCTGACTACAGTGTCGACACTAAATAGAAAAGGATCGACACCTTCCTCTTCCTATACAAATCCAGCACTCCTTGGAGAATAATATCAACACTTTTCCAAAAGGGGTCAACACCTTTGCTCTCCAAAGTATTCTCTGATGAAAGGGAGCGATATGTTCAAACACAAACACAAATCCAACTTTGAAAATTCAACCTGTAGGTGTTCCAGAACATGTTCAAACACAAATCCAACTTCAAATAAGGTTATAAATGAATTGTGTAAGCATTAACTCATCATTAAACGAGTTCATTCTTGGATCATTTGAATCTACATCAAATATAGAACATGATTATGCACAAGAACTCAATTTTGGAATACAAATACTTGAGATATAAAAATAAGAACTGTTGTATCTTTTAAGCACAAAATGATATAGAGTTCTTCATGCTTAATCTCTTGAGAGCAGAAGATACATAATTTTTAACACACAAGCTCTCTCTTTTTTGTGAAATAGTCAATACATATCAATGTAAAAGTTCTGTCACTCTAAAATAAAGTTAAAGATCATTTAAACACAAAACAAATATCAAATAATTTGTGTTTAAAATTTTTGAATCCAAATCATTAGAGAATGAAAACTATAAAACATTTTAAAGCTCAAGCTCTATTTTTCAAATAATTATGGATTACTTTTGAAAACATCTATTAATCCTATCCTATATATCATTTCATTAAGGCATCCAGTAACTAATGTCAATAGATATTGAAAATTCTAGCCACAAGTTTATCAAATGTAAAGCACAAATTGTGCATCAAGGATTGGCAAACATATATCATGATGAAACATGGCAACCCAATGCATTCTTGAAATCATCAAAACCAAACCATAGGACTTACAGTTTTCCATTCTGATTTTTGCAGTGTTTCCTTTGAGTTCCAGCATAATGTTTGTGGCAGCTCAATGTATGCTGAGGGTACTGTAGATGCTATAATTTTCCTCTCTCAAAAGGTGCTAAAGCTTCTCTGTTTCTCCTTGAATTTTCGTGATCGTTACTTTAGCTTTTTGCATATTGTCATAACCTATGTTACATGGACTCGGGTGCGGGTACGTATTTAGGGGTCGGGTACTTCAAAATTAAAAATTGAGGATAGGTGGATATAGATCCAAATGAGGATACGGGTACGGAGATACGTTAAACATTTAATTTTTAAAATATATTTATTATATAAAGATAAGTTAAATAGTTATTTTTTAAATATATTTATTATTTTTATCTTATGTATTACTTTTATTGATAATTTTTTAAATTTATCTATTTATATATATTTTTTTTACTTTTAATTGACATATATATTATAAATAACAAAAATATAATAAATAAGGAATAACAAATTATGTTAAAATAAATATAAAATAGATAATGTATTTTATAGATTTTATTAATTTTTTATTATATATTATTTAATTAAATTTATTATTATATAATTGATAGGTAGATGGTAGCTTTTTTGACTTGATTGCTAGGTGAAAAGGTGAAAATTTATTAATTTTTTGGTTGGTGACAACTTTCAAGATGGAAGAAAAGGAGTTCTTAATATATTATTTATGATATAATTTACATTATGTATTATTTATGGTAAATTATATTATATGATATAATTTATATTATATATTATATATGATATAATTTATATTATACATTATTTATATAATAGGCACCAATTAAAAAGAAGAAAGAAGAGAAGATGGTCAAGCAAAGAATACAGAGAGAAGGGAGAGAAGAAAAGAGAAGAAAACATAGAGAAGGGAGAGACAGTTGATCGAAATAGAGGAGAGATGAAGATGATCGAGAGCGAGAGAAGAGATAGAAGAAGAGAACAATCGAGCGTGAGAGTGAGAGAGAAAAGAAGACAGTTCGAAAGAAGAAGATCGAGGCCCTAATCGCAGGATCGAAGCCCTAATCGCAATTTTCGTAGCCCTAATCCCAGGTATGCCATCTTTCTTCTTATTTCCATATGCCATATCTACTTCTTCCATGCCGTATCCACTTCTTCCATGCCGTATCCCGTACCCGTACCTGTGTCGTGTCGTGTCGACAAGGGTACTTCGCCTCAAAGTGCCGAGTCCATGTAACACGGGTCATAACAATATATTAGGTTAAGGAACTTGCTGAGATCACTTGTGGTGATTTAAAAAATAAATTTCATTGCAATCTTCAACATCACAGTTTGTTGAATCAAGGTGATAGTATCTAAAGCATAAACTTTGAAGGCTAATCAGATGTATGTTGATAAATATCACTCTATTTTTAGTGTCATGTGATTGTAGTTTCTCCAGTCATCATTCTATTATAATCACTCTGATATTCAACATGTTGTGTGAATGCAGGTTCAGTCAAAAGCAGAAAAGCGGATCTACAATATGATTGATGTCTTGCGGGAGGGCAACATGCGATGACAGTTGGGTTTTGTTTGTTTGCAGTGATGGTTTTGATTATTGAGGTTCTATTTTTGTGGGCAGAACAGTTGAATTTTATGGATGATGCTTATGAGGGAATTTCCTGAACAAATGTTCAGGGTTTTAACCCCGTAATGGTGTAGATGATGAGATTCAACTGCTTTTTGGTTCCTCTCCAATTTCTCTCAGCAGATAGTGACAGACCGGCGGATCTGGTGGTCGATAATTGTTCAGACTTGGTAAAGGTTGTCGCGGCACCTGTAGTAGGATAGAGGGCTTATTCTCTAGTCTAGTAGTTTTTTTTTCTATCAACCATGATTAGTGGCTCTAAAAGAGCTCTACTGAGCTGGCACTTTAAAACAAAACAACACAAAAGTTAAGCCAAAATATTATATCAAGGTGGGACTCACAGCATTGCTACCTCATTAGTGTAGCTGTAGAGCTGTTGATTTAGTGGTCCAAAACATTATTCTTTTTCTATTAGTTGCAATGCAAACATGCCTGTACTTATGAGATTAGTTGAGTAGGCTTGCTTTAGTTGTCTACTATAAGATAACTAGTTTTGGGGCTTTGAACATTGAGAAGCCTATCTGGCTTGGTTTTGCTATCGCTCTCTGCACGGTATCTTCACATACAGTAGTGACGGTTCAGTTGATCCTTCTAAATTCTGAATCCCATTTTGTAGCGTGCCCTTTTTTTTTTTTCATTTATTTGTTTTTTTTCCTCCTTTTCTGTTAAACTCTGAAGTATATGAAATTGGGTTATTTTCTATCAAATTTTTATTATTTTTACTTGACACAAAATTCTGCCGTCATTAGTTGTTAAATCAAGATAATTTGTTAGACTTTATTTGTCTTTTATGATTGTTTTCAATTCAACATTTTTTAATTCTAGGGATTTCTAGACTAAAATTTCTTAAATATTTTAAAAATTATTTGATCAAAATTGAGAAAAAAAAACCACTGGAAAAAGAAAAAAGGAAAGAAGATCAAACAGGGTCGTTAGATTGGACTAGTCTCTCAAAAGATTAAAAGCACGAGTCGAGAATTGCAGATGGATGACGCAGGAGAAGGTGGGGATTAGTGTAGTAGGTAAGTTCTTCAATCAATATTCGAGTTTGGACTGTTAAAAAAAAAAAATCTTGGAAAGTTTGACTAACGGAAATAAAATGACAAAAAGCAGCAGCAAAAGCAGAAGAGAGAGGTTTTACCAGTCAACGACGTCCACGCTTGGGCACCCACCCCCACCTTCCCTTTCTTCATGTGTATTACACATCAAATTTGTATCGCATGTTTGATCATATAGGAATTACATAATATATATATATATATAAATATATATATATTATGAGGGTGGTTGAGAATAGAATAATAGGGTTTGGCAGTGTTTGATGAACAGCAACCCCCACCGTATATATAAAAAAAATATAAATAAAAAAGAAAGATTATGTATATATATATATTTTATAATTAAAAAAATGATATGAATTCATATTTTTTAAGTCATAATTAAAATAAAATAAAATAAGTCATAACTAAAAATTACATGAGACATAATCAAAGATTTAATGGATTGTTATAATCAAAGAAGAAAATTAGTTAAAATTAAAGAAGAAAATAGTATAACTAAAGGTTCATTTGGGAAGTGAGTTGGTTTTTTGATTTTTTAACTATTTTAGTTTGGGGTTAAAAAGTCTTGTTTGGGAAGGATTTTTGATTTTTTTTTAGAGAAAGAATGCAATGATTACGAATTGGATGTGATACTTTATTTTATTGAACTAAAAAGTTTATCTTATTTTTTGTAACTAAAATAGTTAAAAATGCCCTAAACTTGGATCCCAAGTTTATATATGTATTATGAGGGTGGTTGAGAATAGCATAATAGGGTTTGGCAGTGTTTGATGAACAGCAACCCCCACCGTATATATAAAAAAATATATAAATAAAAAAGAAAGATTATATATATATATATTTTATAATTAAAAAAAATGATATGAATTCATATATTTTAAGTCATAATTAAAATAAAATAAAATAAGTCATAACTAAACACTACATGAGATATAATCAAAGATTTCATGAATTGTCATAATCAAAGAAGAAAATTAGTTAAAACTAAAGAAGAAAATAGTATAACTAAGGGTTCATTTGGGAAGTGAGTTGACTTTTTGACTTTTTTGACTATTTTAGCCTGGGGTTAAAAAGCTTTGTTTGGGAAGAGTTTTTGGTTTTTTTGATTTTTTTAGTTTTTTTTTAGAGAAAAAATGTAATGATTACGGGTTGGATGTGTTGTTTTGTTTTATTGAGCTAAAAAGTTTATCTTGTTTTTTGTGATTAAAATAGTTAAAAATGCCCTAAACTTGGACTCCCCAACGAAACTTAAAAGGTACACATGGTATACCATTTTAAAAGAGTGTATATAAGCTTATTTTGGGAAGTAGATTAAAAATTAATTTTTATAATTTTTTTTTAAAAAAAATATGTAAAAAAATAGAAAAATAATGTGATTCAAAATAGGTTAGTTTTTAGTCAAGTTCCTAATTTAGGCCATAGTAACATTTCCCATAATGAAAAATGTTAATCTCATTAATGTGTAGGAGAAAGAAAATAATTTTGAATTTTTTTTTTCCCAAAATCACTAAATCAAATAAAATTTTAAAAAATTTTCTCTAAAATTTGTTTCTTAAAAACAAATCAAAGATGACGATAGTTTCATAAGCGGAGACATTGGCTCAATTTGAAAAAAATAATGTTTGAGAGCTCGAAACTTTATCCCTCCTAATCCCCCTAATGTCCAAAAAGACGTCGTTTTGGGCATTAGGTTTTTTTTTTCCTTCCATTTTTGACCATCAAGAGGAATGAAGACACACAAAAAAAAAATTATAGAAATTCGTCATTTGAAAATGTGGTTAAGAGTGAAAAATTAATTTTTTTGAATCATATTATCACTTTAATTTTTTACACAGTTTTTCAAAAAAAAAAAAAAAAAAACAAAAACAAAAGAAAAAGAAAGAAGTCAACATTTAACTAATTTTTCAAAATAATTAAATGAGTGTTTACAGTTTTGCTTATTTTTTTTTTATTAATTTTACAGAGAAAATTTTCTTCCGATGTAAAAAACAGAAAAGAAGAGAAAAAGCCTAATTAGTAGTGGTATGAAATTGAATGGAAATGGTATGGTGTGCATGAATATATAAGTGAAGCTTGTTTTTCAACGGGATAACGTCACTGTGTGGCGAAGTCAAATTCAAAGACGCCTCCGGCAGACGAAACCTTTGGTCAAATCAAATCGTCCATTAATAGAAGAGACGCTTCAATTCATCAATCTTCTTCTTCTGTGTCCTTATACAGATTAGATTGATAAACCCTAGCTCAGTTTGGTTTCACCCGAGAGCTTTCACTGTATGATCATCCTCAAAGCGACACTGTTTTGAGGGCATCTATGGCAGTCCCTGCTGTTGATGAAGTGCCAATCGAGGTCAGAGCCTTGGAGTCCCTAGGGTTAGGGTTTGATCTGGCCAGCGATTTCAGGTTGAAGTTTGCCAAGGGGTGTCCCGGAGGTGGGAGATTGGTGGCCTTGGATGAGGCCAACACGAGGAACATTGTCATTCCTGGTGGGGTTACGATTCGGGGCGTGTCGGAGGATATTCGCTGCGATAAAGGGGATCGGATTCGATTCAAGTCCGATGTTCTCGAGTTCAATCAGGTGAAGATTTTCAATTTCAATCTATTATTTTTTTGTTCTTGTTTTTGTTTTTGTTTTTGAATATTTGAATTTAATAATGGGTTTTGTGTTAAATTCTATTATGATCTGATGATTTTAAGTACATAATGGTGTGGTTTGGGATTTGTAATGTATATTTAGTGTGTAATTATATTTGGTAGCAAGTATAATTGGAAGGCAGTGTTTGGATCCCAAAAGAAAAAAAATTTGGTTGAAAATCAATCAATTGGGAAAACCTATATCTAATCAACTTTAAGTAAATCCAATTTCATTACCTCCCAAAACTGCTAGTTTGGTATTTTGATTTATCTAGGTTCTAAACCACATACACACACAAATAGACAAAAGAAAAACAATAAAAGAGGGAAAGGGAAGGACTAAAAATGAATTAAAGCTACAACCAACTTGTGCCTGAGTTTGAAGCACACAAGAAACCCACAAGAGACAAAAGGAGGGGAAAAAAGGGGCTCGGAAAGAATGAAACCACAACCAACATTGTGCTTGAGTTTCAGCACAAGAAATTACTCCATGGGAATTGAGACTGTTTCTTAATGATAATCACTGTAATTTAGAGACTTCTATTCCCATATGGCCATTATCATTACAAAAATATGGTGTTTATATGTTTGTGTAACTTCCAAATGATGTTGGTCTATCACCACCAACCTGCTTAGAGAATGTGTTGCTTTTTGGTAGATCCCCACCTTCCATCCATGGGTGATCATAGAAATGAAATGGTATACAATAATATCAATTAAGTATGACATTTGTGGATTATTACAGTTTTTCCCTTTAATTAAATTCGAATCCTAGTTCTACGAAATCAGCCCACGCTAGTCAAATAAAGGAAGTAATACTCCAAAAATAAAAAAAACCCTAATATTCTGTAGGCATGCAAAATGGTGCAACACAATAATAATCAAACTAATATCCAAATTTTCGATATATATACATATGGTCCTACACGTATCCAATCCCATCCACCAGATTCACCCTATTACACGAGGGTTACTAGTCTCCAATACGTCGGGCTAGTCCTGTGGCTCTAACTGGTGGACAATCAATACCATCTAATCAAGTGCACCGGACCAAAAATATGGCCTATAGCCCAAATCACAATTCAACGTCAGCACTAGGCTATAGCCCGAACCAGTGTTGTTAAAGGCGCTCCTAGGCATGCGCCTAGGCCCGAGTCTCATCCAAGCCCAAGGTTTGCGCCTTGTAGTGCTCCAGCCCAGGCGACTTCGATAAGGCGCGCCTAGGCCCAAGTCCCGTCCAAGCCCAAGGTTTGTGCCTTGTATTGTTCCAGGCCAAATAACTGTGATAAGGTGCCTGATTGGTCCAAGGTTTGCGTCATGAGGGCTTTTTTTTATTGTTGCTTTAATTGGTTTTGTTTAAAATTTGACCATTGATTTAATATGGTGTAGCTACAGAAGATCCCTACTCTTATTACAGATGCTAATACGTTGGACATTCAACCCCAAATCAATGATAGAAGAAAAATAAGTCCTAATTCCTAATCTCCAAAAAACACTAAATGTTTAACATTTCTTTTTGTTTATGTTGAACCCTAAATTATTTACTTATATTAAATTATATATTTTTTTCCGTACAAGGTGTGTCTCACTTCGGTGAAGCCTGCTCCCCACCTTGCGCCTTGAGCTTAGGTCCCAGGAGACTGTCGCCTTTAATAACACTGGCCCGAACATTATCTTATAAAGTATTGGGCCCTAAGAGGCACAAGCACTTCTATAAAGGAGGTGTGTAAGACACAATACTTTGTGAACATGCTTAAAAGAGTTTCTAACACTTCTTCAACTTGTGTTAATTAAAAACGTAAATTCATAATGTTGGGTACTTTATAACCACTTTTTAGACACTTCAGCGATACTTCTTTAACCATCCAAACACGATCTATGTGATGAATCTCTTCATAGTAACAATGTTCTATATTTTTTGAAATGCAACTTATTCACACTAACTATGTTTTGAAACACTTATAAGCATGGCTATTAGAATCTTACGATTCACTATACGATTTGATACAAGTTTTAACAAAAATGATTAAAATCGTTATGTTGAATTAAAAACTGAGTGAATCATACAATTCAATTTATGATTCATTGCGATTCACACAATTCACTGCAATTCGGTTCTATTTCTATTTTTGTTTACATAATGCATGAAACAACATTGTTTTCGCCAAATTATGAAGATATATAGAATAGATTAATTAGTTATATTGATATACATGGATTTATATGTATATACATTTATGTAATTAGTCATATTGATAATTTGCTTTATTTTAAACACGGTGCTTATTTTATATATATATATATAAATATATGGAATTATATATGACATTAAATGAAGTGAATTGTATGATTCATTATTCAACATGATTCACGATTCACTATTTCAGCAAAACGATTGACTATTTGACAACAATACTTATAAGATGAACACACTTTATTTTTCTACACTAAAACATTTCCACACACTTTCATACTGAAGTATTTTCTCATCTCATTTCACACAATGCCCAATTAGTACACATGAATGTGTGTTTGGGAGGGGGAAAGATTGGGTATACACTTAACCCTTGGCATAGTGCATAAAGTGATTATCCCGTGACTTGAACCCATAACTTCAAGGTTATTAGGCAAATGTTTTACTATTGAACCAGTGGTCACCCCCTATGTTCAACTTTCAATTGTTAGTCAAAATTACCATAATATCCATTTTGTCAAAACAACTATGATGCTTTAAGGGTTAAATCAACAATTCGACCATGTGCTCAAATTATCAAATTAACTAGTGTTAAAATGACCATTTTACCCTATGCCCCAAATTACCATTTTACTTTTGGCGGTGGTCAAAATCACCATTTTAGCCCCCCAATATTCCGAATTAAATTTAAACATAATGAACATACTTCTAAGCCACTAGGGCATAAAATAGGATTAAAAATACACAAACTAGTAAAACTAGCAAGTTAACTCAACTTCAAAAATTCATAATAAATCCAAAACAACTTCAAAATGTTGCATCTTTCAAATATCACTATATTGAATTACAAGCTATCCAAAAATTATATTTTCCCCATTTTATCTACACTTAACCATTTTTTTTTCTTCAATTTTTTCAATTTTTTCAAGGTTGGCCAAAATTTACAACAAATATATTGAAGTGCTTGTAAACATTGTAAGAGTACATTTTTAGTGTTTTAAGCCTAAACATGCATTTTTTTAACATGGAATGATACTTTGAGAAAATAAACCCTAATATGCTCTAGGTTTCATTCTTCTCTAAAGTCTATTTTGTTAATTTGTTTGTTTGTTTTTTTTCTTCATATAATTATCTCTTTGCAGATGTCAGAGTTGCTGAATCAGAAATCTTCAGTCCAAGGAAAAGTCCCTTCAGGCTATCTTAATGCTATCTTTGATTTAACTGGAGCCTGGTTGACTGATGCTTCAGATGCCAAATATCTCGCTTTTGATGGTTTTTTCATCTCACTATACTGTTTACACCTAACAGCGTCTCCACTAGTACTCCAAGACAAAGTGAAGAAATCTGTTCCATCTCATTGGAATCCAGCATCACTCTCTAGGTGGTTTCTCTATTTTAATGCATTAAATATTTTGACATTAGCAGGGCCTTATTATATCTATTTTTTTGTACATGTTTTCCCCCCAATTTTGAAGTATTCCTTCCCCTTGCATGCTTGACCTTTATAGGCTATGTTTCCAGTGAGTGTCTGAGAAGTGTCAAAGTTGTGACATTTAAATTCAAATTATGGACACATTATATGAGAAGTGTCTATGTTTTTGTTTGTTTCTGATAAGTACTATCAGTGGTATGCCGTATGCCCAACACAAACACAGCTCCTCTGTGGAAGTGTCCATGCTAATTGGTGAATTTCCCAAAAAATGAAAGAAAAATAGAATTTTTCTTTTTCGTTTCGATAGTGTGAACTTATTTTGTGTCTCCAAGTTGCTATCTTGTGCTTTGGAAATAAGGGTCGTGGGAGAATTCTAGGACCAATTTTCTTGGATGATCTGTCTGTCTAGGGATTGACTCTTTTTTCTTTCTTAGGCTAGGTGACCCCATATATAATTCTGTAATCTGCAGTTGATATGGTGTACAATATTGATTAGGTTTTGTTTGGCAGGTTTATCCAGACTTATGGAACTCACATAATTGTAGGGATGGCAGTTGGGGGTCAAGATTTACTTTGTGTAAAACAAAAGCCTTCATCGACAATTCCTCCCGCTGAACTTAAGGGATATTTGGAGGATCTTGGAGATTGTCTATTTTCAGATGGAACTAGTCCTTCTTTGCTAGAGAAGAAAACAAGGGATGGAAAACAGAAGGTATTTTTAATATATATTACCACTTGGCCCCTATTAGATTGTCTCAGTCACGTATGCAATTAATTCGTGTCATCCATCCATTTAGGTTCCCGAGGTCTTTAAACGGATGTTGCAGTCCCACACCATGCAGTTTACAAGTATTACAGAAACATCAGGCAAGGAGGTAAGTCATGACATACTTAAAAATTCTAAATAAAAAATTGCAGGCTGTGAATCCGTGAACTGCTTTGGAACAGGGTCTTACTATTATTTGGTCAAAAAGAGGAGGGGATGTGTTTTCACAGAGCCACTCAAAGTGGCTTCAGACAGTGACTGCTAATCCAGAGGCAATTCTCTTTAAATTTGTACCCATTACTTCTCTCCTTATTGGGGTTCCAGGAAGTGGCTATCTCAGTCATGCAATCAACTTGTATCTTCGCTGTAAGTATTTCCCCCAGCAATATAGTCAGTTAATTTTGTGGTTATTGTCTGTATCTAATTATTTTCTCACGAGTCACGACATTATTATCATCCAGGTTTCCTTCCACTTGTGTAAATTAGTATTTTTAGTAAATTTTTTGTGGAAAAAATATGGAAAAAATATTAAAATGGTAGAGAATGTTTGTGGCTTACGAAAAATAGTAGAAAATGATTGTCATGCTTGGATGATATGATGAAAGGCAATAAAGGAAACTCATTCAGGTTGCCTTTGATTGGAAATGGAAATTCCAAATTTCATTTTTAATTGGTGAAATGAAAGATTTGTTTTGACATCTTAATTTTTTAGAGTCTATGTCCACTTGGCCATGTAGCCACCTTTAGCACCTTTGAGGATTAGTTTCTGGGCAATATTTTATTATTATTTTTTCCTTTCTGCGCATGCTCATGCTATTTCTCAGTTATATAGAGAGAGGGAGAGATGCTAGGTCTTTGATAAATGACTCTCTTGTCAGATAAGCCTGCTCTAGAGGATCTGCAGTACTTCTTGGAGTTCCAAGTTCCTAGGCAATGGGCACCTTTGTTCTGTGAGCTTCCTCTTGGGCATCAAAGAAGAAAGGCGTCTTGCCCTAGACTGCAATTCAGATTCATGGGGCCCAAAATTCATATCAGCTCCACCCAGGTTCTCTCTCGTCTCCTTTCTTGGCATCTCTTAACACACACACGCGCACACACATTTTAGTTTTATGGATGCAGGTTAGTGGCAAGCTTATAACTTGTGCGTAATTGTTTATACAAATTAGAACATTTTTTTGTTATTCTTTTGTTTCATATTGCTTTCTTTAATCTCTATGAAAAAGAGAGAGAATGCAAAAGAACAATTACAAAGTTTCTAAATGCTTCAGGTGACGTAGCTAAGCAAAAGAAAGGTTGTCACTACCTATTTGCTTGACATGGAATTTCCCGTCTCTTCCAATTGAGAAGGTGCAGGTTTTAAGTCTCAATATGGACATGAGGTTTGCCTGCTTTACCAATATTAAACAAATGGAAAACAAGAAAAAAAAGTATTTAAGTAACAAAAATAGATAAAAAGAGAAAGAGATAATTGTATTTCCATTGAAATTCATTTATAAGAAACCTAGTGTTACAAGAACCTCTGGAAGCCTTGGTTATTAGATTCTATGTTAATAATGTTCATACGCTTATATATAATTGAGTAAAAATCATTTATGGCTAGAGTTTGTACATTTTTTTGATGAGTATAAAATTTGTATTAAAATAGGCAACTAAAGGGGTGCTATCAGCATAAGTGTCTAAACCATCTATACATCAAAACACCTATTTAAAGGGTTTAACAAAGTGTAAATATTGGTTCAAAGATGAAGTAATTGTCCCGGACAGGCAACTGTACAGTAAAGAAATTTACTCTTTAACCTCAAAATTGAGTCCTCTTTCCCAGCGAAAGTTTGCCTATTCCTTACGCTCCACACAATCCACATTGTTGCCAACAGAACCAACTCCCAGGCCCTCTTCCTCCTCCTTCCACACGAGCTTCTCTCCAAGAATATAGAAGCTCCTCCACTTTCTTAGGAAACACACAATCAATACCAAACATGATGAGGATCAAAGACCAGAACTCTCGAACAACTTCACAATGTATAAGAAGATGGCTAACAGATTCTCCATCATGTTTGCATTTGCACATACAATACCAATTAACATGCACCTGCCTTCTTTTTATCAAGTTATCAATTGTAAAGATTTTTCCATGCTTAACACAACAAACAAAGAAGACCACCAAAGACGGAGGGAAAGAGAACCCCGAAAACCCACCAAGGAGACTTAAAAAGATTCCACACTGAATGTCCAAAGGAGGCTCTCAACCAATGCACCGAATAACTGCCATCCTCAGTACAGACATGAAGCTTCTTAGAAGTGTCCGTGCTTTTTAGATACTTACCATTGATAGTTTGATTAGGTGGTGGCAAGTTTATGTTATGCATGTGCAAGCCAAAGTTGTGAATAACGTCATGTACCGGTACCAGCCAAAATATACCGTTTTAACAAAATACTGGTAAAATATATTGATTACTTCTGACTAAATTTTCAGCTTGTATCACACTATTCTAGTTGTATCGGGAAAATTCATGCATTTTTTGGACATACGGGTTTGGCAGTGAGGGAGGGGTGTGTGTGTGTGAAAGAGAGAGGTTTCCTACTTTTTAGATATGTTTCATGTATGCGGCAATTTTGTGTATGTAAATCATATGACAAAGGTTGATATAGCTACAAATAATCTTGCAATATTGAAGATGAATTCTACTTTTTTAAAAGAAAAAAAATGTATAATGGGTTTTACGTTTTATGGTTTTTATTTTTATTTTTATTTTTTTAAATATGGTCTTCATAAACATCGCTATAATTTACTATTGTACATTAATGAAGTATACTAATGCATAATTAATATGTATCTTATAAATATATAATTTTTATAATGATAAATTCGGAACGGTATCCAAAATTATATTGGTATTTGTTTATACCATACCGATAACAAAAATGGTAACCATGGTTGTTATCTAAGAAGTACCGACACTTCAAAATAGGTGCCATGTCGATGTCCATGTCCATGTCCAATACAACACATGTTCGACATACCACATGGTCTGTCAATTTTTTTACTCGTTATTTTTTGTTGGACACATTGGGAGCACTTTAGAGATATGCATGTCTTGTGTTTGGACACACTTCAGGGCACTATTTTATTTTATTCTTTTTAAATTTAAGAGAACTTGTTTGGAGTGAAAGGTAGGAAAAAATTAAAAATACATCCACATACACATTGATGTCTCTCATATCTATCCATCCTAAATTTATATTCATATATTCACACACACAAGCGCGCGCGCACACACACACACATATACATATTATGTTTTTGTGAGTTCTTGCTGTGTCCGTATTCTAATTGTTTGAGAATTTCTATGCCCCTTGTTCGTATCTGTGCTTCGTAGACTGGTACAATATTCATAACTTTGTTTAAGATTGCTAATATACAATTACATTAAGTTCTGTTTAAAAACTCAAATCTTGTGACCCTTTCAGGTTTCAACTAGTCAGAAACCAGTTATTGGCCTGCGCTTGTACTTGGAAGGGAAGAAAAGCAACCATTTGGCAATACACGTACAACATCTCTCAAGCATTCCAAATATTGTGACATTTACATTAGCCAATCCCTCGACATGCCGGCCGTGTCAATGGCGTGGGACTGATGACTACGAGTTGAGTAACCAATTCTTAGAACCCGTGAAATGGAAGCGATACTCTAATGTATGCTCATCGGTAGTTAAGCACGACCCCAACTGGATACAAGGCGAACATCCCGGTGTTTTCATAGTAACTGGTGCACAACTAATCAGTAAAGGAAAGTGGCCAAAGTCGGTTCTTCACCTCCGATTGCTCTTCACCCACCTACCTAACTGCACCATTCGGAAAACAGAGTGGGCTGCTGCACCGGTAGGTAACCGCAAGTCTAGTCTCCTCATGAATCTGAGCACAACTTTCACGTTCACTCAACGGACGGTTACCGATGCTCCAAAACAGCTTCCGGCAGCTCTGAATTCCGGTGTGTACCCAGATGGACCGCCTATGCCAGTACGTGCGGGAAAGCTACTTAAATACGTCGATACGGCAGAGGTTGTTCGGGGCCCACATGATGCTCCGGGGCATTGGTTGGTATCGGCTGCGAAGCTGGTGACAGAGGGTGGTAAGATTGGTTTGAATGTGAAGTTTGCTTTGTTGGATTATGAAGCACAGGAACCATAGTTGTGATTGTACATACGGAATGAGTGTGGTTTTAGATCATTTTATTTGGCATTTTGTTTATTTAATTATTATAATTTTTTTCGCTTTTCACATTTAATGTAATTTCATGGTGAACATCGTCATTGTTTAGTATATCAGCAAAATTACTTTTCCTGCTAATGTTACACAACCCACCCACCCCCCGTCGGTGTTTTTGACTGTTTTGCAATTCACCGTTAAAAAAATCCAGCAAAATTTTTGGGAAAGTGTCTTTTAGGAGTCTATTTTGGAGAGTTAATATATAAAAATTAATTTAATTTAAATTTTAATGTTTTAATCCAATATGGTAATTTGATTAAGGGATAGAACTAGGGGCTTTTTCCAAACTATGCCTCTTTTGCATCCTATTTTCCAAACTAGGCTGAGTTTGGACGGATTTTTCAAATTAGGCTAAAGAGCTATTACAAATCGCGCTTTCACTGTTTGGAGCCTAAAATGTGATGAATAGTGAAAGCGCTATTGCAAATCACGCTTTTAATTAAAAAAGCGCTATTTAAAATCGCGCTTTTAACATAATTTTTTTTCCTAAAAAAACGTGGTTACAAATTTTTTTTTATAAAAAAAAACGTGATTACAAATCGCGCTTTTACTATTCAAATGCAAAGTTGCATTTTCAAATGGCGTTTTCAAATCACACCAAACCAATCCACACACTCTGACACACACACACCCCATAATAATCAACTATATAATTTTTGTAAATATAAATTATTTTTATATAATTTTTATCTTTTGAGTGGTTAGAAATAATTTTTTATAAATTAAATTGAAATAAACCTACGTATGTATATAACCTGCCCAAAAATTAAAATGATAATTATTTTTTACCCTTAAATAATAATAATTTTTTATTTTTTATTTCTTAACCAAATTAATTTTTAATTTTTTTAAAAAAATTCTAAAAATCAAACCATACATAACCTAAAAATCTTTTGATAAATGACTTATATACATATGATTTAAGGGTAAAAATTTTGATAAATAACTTAAATGATAAATCAAACCATCTATAACCTAAAAAATTTTACTCTTAAACCATACGTATGTAAAGGTAAAAATTTGCTATTATAAATTACAAATTATTTTTTATTATAAAAATTACATACGTATGGTTCATATGACTTGATTATAAAAATTATTTATCAAAAGATTTTTATAAATTATTTAAATCTTTATAAATTATTTATAAAGATTATAATCAATTTTTATAAATTATTTATAAATAATTTTTGCAATTTTTATAATCAATTTTTACATACGTATGGTAATAATTTTTATAAATTATTTAAACCATACGTGTGTAATGGTAAAAATTTTTAGGGTAAAGATTTTGATAAATGACTTAAATGATAAATCAAACCATCTATAATCAAGTCATATGAACCATACGTATGTAATTTTTATAATAAAAATAATTTGTAATTTATAATAGCAAATTTTTATCCTTACATACGTATGGTTTAAGGGTAAAATTTTTTAGGTTATGGATGGTTTGATTTATCATTTAAGTCATTTATTAAAAAATTTACCCTTAAATCATACGTATGTAAGTCATTTATCAAAAGATTTTTAGGTTATGTATGGTTTAATTTTTAAATTTTTTTAAAAAAAATTAAAAATTAATTTGGTTAAAAAATAAAAAATAAAAAATAATTATCATTTAAGGGTAAAAAATAATTATCATTTTAATTTTTGGACAGGTTATATACATAGGGTTATTTCAATTTAATTTGTAAAAAATTATTTCTAACCACTCAAAAGATAAAAATTATATAAAAATAATTTATATTTACAAAAATTATATAGTTGATTATTATAAATTATTATTATATATATTTAATTATTATTATATATAAAAATTATATTTTTCAATTATATTTTGTGATGGGGGTGTGTGTGTCAGAGTGTACGTGAGTGCTATGTGGGGAGGGGGGGTTGTGTGTGTGTCCGAGTGTGTGGGTTGGTTTGGTGCGATTTGAAAACGCGACTTTGCATTTGAACAGTAGAAGTGCGATTTGTAATCGTGTTTTTTGGAAAAAAAAAAAATTTGTAACCACGTTTTATTTAGAAAAAAAATTTATATTAAAAATGCAATTTCAAATAGTGCTTTCTTAATTAAAAGAGTGATTTGCGATAGCGTTTTCACTATTTATCACATTTTGGGTTCCAAATAGTGAAAGCGCGATTTGTAATAGCGCTTTAGCCTAATTTAGAAAATCCGTCTAAACTCGGTCTAGTTTGAAAAATAAGATGCAAAAGATGTTTAGTTTGGGAAAAGCCCCCTGCAATTACCCTTCCCCCCTCCCCCCAAAAAAAAAACAAAAAAAAAATCATTAATTGTGCATAGAGGACTAAGTTTACGAATAATTTTTTTAGCTTGTTTTTTTTTTTTTAAGACTATTTTAGGCTTCGTTTAGCAACTTAATATTTTAGTATAAAAGTCATTATGAAAATTAAAAAGCTAACAAATCAGAAAGTCTATTTTTTTTCTCTCTTTATTTTTTGCACATTTTTTAGCAAAAAGTTAAAAATTATTACAAATATATTAATTTTTTTACATCATATTTTAGTTAAAAAGTTATTAAAATAACATGTTTTCAAACGAAGCCTTAATTTAGTTTGTTTTTTTTTTTAGGATGAATTTTTGACTTTTTTGTAATTTTATGAGAGAAAAAGTAAAATAATTATAATTTGAATGTTGCATGTTTTATTAATTTTTTTATAATATATTTTGTCTTTTAGTGACTGAATTAGTTCCAATTACCTTGTCAAACGGGATGTAAGTGTGAAAATAAAGTTTTCAGCCACCTCTCTAGCTACTAACTTGTCACTTCCCTAATCACCGGCACCACTCTACCTGCCCCTCTCTCTTCCACCACCAACGCCCATCACTAGGCCGCCATTCCCTTTCACCTCCCAACCCACCATCCCTGCTATCTTCTCTGCCCTCACCAACTACTCCTATCCTGATCCGGCCATTCTGCCTTTAGGGATTATTCAAGGTCTTGAATTTAAGTCATTAGGGATTATTAAAATTTATCCAGTTGTTAATTTTAGAATTTTAAAATTAGTCACAGTGCATAAAAATTAGCTGAGACACCCACTAATTTAAAAAAAAAGAAAAAGAAAGAGAGATATATGTGGGTCACTACAAATGCATATATATATATATATAGGATGCCCTTACCTGTTTGAGGTTCGGACTTTTTTTTTTTGTTTTCATTTTTCCCGTTGATTATTCTTGATACTTTATTTTTGCTTTAGGCTTTTTAGATAATTTGGTCACTTTTTTTTTTTGTATTTCTTTATTTTAATAACTTTAGTCTCACGTATGACTTAATGATTGCAATTGAGAAAAATTATTTTATTATCTTTTTTACTTTAAGAATATTACAACTCACCTTTGTTTGTTCTGCTTAATGTAATTTTTTTTTTTTGGTTTTGGAGATCCTTTATAACATTTGAATACTTTGATAGAACTTATTACTTGGTTTTTTGCATCTCCAATGCACTAGGCATATAATACTTGTTAGTTAAAATGCCTAGTGTGATTCACTTTTTTCAATTCCAATGCACTAGGCATATGATTAGGCATTTTGGCTCAACACATATTTACTAGCTACATGTAGCTAGCCTTCAACGCTAGGCAAAATGTATTCAATCATTAGGATCATTTCCCTCCATCTTTGTTGTTGACGTGGCATTCTATAAAATTAATAGTATTTGAATAAATAGCTAAAATAAAAAGCATGGTTGGAGTAAAAACATAAAACAGTTGATAGGCAAAATAAAATATATACTTTATAGTAATATTTAGATAGGTAAAATGCCTACTACCGTTGGAGATGCTCTAAGTAATGTGATTTTGTAAAATTCAATATTCAAAGTAAGTTTGAATTTCTCTTAAATTAAAATCTAAATTTGGAAGAATTTGAGAGATTTGTGAAATTCATCATATGTACCATTTTGAAAAACTAAATCAACCAAAACATTTTTTTTTTTATCACATTTGTTTTTAAAAAAATAGACAAGTGTATTTTTTAAACTAGACCACTATTTTCTTGAGAGACAAGCACAATAAAATAAAAAAGTTACAATTGTTGGATCCATTTTTGTTTTTTTCTATGAATCATATATACGAAGAATCTTATAAAATGAACGGTTTAGATTATTAAAACGGGACTTACAGTTAACTTCATGATCCCTTTAAGCTCTCTCAATATTAAATTTGAAGGTAAAAGAAGCTAAAAGTAATTACATATTGTTATTCTATCATAAGAACAAGTTCAATTATAGAAGTGTCAAAGTTATTTTTAACTTGTTACAGTGTAAAACATATATGTATATATATATATATTTGTTATTTTGAGAATAATCTTTGGAGAGGTTATTTTGTGGTCTAGGAGCAATACTTTACACTACTTATTATTTGACGCTTGTCAAATTATTTCTTAATATTCTAATAAGTATTGGATCTTACAATTTTAACAAATAATATCAAGTACAGACATCATGTGATAACTTATCTCTAGACCACAATATAATAAGGGTGATGCACCAATAAATTTCAAATTAATAACTTATACACTATTTAGTCCTAAAAGTTTTCTTATAGACTGAAAGGTCCCATTAACATCAAACATCACAACATCATTATCAAAACAACATCAAACATCGTCAAAACAGATCAACATTAACATCATCAAAACAGATCAAACATCAAACATTAACATTAACATTCATTTTATCAGTGATGTTCTTCAACACAGTGATGTTCGAATCTATTTATCATTAACATTAACATTCATTTTATCATTTTAACATAAGATTGACATTAACATTCATTATCAAAACATTAACATTAACATTCATTTTATCAGAACATTAACATTCATTTTATCATCATTATCAGAACATTAACATTCATTTTATCATTTTAACATTATTATCAGAACATTAACAGAACATTAACATTCATTATTAGAACATTAACATTCATTTTATCATTTTAACATCGGATCGAATATCGGATCTGTGATGTTCTTCAACACAGTGATGTTCTTGAATGTTCTTAAATATCGGATGTGTGATATTCGATCGAAATCATCAACACAGTGATGTTCTTCTCTCAAATCCCTCAAATCGAAGAAGAACATCAGACCGACTGAATGTGGCGTCGATGACGTTGAAACCACCGCTGAGTCCCATGGAGATTGCGCTGGCGGCGACCTCAGCGATGCCGACGGTGAGGATGATGGAGGAGGAAGCGTTGGCACTGGAGAGACCGGCAACGAGAGCGAAGTGGACGGTGAGGCCGTGAGAGACGCCGATGATGATGTCGCGGACGACCTCGCCCGCCATGAAGTGTTCTTAATCCAAAGGTTCAAACCTAGATTCAAAACCAGATTCAAAACCGTGAAGTGTTCTTGGGTCTTGAAGAGTTCTTTATTAAATAATGTTGGTGCGGATGATGATTATTAAATAAATGGGACTAAATGGTTGATGTTTGATGATGTTGTGATGTTGTTTTGATGATGATGTATAAATGGGACTAAATGATGCATAAGAAAACTCTTAGGACTAAATGATTTAACTTTTCAAAAAATAGAATTTATGGGTAAATTTTCCATAATTTTTCATAGCCCTTGTAATTGCAAGGACCAAAAGTTCAATAAAGTCTAAGTTTTTGTTTGATTTGATTTTTAAAGTTTGTTTTTAGAAAGAAAAAAAAAATTGTAAAAAACTAAAATTTATTTTGGTGATGAAAAAAATTAAAAACATTCATCATTTTCATATAATTTTATATAAGGTCAATTAACAACTTTAATAATGATAGAAATTTATTTTAATTAATAATTCAGTTAATTTTATTATTATATAAAAGAACAGTTAGAAAATTCTTTTTTTAATGAATTCTGTTAAATAAAAAATTCTAACAATGGGGCATGTGTAATTTTCTAAACCATAAGAGGCAATCCATATTTTAAACAAATATCAATAGGTGTATTTATAATTTATCTTTTTTAATGATAGATTGATTATTTGTATAGTTGTTATACTCTTAACTTTGGATTATTGTATCTTTAATTTTTGTATAATTAAATACCACACTACAACAAAAACATACTTTAGTGGCACTACACTAGTGACATATTTTTAGAAAATGCCACAAAAAATGATATTTAGTGGCACGTTTTTAAAAAATGCCACAAAACGACAAACATAAAAGGCTCTAGTGACATTTCAATGAACAAGTGTCACAAAACTACAACAAAAACATACTTCAGTGGCACTACACTAGTGGCATATTTTTAAAAAATGCCACAAAAATGATATTTAGTGGCACATTTTTGAAAAATGCCACAAAACGATAAACATAAAAGGCTCTAGTGACATTTCAATGAACAAGTGTCACAACACTACAACAAAAATATATTTTAGTGACACCATACTAGTGGCATGTTCTTAAAAAATGTCATAAAAAGAATATTTGGTGACATTTTTTAGAAAAATGTCATAGAGCTACAAACATACAAGGCTCTAGTGGCATTTCAATTGAAAAAAAAATGTCATTTCACTACAACAAAAATGTCACTACAACAAATTTACACTTTAGTGACACTACACTAATAGCATGTTTTTAGAAAATGTCACAAAAATAAAAATTGGCATTAAATGTTTTAGAAAAATGTCACAGAACTACAAAACATATAAGGCTCTAGTGGTATTTCAATAAAGAGATGTCACATTAATTTTATGGCATTTTATAAAATAATGACACAAAAAATTATGTTCGTGATATTTACCAACAGATGCCACTAAACTTTAGTTGCAATGGCATTTTTTAAAAAATGCCAGGACACTAGGTAGGTGCAAATTACTTTTTATGGCACTTAGGTGAAAAGTGTCATAAACAAATATTTTATAGTATTTTGAGAAATGTCACTAAGCCAAAAACTTTCCAAGCTTATAATGACATTTTTGAAAAAATAAAAAATGCCAATATATTTTCTAAAATTTTAAAATGCAGTAAATGATTAAAAATAAATGAATTAACCTCAATATACACTATAGGAAAAAGCATATTCGGCGACTAAATTTTCAAACCAAAAAAATTTGGTTGCTGAAAGTATAGCTTTCAGCGACCAAAACAACATTAGTTGCCAAAAGTAAAGCTTTTTGGCGACTAAAACTAAGTTTGGTCGCTGATTATATGAGTTTGAGTGACTAAAAAATTTTTAGTAGCCAAAAGCAAAGTTTTTTGGGGACTAAAAAAATTTAGTAGCCAAAAGTCTACAATTGGCGACTAAAAATAAATTTGGTCGTTGATTATTTGGATTTTACCGACTAAAAAAAATTTTGTAGCCAAAAGTAAAGCGTTTTGGTGCCAAAAAAAATTTTAGTAGCCAAAAGTCTTCAATTGGCGACTAAAAATAAATTTAGTCGCCAAAAGTGGTCATTTTTAGCACGGGAGAACTAAAATCCTAAGGCGGAAATAAAATTTTTTGGTGACCAAAATTTTGGTAGCTGAAAGTGCATTTTCGGCGACCAAATCCGATTTTGGTCGATAAAAATTAAGTTTTTTAGCAACTAAAAAATAATTAGTAGCCAAAAATATAGAATTGGCGACTAAAAAATATTTTTAGTCGCCAAAAGTGGTCTGTTTTTATTTTGGTAGTAAATAGTTTATTTTACGTAAATTATGTTCAATAAAATAATTATGTTTATACATATTAATATAGATGTATGTACTATATAAATAATATATGTTGCATATATAATCATGTGATGCTATAGAGGTGTAGTGGGAAGAGTGTGGTATATAAGGTTTATAGTGCGGAAGGTTGGCGGTTCGAGTCTCTGCAAGAGCGGATTAAATTGTTCTACAACGAATTATCATCACGAATGACACTTGATAGCGTCACGAATAGTGCCTACCATGACATTAAAGTGTCACTGAAAGGTTTTAGTCTTGATGGTGTAATGACACTTATATCACTAACTCTTTTTTTAATGGCGCTTGATAGTGCCACAAAAAATATCTACCATGACATTAAAATGTCATTGAAAGTTTTTAGCAATGATGGTGCAGTGACACTTGCAAGTATCTACCGCGGCACTCGTATCTACTGTGGCACCGATAGAAATGGCACTTGTTCAAAATGTCACAAAACCAAAAAATGTCATTAGAAGAATAGTTTTGTGGCATTTTCAAATGTCACTAAACTAAGAAAATGTTGTAGTGCCAGTCAGTTAAAAAAAATTCAAAATTATTTTGTAGATCTGAACTCATAACTAAAGTCATAATAAAAGGCACATAATCGTTTCATTTCATCTCATTCTAATTAACCAAATATAACATAAGAGTTCAAAAAAAAAAATTATAAATAAAATAAAATAAAATAATATATAAATATATAAGGTCTATTCCACTATATATTCTTCCATCAAACAATTATTACTTTTAAATTAAAAAATCAAATTTTAATAAAAAAATTAAAAACTTCGCAACTTGCCCGTGCAACCTAGTATATATCTATACTATTATATATGTGAGCACATAACTTGGTATCTAATAATGTGGTGATTTCTTTTTTTGTTACGTGACAAATTTTCTTATTCTAAATTAAAAAAATATACTATTATATATGTGAGTACATGACTTGGTGTTTAATAGTGTGGCGGTTTCTCTTTCTGTTATGTGGCAAATTTTCCTATTCTAAAATAAAAAAATATACTATTATATATGTGAGCACACGACTTGGTGTTTAATAGTATGGTGGTTTCTCCTTCTGTCACGTGACAAATTTTTTTATCCTAAAATAAAAAAATATTATTCAAAAGTGTGGGTAAGATTTAAACCCAAGACCTTGAGTTTCAAATAGAACACTCTTCATATTATGATATTTATTTCTTTATTATTTATTTTTATACTTATTTAAATTATACACACATTACGTATGCCACTCACTAACATATATGTGCGCGTCTGTGTGTTTTTGCGTATATGCATATAATTCGTTTTGGGCCATTCATGGAGTAGGAATTGTAAATGTCTCTACAAATTAAGGTGATTGATATATTATCCTTTAAACCCTTTCGAGGGCCCAGTTCTTTTATTTGCTTGTCCTGCTTTTAAATACTAGTATTCCACCTGTGTTAGGTACGAAATGTGTTTATAATTATTTGTATATATATAAATTATGATTTTAATTTTTTTTACACACAAAAAAAAGAATATGATAAATGTAGCATATTTTCAATCAATTATTTTATATTTGTTTTTATTCAAAATTTGAAAATAATGTACGGACAAAATTTATAACTAATTAAGGAAAAATTTATTCCTAACAACTATTTTTTACTTCTATATAAATACTTATAAATCTGAAAAAAGTAATCAATATAAATATTATATATTAAGTAAAAAAAATGTGATTAGCAATTATGTTTAACATAAATTTACCATAGTTTTAATTTTAAATTAAAAGAAAAACTATTTAAAAAACATTTTATTTAGCTAGTACCAAATAGAATTTTCTTAGCAAAAATGAAAGTTATAAAATTTTGTTACAAATTTTTAAATGTCTATTGTTAAACATTCTATTCTATTTACTTATTTGTTTGCTTGTTTGTTTTGAGAGTTTTGATCTTTGATCTTTACTCCACATTTATCGTATTATTTTATTTATTTTTCTTCTTCTTGTTTGATTTTCGCATGATACTTCTTTCATACGGCATCTCCGAATGTATTAGTGAAAATATCACACACTTAAAATGCACAAAATTACAATATATAAAAAAAAGTAAATTATTGTCCAAAACTAAAACTACTTTAAGAAAAAATAAAAAATAAAACAAAAATAAAATTTTTTGATATAGAAAATGATTTATTTATTTATTAATTAATTTTTAAAAATAAGATTTCAAACCAAAGCAAATTATATTAAAAAAAAATAGAGAAACTAAACATAAAATATAATACAAAAAATAAATGAATTATAGGATTTTTAAGAAGTGAGACTTACAAACAAATTTTGTAAAATCTTGTCTATTCATATAGTTTTTGTGTATATTTTTTGTACTTCTAATTCCGAGAATGACATTAAAATAGTTTGCACTTCTTGCATTAGATTCATCTAATGGTTTTAGCAAACACAGATGTAATAAATTTTATAATACAAAATACAAACAATTGTGAGACAAAATATCTAAAAAAATGAAAGCAATGTTCAATGATGATGTAGAAGTACACCTGACAGTTTAATTGGAGGTGTAACCAGATAAATCGTCATAGAAGAGAGAGATAACTTTTATTTTTCATCACAATAATTTCATAATGCAATATATAATTTTAATTCTATCACTCTTTCACACGTTCAATTCTCTATCGATATTAGAATGAATGTATGAACAAAAAAAATAGAACATTTAAGAAGATAAAGGGATATGATTGGAAACATTTCAATTGCTGAATTCTATTAATTAATAGTTTTTGGGTTTCAATGGTCAGGTTTCTAATATTTTTTTCTTGGATAAAATATTTGTTAGCCATTAAAGTTGAGTTCTTTGGTTTCATCTATATTCACTTGATAATTTGAGTATGGATATGTGTTAAGTCTTTGCACAAATACTTGACACATTTTTTGAGTATTATTAATGAAATACACACTATAATTTTTTCTTTTTTTTTTTCCGCTCGCAATTGCAACATGTTATTTTTTAATAAGAATTTATATTTGTTTTGGATATTTTTTTAATATATAATTTTTTAAAAAATTTTAATGAAATGCACAGTGTAATTTTTTTTCTCTCTCTTTTTTTTTATTTACAATTGCAACCTGTTATTTTTTAATAAAAATTTATATTTATTTTTGATATTTTTTAATATACAAATTATTTTTTTAATTTTAATGAAATGCACAGTATAATTTTTTTTCTCTTTTTTTTGCAATTGCAACCTATTAGTTTTTAATAAAAATTTATATTTATTTTAGATATTTTTTTAATATACAAATTATTATTTTTAGATATTTTATAAAAGTAATTTAACAATCTCATCACTAACCATAGTGTATGGAAGAAGTTAAAAAAGCTTGTGAGTTAGAAAAAGTCAATAAATGCTAAGCATTTTTTTAATCAAAAAAATAAAAAATTAAGATTGAAATATTAAAACTCCCTCAAGGCTTGTGGGTTAGAAACTCTATTTTCCTTATATAATATGTAGATTTTATGCTTTATTTGAATCATGAATTTTGATAAAAATTTATAAAAAGAAATGAAAATGGAGAAAAAAATTAATTTATATTTCATTCACATTATTCTCATATTTTTTTTCTTATCTTTTTTAAATTTTTACCTAAATTCATAATACAAAAATAATATCTCTATTTGAAAGAGCTTCGTGAGAAGTTTTGTACTCAAATATATTTAGGAAAATGTTTTGTGGCACTAATTTGGGTGGCACTAATGCCCCTAATTTACTTTTCTGGTAACTATTTTGCTTCTTTTTTTTTTTTTTGCCTTATATGGAAATTAGGAGTATTAGTGCCACCCAAATTAGTGTCACAAATCAAAACCCATATATTTATGGTTATACTATTTGGTTTAGGAAAAGTGTGAGATCAGAATAAGCAATGGAAACTTGTTCCAAATTTCATATTTACCGTGTAGATTTCATTTGTTGTGAGGTATTTCAGAAAGAAAAATAAGTGAGACCCCCTTTGTGGAGGACCCCCATAACCCTTTTATTAATCTACACCATTCATGATGTGTGAGGCCCACTTATGTATGTGTGGAGTCCACATCATGAATGATGTGGATCACAAAAGGAGTTGTGGGGGTCCTCCACAAAAGGGGTCTCTATCATTACTGTTTCAGAAATAAATTTAAATTTGAGTCATTGGTTAAAAATTATGAATAAATTTATAGCCCCCTTTTTTTTTTTCCCGGAGGCATGTATGGCTGTTTGATTAATTATTGGAGTGGTGGACCATTAAACTCCAAGGAGAAGCTCTGACACGACATTGGTCCTGCATTTTGGCTCTAGATTAATTTCTGTTTTTTTTTTTTTAATATTCATTTTGCCCTCTGATTATTCTTGAAACTTCATTTATTGCTTTAAGCCTTTTAAATAATTTGGTCACTTTTTTAGATTTCTTAGTAAATTTATATGTTCTTTATTTTAATGATTTTAGCTTCAGTATCACTCAATGAGTGCATTTGAGAAAAAATATTTTATTATCCTTTCTATTTTGAGAATATTACGACTCATCTTTATTTGTTCTGCCTAATGTAATTTTTTTTTGGTTTTGGAGGTCCTTTATAACATTTGGATACTTTGGTTTTATAGAATTTATTACTTGTTTTTTTGCACTACAAGACATGTGATTTTGTATAATTCAATAGTCAAAGTAGGTTTGAATTTCTCTCAAATTAAAATTAAAATTTGGGAGAATTTGAGAGATTTGTAAAATTCATCATATGTACCATTTTGATAAAGTAAATCAACCAAAACACTTTTTTTTTTATCACATTTGTTTTCAAAAAAATAAACAAGTGTGTTTTTTAAAATAGACCACTATTTTCTTAAGAGACAAACACAACAAAATAAAAAAGTTACAATTGTTGGATCAATTTTTTTCCCTCTATAAATCATATACACGAAGAATCTTATAAAATAAACAGTTTAGATTATTAAAACAGGAAAAAAATTTAATTTATATTTCATTCACATTATTTTCATATTTTTTCTTATAATTTTTAAATTTTTATCTAAATTTATGACCAAAAAATAATCTCAAAAATCTCCATTTGAAAGAGTTTCGTGAGACGTTTTGTATTCAAATCTATTCATAGTTATATTATTTGGTTTAGGAAAAGTGTATGAGACCAGAATAAGCAATCAAAATTTGTTCCAAATTTCATATCTACCATGTAGATTTTATGTATTGTGAGGTATTTAAGAAATAAATTTCAATAATTGATTAAAAAGGACGAATTACACTAACAGTCCTTATAGTTTGAGACTCGTGTCACTTTGGTTCTTTAACTTTTCAATTGTAATATATTTGACCATGAATTTTGAATTTTATTTCAAATAAGGACAATTGAAGATACCATTACTCAATTTTAAGGGCAAAGTCGTCAATTTGATAAAATATAAACTAATTTCAAAAATAAATGTCAAAAAAATATTTTTGAATTTCTAAAAATTATTTCTACCCATCAAAGATAAAATTATATAAAATTGATAAATCTTTTACGCATTTATTTATTTTAATAAATTATTTTTTATTATATGTTTAGATGATGATCATGTAATGTGTGGTTGTTAGGCTTTTAATGTGTAATTAATTTATTTAATATATGAAATGTTTTCAATTTTGAATTTTTGAATTTAATGGATTGGTTTAATAATGGGAGCGAGGTCACTGCTGTGCCCCCTTCCTACTGTGTTCCTGCTGTGCCATAAAACGGCACAGTTTCATCTTCTTTCCCCCCCTTAAAATTTATGTTTTTTATTTTAGGGTTTAGAGTTTAGGGTTTAATTTTTTATTTTTTTTTTATTTTAGGGTTTAGGGTTTAATTCTTAAAATTTATTTTTTTCTTATTTTAGGATTTAGGGTTTAGAGTTTAGGATTTAGGATTTAATTCTTAATTTTATTTTATTTTATTTTAGGGTTTACGGTTTAGGTTTAATTTTTAATTTTTTAATTTTTAGGTTTAGGGTTTAATTCTTAAAATTTATTTATTTTTATTTATTTTAGGGTTTAGGACTTAGGTTTAATTTTTAAAATTTATTTTTTTTATTTTAGGGTTTAGGGTTTAATTTTTAAAATTTATTTATTTTTTATTTTAGGGTTTAGGGTTTAGGTTTAATTCTTAAAACTTATTTATTTTATTTATTTTTATTTTAGAGTTTAGGGTTTAGGGTAAAGTGTAATTTATCGTGCCAAAAAAATATAGTGACAACATGAAAAAAAGAAAGAAAGTGGTGAAACTGTGCCGTTTTACGGCATAGCAGGAACACAGCAGGGAAGGGCACAACAGTGACCCCCTGTCTTTTAATAATGATATCAAAGTTATTACCATATTTGAGTTTTGAAAAAATAGAAATTAATTTAATAAAAGTAAAAACAACCATCCATTACATGATCACCATCTAAACACATAATAAAAATTAATTTGGTAAAAAAAATAAAAAAAAATAAATGTATAAAAGATTTATCAATTTTATATAATTTTATCTTTGGTGGATAAAAATAGTTTTTAAAAATTAAAAAATATTTTTTTGACATTTATTTTTGTTAAATTAGTTTATATTTTATTAAATTGACGACTTTGCCTTTAAAATTGAGTAATGGTATCTTCAATTACCTTTATTTGGAACAAAATTTAAAATTTAAGATCAAATATGTCAAAATTAAAAAAATTAAGAACTAAAATGACATAAATTTTAAATTATAGAGACTATTAATATAATTTGATCAATTAAAAATTATGAATAAATTTATAGCTCTTTTTTATTTTATTATTATTATTATTATTATTTTTTTTTTCCGGAGCTATGTGAGGGTTTGATTAATTATTGGAGTGGTGGACCATCCAGGTGGTAAGTGATCGTAGATGGTTCATTCAATCCGTACATATTTATAAATATGACATTGACATGAAGATATATCATTTTCACTTTAAGGAGAAGCTCTGACATTGATAGACCTATCTTGCAACTACTACTATTTTTAAATTTCTCAGTCTCGTGTTTCGCGTTTGTTTCCTTCTTTTGTCTTGTAGTTAGTAATCAGGGATGAATTTATGCTGGGAGCCTGGGACCATGGATTCACCGTGCCGTCCTCTCAATTTAGATTTTAAGTATGAGAAATATTTATCTTATTAAATAGATTATTAGTTTGTAATAATTAAATAGTTAACACAATTAATATATTAAACTTATCAAGTCTAAGCCCAACAATCAAATCAATAAAGATTTGTGGCCCTAAAAAGTGTGGCCCTAATGGCCCTAATTTCCTTTTTTGGAAAAAACTGTTTTTTTTTTCTTTTTTTTTTTGCCCTGTTTTTTTTTTTGTTGCCTTATATGAAAATTTAGGGCCATTCGGGCCTCTAAATTTCGAGCTACCAACCGGTAGCGCAATCAAATACACCATTACTATAAAGAATATCCAACTTTTCTCATATAAATTGAACCCAAAATTTCATACTATAAAAGGTGTTACACAATTACTACGTCAAATGTCCTGCTTAACACGTCACATAATTATGTATAGATTTTTTTAAAAAAAATTTAATGCAATGACAATACCACATTATCATTGATACGCAAGATGTAAAAGTTATTGGATTAATAATTATATTTAACAAGTGAGGTTCATCCTCTAGGTGTTGATTTACTACTGTTTAGTGATATTACATGTCAATGATAATGTGATAGTATTGTTATACTGATTTTTTCTCAAATTTTGTACGAAAAAAAAAAATGTATATTATTATATAATAAAACTTATATGCATTTTTTTTTGCATTATCTATAATATACTAGTTACAAATTATTATTTTATTGTTATTGATTATTGACAAACAATTTCAAAGTTGTAATTATTAGGGGTGTGTTTGGTAATGTTTACGTTTTCAGTTTATATTTACAAAAAATTTATAAACTGGTTTTTGTTTATTTTTAGAAAAACATAAACAACAAACGCATTTGGTAATTAACAAAATGTTTAAAAAAATTAAAAATATAAAAAAGAGTGAGAAATGGCAAGCGGCGGCAGAAGACGGTGGTGGAAAGTGGTGATGGTGGGTGGTGGGTAGTTGGTGGTGGTGGTTGGTGGGTGGGTAACGGTGGCGGGTGGTGGATGGTAGTGAGTGGGTGGTAGTGGTGGTAGCGGTGGCGGGTGGTGGTGGTGAATGGCGGGTGGTGGTGGGTGGGTGGGTGGGTGGGTGGGTGTGTGTGGCGGGTGGTGGGTGGTAGCGAGTGTGTGGTGGTGGTGGTAGCAGCGGGTGGTGGTGGTGGTAGGTGGGTGGCGGATGGCGGGTGGTGGCGGATGGGTGGTGGTGGCGGTAGGTGGTGGGTGGGTGGGTGACTATGGTGGGTGGTGGGTGGTAGCGAATGGGTGGTGGTGGTGGTGATGGTGGCGGGTGGTGGGTAGTGGTGGCAGGTGGTGACAGGTGAGTGGTGGGTAGTGATGGTGGGTGGGCGGGTGACGGTGGCGGGTGGTAGCGAGTGGGTGGTGGTGGTGGTGGTGGCAGGTGGGTAACGGATGGCGGGTGGTGGTGGGTGGTGTCGGGTGGGTAGTAGTGGTGGGTAGGTGGTGGTGGGTGGGTGGGTGGTGTGATGGTGGTGATGGTGGTGGCAGTGGGTGGTGGTGGTGGCGGGTGGTGGGTGGTGGTGGCAGGTGGTAGTGGGTGGTGGCGGATGGGTGGTGATGGTGGGTGGGTGGGTGACGGTGGCGGGTGGTGGGTGGTAGCGAGTTGGTGGTTGTGGTAGTGGTAGTGGTGGCTCGTGGTGGGTGGTGGTGGGAGGTGGGTGGCGGATGGCGGGTAGTGGTGGATGGTCACGGGTAGGTAGCGGGTGGTGGTGGTGGGAGGTGGGTGGGTGACGGTGGCGGGTGGTAGGTGGTGGTGGCGGTGGATGATGGTGGTGGTGGTGGTGGGGGCAGCGAAAGGGGGAGATGGTGGTGGCGGGGGGTTGGCAGGAGGGTGGTGGGTGGTGGGGTGGTGGCAGGTGGGTGGTAAGTGGTGGCGGCAGGTGGTGGTGGCGGATGGGTGGTGGGTGGTGGTGGCGGAAGACGATGGTGGAAAATGGGGGCAGGTGGTAGCTAGTGTTGGGTGGTAAAAAAAAAAAAAAAAAACTCAAAACTCAAAATAGAAACACATTTTTTGTGTTTTCATTTTTTGGCCAAATTTATAAACTGAGACAACTGATTTATAAATCAAAAATTTTACCAAACAAGTTTTTATTTGAGTTTTTAAAATTTTTGTAAATATAAACAGAAAACTGAAAACGTAAGTGTTACCAAACGACACCTAAGTGTTCCATCAAAATTAGTAAGTGTTTGGCATGCACTAAAAAAAATATATATATACACTTAATTGGGTTACATCAATCAACATCTTCTCTCTATTTTTCTACTCACTTTCTCTACTTTTTTACAGATATTTTTTAGTATATAAAAAATCAAAAAGTACACTTATTTAGAATATCTCAAACCACCCATTGATTTCCTAGCACCACTCTCTCTCTCTCTTTCTATCTCCGTAGCATAATATAACCTCACTTTTTGATATTTTTATTTTTAATTGTGATAATTAATTTTTTACATTTTAAAGTTTAGTTGCAATGTTACTTTTCTATCCATTTACCATTAATAAAGTTGAGGAAACTTGTTATGTGAGTTAAACGTAACATTTTTATTTACACCTCATTAGCACTCTTATATTTTTATCAAAATCTCACTTTAATTTTTGAATTAAGTAAAATCTCATTAAGGTCACTTTCACTTTCAAATTTTTGTCAGCCTCGTTAACATTAGATAATTGAAGAATGACGTTGCAACTTAATTTAAAATATAAAGAGATAATTATCATAATTGAAAGGGAAGCGATTAAAAGAAAATTATAATAAAAATGTAGGGATGCTAAGTGAGAAATTACATGTGTGGTTTTAATTACAAATTTATGAAAAAAAATGTATAATTTTATATTGTAATATTTATAAAATTTATTACTAATTTTAAAATATTTTCTAAGCATTGACATTTCCCTCCTTTTTAAAATTTTTTAATTAATGTTCAGGGTGTGTACATAACGTAGAGTTTTCCTATATATACATGCCTTTCGCCAACTTGTAATTAAAACAAAGGAAATCACAAAAAAAGGGGGAAAAAAAAAATGAAGGTTGTGGTGACATCAAGGCAAACCATCAAACCATCCAACCCAACACCCCAACACCTTTGCCAATTGAAGCTCTCATTTCTTGATCAAATACAACAACCACACTTTGCTCCTTTTATCTACTTCTATGCATCATCCAATTCAGGGCTTAACAAAGCCACAAATGATAGAAGAAGAAGTGAGAAGTTGAAGGAGTCTCTTTCTGAGACACTGTCATGGTTCTACCCACTAGCTGGTCGTGTCAAAGACAACTTCTTTTTTGATTGCAACGACGAGGGTGTCCCTTTCTTTGAAGCCCAAGTCCAATCTAATCTCGACCATGTTGTTGGACAAAGCAATTCCAATTCCCCACTCAATTGCTTGTTTCCATATCCTGATTTTGATGATGCCGGGGATCTACTCTTAGAGCATCTCCAACCCAAATCCTTTCACCAAAAGGATGAAAATAAATTTTTTTATTCAAAAAGTGAATATAGAGTATATCACTATTCATTCTAACTCCAACCATAAACCTTCATTTTCTTCACTATTCATTCCAACTTCAACTTCATTTTCTTTTTTAACAAATATTTAATTTTAAAATTTTTGTAAAATATATTTAATATTATACTCATTTTAAAGGTATAATTTCATATTTTTTATTGATGTCAATTTTATAAAAATTAAATTTACACATTAAAAGTTATTTCAAATATAATAAGAAATATGGAGTGAATAGTGTTTTGAAGGTTCCTTCATTTTTTTCCTCCTCTCTTCAAATTTGAAGGATCAATCCATCTTCCTTCATTTGAGAGGTAGAAATGAAGGATGGGTTGAAGTTGTTTTTGGGAGAGGATCCTCCATATTTGAAGATATGGAGGATGGGTTGGAGATGCTCTTAGCTGTCCAACTCAACTTCTTCGACTGCGGTGGCATGACTATTGGTGAGGACCCGTTTTGTATCATTTATAAGTTAACTTTTATTATGATAATAGTTTTTTTTTTTAAAGATTATTAACTTCAAAAAAGTCTAACATAAATTGTGTGGGATAACTTTTAATGATTTATGAAAAAAAATTAAACATGTTTGATCTAATAAGCTGTTACATAACTTTTTCTTTTTCGTTGTTGTGTAAATATGTAGAATAATCTCGAAAGTTATAATTATGACAAAAGATATAGCATTTTTTTATGTCCATGCATATTTAAGAGTTCCAACAAATTGTAAAAACCATAAATTGTAGTTTAAAAAATTCTCACTAATTTTGAGAGGCCAAGTTAATTAAAAAATGTAATCAAACAGCATTATTAGTTTGTTTTCAAACAAATAAGTTAAATTAGCTTATTTTTGGAAGTAGCTTTTTTTTTTTTGGGGGGGGGGGATGTATTGTGTTATTATATAAAAACGTATGAAAAAGTTAAGAGATAATATAATCCGAATAAGTTAATAAGTTAATTTTTTTTTTTTGACTTCCCAAAAATGCTACTAAACAAGCCTAGAATACTACTGTTTGGAATAAAGAGTCTAGTTTAGCCCATTTTGGGTTTAGTGAGACAAAAATTGGGGGGATTCTATTTGAATGCAAAATATATTTCAATACGTTTAATTTAAATTTATAAATTTTAATTCATATTATATCTTAATATGAATTTATTAATAAAGACAACACATATTAAACCTTAAAATATATTTTTTTCTTGTGGTATATCCTAATCAGTTATTTCTATTCAAATTTTTATATCTTCTTTCTCAATAGATCAAAATTATTTCTTCTTCTTCAGCCTCCCTTCAAAACTTCAATCTACCCTCCCAAAACTCACCATCATCATTAATATCATTGGTTTTTTTTTTTTTGTTTTTTAAATTATTATTTTGAAACTCTAAACCTTAGAAGAAAGTTTAAACAAAATCAAATAATAGATGAGAGTAATAATCAAAATAGTTTTTGAAGCAACCTATCAAACAAGAGGTAAGTATTCATATAAAGAGGTTTCACAATTTTTGTAGAGTATCATCAATTATTTTCTATATTGTTTTTTTGACAAAAATTAAAGAGCCTAGTAGTTAGATTAACAATAACATGTTATTGGAATTATTTTTATTTTGTCATTTAAATAGTACATTATTTGAGAACTACTCTTTCTTGTTAGTGCCTAATACTTATGTGCTTATAAGTTTAGTTTTTACTTTTTCCACGAACATTTTTGTAGATAACTTATAATGTAAATTTTTTTTTAAAAATTTTTTATAATGTTTATGTAAAAGTTTGATTGTTTATGGATTTATAATGCTTATAAATTTGGTTTTTTTCCCTGTATTTGAGAATTTGAAATAATTTAGTTTTTTTAGTTTGTTTATTATTTATTATTTGGGTTTACCTTGAGGATAACTTGGAAAAAATAATAAGGTGTAATGAGAGTAAATAAAATTTAAATAATTAAATAAGATGTACTTAGAAATTGAGAGTATTTAATAATTTTTTAGGCGTAAATAGAATCCCCAAAATTGCCGATCAATCTGAGACCCAAAAAAATAATAATAATAAAATAAAAATAAAAACAAAAAAAGAGGTTCATTTGATCACACGTCTTTAAAATAATCCGATGTTCCCCGTTTGTTTTGGGTGAAAGAGGGGGTATTGGGATTGCTAATATCAAAGTATTAGTAATAGTCTTGTTTGTTTTGGAAGAAGGCCTTGGGACTATTAGTCTCTTGGTATTACTAATACCCTTGGAGAGGGGATTGGTAAGGAAGAGGTAGAGATGGTATTAGAAAAATAGTGAGGGGATTAGAAATTTTTTTATTTTTTTATTTTTTATATATTGGAAATTTTTTTTAAAATATAATTTTTAATTTTTTATATTTTTTTATTTGTTTTATTATTTTATATAAAAATAATTTAACAATTCCTCACTATTAATCTCCTCACTATACATCCCTTCACTACTAATCCCCTCACTATCAATCCCCTCACTACCAATCCCTCACTATCAATCCCCTCCATTCTATCTCCCAAAACAAACGGGGCCAAAGGGTCCAGTGTAGCTCAGAATACTACTATTTAAATCACGTGATTTTTTTTATAAAAAAATTAATAGTTTATTTTTTTAAATTATATATTTGTCATCAACCCAATTTGAAATTGCCAACTATCTGATTTTTTCCAGACAAGTTAGAAATACTAAAAACTAAACAATCTAGATCAACAAGGTGAATCCGAAATGTGCTAAATTGGATCTACAATCCATTGAGTAGAGGGAAGCCACAAATCCTTAGGCTTTGTTTGTTTTCTATTGTAGGAGTGCCGAGTGAACTTCTAGTGAGAACAGTAAAAATAATATCATATTTATTTTGCAAAGTAAGCTTTAGATTCGCAGTCCGGAGCAGATTATAAAAGGCCTTGGTGAGTGGATTATGAATATGGGTTGGGAGATGGTATTAAAAAATAGTCCGTTTGACTTAGGGTGTCACCGGTCGTCTGGGACGACGTTTGGCCGTTCATCTGGCTAAGTGCAATTTTATTTTTTTACATGTTAGGCAACACATTTTAAACATTAATGTTTAATGTTTTTATATTTTTTGTTAAGTAAAAACTATAGTTTTATTTATTTTATATAAAATAATTTAATAATCCCCACACCAACAAGTATCATCAAAAGAAATACAATTTTACTTAATTTCCTCACTAACAATTCCTTCACTATTAATTCTATCAAATTTTCTTCTGAAAACAAATGGGCCTTACTGTCAATATTTTATTATCTTCGTACTTATGGTAAATTCAATATTTTAATAGTTAATTTTTTGGGTAAATTATAGACACCTTCTTGACATTCCACACTATTACACTAGTCTTCCCTCTTTTTAAAAAAAAAAATGACACTGACCTCCCTTGTGATTAACGACGTTAATAGAATGGTTAGTTTAGTAATTTTAATATTCGAGATATTTTTGTTGATAATCATTCGATGTACAATTTTTTTTTTTTTTGGGGTGGGGGGAGACTAGTCTAATTGTTAAAAATTTTAAAGGAGATGAGTGTAATTTACCCTAATTTTTTTGATCATAGTTATGATAGTTGTGAACTTTACACATATAGAGATTGTTTGGGATGCACTAAAAAAGTACATTTATTTATGTTTTTATCTTTTTTAAATTACATTACTTCTTTAATTTTTTATATATATATTTTTTATAAAATATCAATAAATATATTTATTTAAATCATTCTAAACAATTCCCAGTTGTCGGTGAGGTTCAAATTTCCTCCCTATTTCTTAGAACATAGGCTTAAGGATTGCTTTTGAACTCTCTCACCTTTCACTTTCTTTGTCAAGTAGATGCAAAAATCCTACGTAGGAAAAAGGAACTTTAATACAATAGTTTATTATTTATTACCACATCATTGATATAACAGTAACAATGAAAGCCGCAATAATAGTTGTATCACAGTTAATTTGGAAAGTCTATAAACAAAAATAAAAGCAAAACATAAATAGATCTAAAATTTTAATTTGTCGTGAATCCACTTCATAAATAAATCTCAACCTTATATTTTATATTCTAAGCAAATATTTGGTCCTTTTTTGTTTTGTTTTGTGTTTTTTTTTGGATTTGTAGACCCACTCATCATCATATAAGTAGATATTCGACAAATACATGAAATGTTATGATAGTGCACTTTATCCCTCATCCAAACCGAAATTTTACAAGAATGATTTAATAATATCATTTTTTAAATAAACTCATTTTCTTCTTCTTTTTGGATCGGTAAAAGTCAATTGTTAAATTAACGCCTATGGAGTTAGCTTCCTCACCCTACCGCCTAATTCAACTCTCCCTTGGGAAGAATTAAACCTATAATCTCTTATTTAGGATTAAACTCTTAAGAGAGTCATTTTCATAAGTATTTTGTTTAAAAATAAAAAATCTATATCAAATCATATTATTCCGTATTTACATTTATGTATCATTACTCATTTCTAAATAAAAGAATAAACGAGGCATATAAAGTGAAGTTTTGGCCTTCATTTTTTCATACATGAATAGTAAACAATTAGTTTTTTAGGGACAAATTTATTTCATTCCTAAAAATGAAATATTTGTTGGGAAAAACTTTAGCCAACTAATTTTGTCCGTTGCGAAGTTTATCCCAAATGGTCCGTCCAGAAAATTCAAAAATTGATTTTTAGAGACAAAATTTTGCATTTGTCACTATAAATAGATTTTTAGAGACAAAAATATATGATTGCAAAAAGTTTTGATATTATGGAGACAAAAATTTAGTTTTTGAGACAACCTAAATTGATCTCTAAAAGTTTTTAGTTTTTGAGACAAGTGGAAGCTGTGTCTAAAAGTTTTAGTCTTCCAGGCAAAAGTTATAATGTTTTTTCAAGCAACTAAAATTGGTCTTTAAAAGTTTGATAACATACTTTTTTTTTTTTGCTTTTTGATTTTGTAACAATTACTCTAAGAATACTAGTTCGAACAGAAACTCATATTCCTTACTTGATTTCTCAACAACCAAATAAAAAATATCAAACATATCACCAGATCATATGTTCATTTCCAAATTAAAATTCAACAACACAAAAAAAAAAAAGAGAAAAAAAAAGCACCATGCTCATTGCATTCAAAGAGGCTTAATCAAAAGATATTTCAATGACAAACAAATATTATGCTCTGCTTCATTAATACGTAATATTTGATTGCTTATCATAAACTGATAGAGATTTCAAAAGTATCATTTCCAATTTATAAGGCTAGTGCCATAAGCATTGTTTGTAACATTAAATTATTCAATGAATAGATTGTAAATTGTAATTATATCTACCTACAAAACAGAACAACTCATCCATCACATCTTTTTCTCAAGGGTTTCATTGAAATGTCATTCATGAGCTTATGGATACGAATATTTTACCTTAAAATCGACCTATCTCTCTTCAATGGCGATTCAAGTATATGATTAATCAGTATTGTTTTCCCCCTTTCAGTCCTTTTTAGCTCTAGATCTTTCATCTTCGAAGAATCAAGCTAAGATATGATTGATACGATTGATCGAGATTTAGGGATTCAATAGAGAGTGGTGTTGAGAATGAAATGAAATCCTGACTATTAAAGCTCAAACAATGAAAATAAAATAAAATAATGTATGAGTTAGTTTATTGGCGACCAATTAAAGTTGTTGGTAAAAAGTTACTAACCTTTTTGCAACCAAATAGCTTTGTCATTAAAATGTAGTAGTATGATTAAATATATTTTTTAAAAAATTCTTTCATTTTGTCATTAAAAGTATAATTTTTACAGATAAATTATTTTTGTCTCTAAAACTTTAATTTCTTGTAGTGAGTAAATAAATCCAAGTACTTCTTTACTTTTTTTTTTTTTTTCTCCTCCAACAGGATTATGTACTTCACACAAGATAGCAGATGCATTATCAATAGTTATGTTTATGAAATTCTGGGCAGCCATTAGTCGTGGAGATCATAGCAATTTGGTTTATCCCCAATTCGGTTCGGCCAACATCTTTCCCGCTACACTTAATCCCAATACCAATCACCACAAGCACGACATTGGCACTACAAAAAACAAGATCATTGCAAAGAGCTTTGTGTTTAGCGATTCCGCCATCTCTACTCTTAAAGCCAAATGCACCCCCACCACCGCCACTGCCACTACTGTCACCGCCAACAACAAAACCATTAATAATCCAACTCGTGTTGAGGCACTTTCTACTTTTATAAGGTGTAGATATAAGGCCGCCACTCAAGGAGAGGCGGTATGTGGAGAAGGAATTAGATACCCAGTGATTCAAGGGGTGAACTTGCGCACGAGACTCAATCCACCTTTACCTAATTCATATTATGGTAACCTTAGTCGATTTGCCATGACAATATTAGCACCACCAGCATTGGAAAAATGCTCTATAGGAGAGGATCGTGGTAGCTTGGTTACTCAGATGAGAGATGGGATAAGAAAAGTTAATAGTGATTATGTAAGGAAACTCCGAGAGGGTGGTGGTGGTGGTATGAGGGGCTTGAATTCCAAGAAAGAAGAGGGTGGTAATAAAGGCGTGTTAGGGAAAATCGATGATTCCCCACAAGTAAATCAATCAATGGAAATAAAAATTTAATGTGGAAAAATTAAATCAAAGGCAACACAAGAATTTTACGTGGTTCCCTCAATGTGAGGTACGTCCACGGGATCGAAATCCAATTCCACTATCAACCAAATAAGTTCCAAACGATTACAAACGAGACACTAATGGTCTCACAAAATCACCCTTAGGTGAATTCCAAATAATCACAAATAAACAAGAGGAAAGACCTCACCAAATAGATGAACCAAAATCTTCAGAACCAGAGTTGTAGAAGACCCAAAATAACGAACCAAATCAACTTCCACACAAAGGAAACAAAAGCTTGAACAAATCAAGCACTGTTAATCAATCTTCCCCAATTGTCAATTCACCCACATGATTCCCAAAGCCGTGTCTCAGCCACCGTCCACCTTTTTTGTGTATATGGAACCAAAAATAATATATATATATATTAGATATATATATTATTAAATCTTGGGTTTTGTAATCAAACCCTAATTGTATCCAAATTGAATTGGGCCTTCACAAATATAATATATAAAAATATTATACCTAAACCAAGCCAAATTAAAACTCTTTTTCCAAAACCAATTGGGTCCCACACTCCAATAAGGAGGTATACCCAACAATTCTCCTCCTACCGACTTAGGTGGAGACATCAACCATACCCGCCAAAGTTCGACACTTCAAATGTTTGTCCCTTGACAAATTTTTTGTCAACATATCTGAAATATTATCATCCGTGTGAACCTTTTCGAGTTGCAACAATTTCGAATCTAACACATCACGAATCCAATGGTATCTCACATCAATGTGTTTCGATCTTGAATGAAAAATAGAATTTTTACTCAAGTGAATAGCACTTTGTCTATCACAATAAAGCACATACTTTTCTTGCTTCAAACCCAACTCTTGCAAAAATTTCTTCAACCATAATTCTTCTTTGCAAGTTTCTGTAATGGCAATAAATTCAGCTTCGGTAGTTGAGAGAGCAACACATTTTTGTAATTTAGATTGCCATGCCACAGCTCCCCCTGCAAAAGTCATCAAATACCCCGAAATAAATTTCCTAGAATCAACATCACCAGCCATGTCAGAATCTGTGAACCCATCAAGTATCGGCTTACCATTCCCAAAACACAAGCACACCTTCGAAGTCCCTCGAAGATACCTTAGAATCCATTTTACCGCTGCCCAATGTTCTTTACCCGGATTAGAGAGAAACCGACTCACCACACCAACGGCGTGAGCAATATCCGGCCTTGTACAAACCATGGCGTACATCAAAGAACCAACTGCTGAAGCATAAGGAACTTTCAACATCTCTTCTTTGTCTTTATCACTTGTAGGACATTGATTCGAACTAAGTTTGAAGTGACCCACAAGTGGACAACTAACTGGCTTTGCTTTATCCATGTTGAACCTCTCAAGAACTTTCTCAATGTAGCTCTCTTGAGACAACCAAATCAGCCATTTTTTGCTATCACGAACAATTTTCATACCAAGTATTTGCTTTGTCGGTCCCAAATCTTTCATAGCAAAAGACTTGCTCAATTCCAATTTCAACCTGCTAATCATGGTAGAATCTTGACCCACAATTAACATGTCATCAACATAAAGCAAAAGAATAATAAATTTGCCACCCGAAATTTTTTTCACAAACACATAATGGTCCGAAGTGGTTTTAGAAAAACCATTATTTATCATGAAAGAGTCAATTTTTTTGTACCATTACCGCGGAGCTTGCTTGAAACCATACAAACTTTTCTTCAATTTGCAAACAAATTTCTCTTTCCCTTTCTCTACAAAACCTTCCGTTGCTCCATGTAAATTTCTTCTTCAAGATCACCATGAAGAAATGCGGTCTTCACATCAAGTTGCTCAACTTCAAGGTTCATACTTGCAGCCATGCCAAGTATAACCCGAATAGAAGACATATTTATAACCGGTGAGAAAATCTCGTCAAAGTCAATACATTTCTTTTGCCCAAAGCCTTTCACAACAAGACGTGCTTTGTACTTCAGATTCTTCCTATCATTCTTCAATTTGAAAACCCACTTATTTTTTAGAATTTTCCTTCCCTTAGGCAACTTCACTAAGTCATAAGTGTGATTTTCAAGTAAGGAGTTCATCTCCTCTTCCATGGCCTTTTTCCAATAATCTTTCTTTGCATGCTCAATTGCTTCTTGGTAGCTCTCCGGCTCCCCTTGATTAGAAATCAACACAAATTCATTGGGAGGATACTTTCTTGAAGGTTGTCGGTCCCTTGTAGATTTTCTCAACTCAAGTTGTGGTGGCAGTTCTTGAGTTGGATGCTCTTCCTCAATTTCTGGCTCAACTTCATTAGGATTAGCATCATCATCCACTTCTTCAATAGGTGGCTGCACATCTCCCCCATTTTCATTATCAACTGAAGATGAAGGAGATGGATCCATGTCAATGAGATCACTAGTTTTTGGCTCCGGTTGATCACCTTTACCAAAGTCTTCAATTGTTTGGTCTTCAAGAAACACAACATCACGGCTTCGAATGACTTTCTTATCAACCGGATCCCATAATCTATATCCGAATTCATCACGCCTATAGCCAAGAAAAATACATTGTCTTGACTTACTATCAAGCTTGGACCTCTCATCCTTTGGAATGTGAACAAAAGCTCGGCAACCAAACACTCTCAAGTGCTCATAAGACACATCTTTGCCAGTTCAAACTCTTTCAGGAACATCACCATTCAAAGGATAGCAAGGAGACAAATTGATCACGTCAACCGCTGTACTCATTGCCTCACCCAAAAAGGATCTTGGCAATTTAGCTTGTGAAAGCAAACATCTTATTCTTTCTACAATGGTGTGGTTCATCCTCTCGGCAATGCCATTTTGTTGAGGAGTCTTCTTAACTGTCTTTTAGTGCCGAATACCTTGGCTGCGACAATACTCATCAAATGGCCCAATGTATTCACCACCATTGTCTGTTCGGATGCACTTTAATTTCTGCCATGTTTCTTTTTTAACCATGGCCTGAAAATGCTTAAATACTTCTAGAACTTGATTTTTAGTTTTTAGTAGAAAAGCCCAAACTTTCTTTGAATAATCATCAATGAAAATAACAAAATAAAGTATACCACTATGTGTTCTAACTTTTAAAGGACCACAAACATCCGAATGAATTAACTCCAACACATTTTCTTTTCTAGAAGCAACATTTTTATGAAAAGAAACTCTATGTTGTTTACCCGCCAAACAATGAACACAAGTTTTAAGATGTGTACCTTTCAAACCGGATAGAAGCTCTTTCTTGAACAAAACTTGTAGCCCCTTTTCACTCATATGGCCAAGCCACTTGTGCCACAATTCGGTAGAAGTATCATCTTCAAGTGCATTGACAAGACCTTTACAAATTTTTTCTTGCATCGAATAAAGTGTATGAGTCTTCTTGCATTTAGCCACCACCAAAGAACCCTTTGTGAGCTTCCATATTCCATCACCAAATTTATTGTTGAAGCCTTCATCATCTAGCTTCCCAGTAGAGATCAAATTGAGGCAAATGTCAGGAACATGCCTCACATCTTTAAGCAATAACTTGTAGCCCAAATTTGTTTCCAAGCAAACATCACCCATACCAATAATCTTGGACAAACCTTCATTACCTATTTGAACAGAACCATAATCTCCTTCGGTATAGGTAGTGAAAAAATCAACTCGAGAAGTCACATGAAAAGAAGTACCGGAATCAATCACCCAATTGCTCTTTTGGCCCACAAAATTGATATAATCATCTTCACAAATGGCTATGAGATCATCGGTAGTAACTGCTGTTGTGTTTTCTTGCTTCTTATCCACACTTTTGTCACGCCTTTTCTCCTTATTCTTGAGTTTTCGGCATTCCCGCTTCATGTGCCCTTTCTCATGGCAATAATAACACTCAATGTCTTTCTTTGAAAAAGAAATATCTTTTGATTTGTCCCGGCTTTGATCACGACCATGAGGAGTCTTACTTCTCCTCCTTGTTTTGCTTCGGCCTCTCACAACAAATGCTTCTGAATGAGAGGAACCCGCTGATTTTCTTCTAGTTTCTTCATTCAATAAGCTACTAGTGACTTGGCCCATTGTGACAACTCCATCGGGTGCCGAATTACTAACTGTCACAACCAAAGTCTCCCAACTTTCGGGCAAAGAACTAAGTAACATCAAAACCTGCAACTCATCATCAAAAATAATTTTCATAGAAGCAAGTTGGTTAACAATACTCTTTATTTCATTCAGATGTTCCGGAATAGGGCTGCCCTTTTTATATTTTAAATTAACCAACTTAAGAAACAGAAAGGCTTTATTTGTGGCTGATTTTCTATTATAAAGACTCTCTAATTTTTTTCCATAAATCATGTGCCGAAGTTTCAGTAGCAATATGATGAAATACACTGTCATCAATCCATTGACGGATAACACCAACGGCTTTTCGATTAAGCCTCTTCCACTCATCATCTTTCATACCTTCGGGTTTACCACTATTACCCTCAATGGGTCCATACAAATCTTTACAAAATAATAGGTCATCCATTTTAGTTTTCCAAGTTATCCAATTGTTTCCATTGAAGTTAGACATACGACCCACATTCCCTTCCATTGATTTACACAAATAAATAAACCCCAAGAAACCGTAAGCTCTGATACCAGTTGTTACGGAAAATCGATGATTCCCCACAAGTAAATCAATCAATGGGAATAAAAACTTAATGCGGAAAAATTAAATCAAAGGTAACATAAGAATTTTACGTGGTTCCCTCAATGTGAGGTACGTCTACGGGATCGAAATCCGATTCCACTATCAACCAAATAAGTTCCAAACGATTACAAACGAGACACTAATGGTCTCACAAAATCACCCTTAGGTGAATTCCAAATAATCACAAATAAACAAGAGGAAAGACCTCACTAAATAGATGAACCAAAATCTTCAAAACCAGAGTTATAGAAGACCCAAAATAACGAACCAAATCAACTTTCATATAAAGAAAACAAAAGCTTGAACAAATCAAGCATTGTTAATCAATCTTTCCCAATTGTCAATTCACCCGCATGATTCCCAAAGCCGTGTCTCAGCCGCCGTCCACCTTTTTTGTGTATGGAACCAAAAATAATATATATATATAGATATTAGATATATATATATATTATTAAATTTTGAATTTTGTAATCAAACCCTAATTGTATCCAAATTGAATTGGGCCTCCACAAATATAATATATAAAAATATTATACCTAAATCAAGCCAAATTAAAACTCTTTTTTCAAAATCAATTGAGTCCCACACTTCAATGAAAAGGTATACCTAACAAGACAGAGGAGGAAGAGGAGGAGGAGGAGAGACGGTGTTTACTTTTGTGTTTTCTAGCATAGCTAGATTTCCGCTATATGAAACTGATTTCGGATGGGGAAGGCCTGTATGGGTGACTATGGGTGTAGTAAATCTTGATCATTCGGTTGTTTTCCTTCCTACTAAATCGGGTGATGGCATAGAAGCATTGATTTTTATGATTAACGCCGATCTGGCGAAACTTGAAACTGATAAAGAGTTCCACTCATTTGTTTCCAATCCTAAATTTTCACTTCTCAGCTCCTTATAAATTTTGTGTAATTTCTTACTATTACATGATGTTGAAAATATAATATAAATAATAAAGTTGTACTACTCTCCAATAGAGCATAGCATCTCAGTTTAGTTGTTGAAAGTTTTTTTTTTTTATTATGTCTTTTCCTTCTTTTTGTAATGTTTTATTATCATTAATAAAATATATCTATTTTTTCCTGAATAAAAAAAATGTTTAATTTTAGTTTTCATATTTACTTTTATTGGGTATGATTCAAAGTTCGGTGTTTAACATGAACATTGGTAATATTGAGAAATAAGCAAGCTATGCTTTTTCAATTAAAATTCTAGACAAATAGTAAAAGAGAAATGAAGAACATGCATATTTCGAATCTTATTTACATTTTTTTTTCACTGTTCAAATAATTAAATATTCCCATACATTTTGTTTTTGTTTTTGTTAAAGAGAATACCTGGTTTTAGAATTTAGATTTTACTTTTTAGAAAATTGAAATTTTTTGTTTTCTGTATGTTTTTGCTTGTACTAATTTTTTCTTAATATTTTAACTAATTTTTTTAATTTTTAGATACACCTAACATAAACACACTTAAAAAGTATAATCTTTGTAAAAAAAATCCTTTAAAAAATTTACTAAATACCAAAAATACAAAAATAAAATAAAATAAAAATTCAATATATTTTTGTATTCTTGTTTATTTATTAATTTTTAAAAATATTTTACTTTTTAGGTATATCTAAGTTAAGTCAATATAAAAAGTAAAAAAATTATTTAAATTACTAAAAACATTCTGTAAGAATAAAAAAATATGAAAAACAAAAAATAAAAAAAACTCAATTTAAAAAAAAAAAGGCGCGAATTACACTAATAGTCCCTATAGTTTGGGGCTTGTATCACTTTGGTCCCTAACTTTTCAATTGTGACACATTTTATCCTGAATTTTAAATCTTGTTTCAAATAAGGACAATTGAAGATACCATTTCTCAATTTCAAGGGCAAGTCATCAATATGATTAAATATAAACTAATTTGACAAAAATAAATGTCAAAAAAATATTTTTGATTTCTACCCACCAAATATAATTATGTAAAATTGATAAATCTTTTACATATTTATTTATTTTCTTATTTTTACCAAATTAAAATTTATTATGTATTTAGATGATGATCATGTAATGGTTGTTGTTGTTGTCGTCATCGTCGTCGTCGTTTTTTTTTTTTTTTTAATGCTTTTTGATGATTATCATATAATAGATGGTTGTATTTGTTGTTAGCAAATATTTTTGGATGATTATCGGATGGTTGTTAGACTTTAATGTGTAATCGATATATTGAACATATGAAATATTTTTAGTTTTGGATTTTTTTATTTAATGGATTGGTTTAATAATGATATCAAACTTGTCGCCCATAGGCCCATTTTGGAAAAATAGAAACTAATTTAATGAAAATAAAAACAACCACCTATCACTACAACAAAAAGCATCATTGGCGACTAAAATATTGAATTTCGTCACTGAAAGTTGCACAAATGGCGACTAAACTGGATTTGGTCGCCAAAAATCAAGACATTTGCCGACTAAAATGAATTAGTAAATGAATCACGAGCTTTTAGCGACTAAACTGTTTGTTGGTCGCCGAATGTAGAAGTTTTAGCGACTAAAGGTTGTTTGGTAGCCAAAAGTGATGGTTTTTGGCGACTAAAATAATTTAGTCGCCAAAAGTGATGGTTTTGGCGACTAAAAAATTGTTCAGTCGCCGATTGTAGGTGTTTTGCTGACTAACAACATTTTTGTCGCTGAAAGTGCAAAGTTTTGGCTACAAAAAAAAGTTTAGTAGCTAAAAACTAGCAATTGCCGACTAAAACTCTGTTTAGTAGCCAAAAGGCGACGTTTTTGTCGACTAAAACCAGATTTAGTCGCCAAAACTGCTTCATTGTAGACGGAACTTCATTTTTTAGCGTCAAACAAATAATTAGTAGCCGAAAATTAGTAAATTGGCGACTAAAAATTTATTTTAGTCGCCAAAAGTGGCCTATAATTTTTTTTAGTAAATCATTTATTTTTTACATAAATTATATTCAATATATTTAATTATATTTAAATATATAGTTTTGTATTAATACTGTGAAAATAATATATAAATAATATAAGTTGCAATTATAATCATGTGATGGTTGAGTGGCATAGTGGGCTGGCGTGTTGTGTTAAGGTTTGGAGGGTGAAGTCACAGGGTCGAAACTCCTTGGGAGCTCCTGAGGCTGCACAGTACGTTTATTTTTTTTTTTTTTACAAATGCTTTTGGCGACAAAAGACTTTGGTTGCCAAAAGAGTGGCAATTGTATAAATAATAAAAAAAAAAATTTAACTATTGGCGACTAACATTTTAGTCGCCAAAGGTATAATTTCCAAAAATGGAATTGAGTATTGGCGACCAAACCTTTAGTCGCTAAACATTTGCCTTTTGCCGACTAAAACACAGATTAGTCGCCAAAACCTTCTGCGACCGTTTATTGGCGACAACACCGGCGACCAAAAAAATTAGTCGGGGAAGGTGAAACAGCGACTTTTGGCACTAAAAATGGACCTTTGGCGACTAAAAATTTAGTTGCCAAAGGTGTGTTTAGATGATGATCATGTAATGGTTGTTGTTGTTGTCATCGTCGTCGTCGTTTTTTTTTTTTTTTTTAATGCTTTTTGATGATTATCATATAATAGATGGTTGTATTTGTTGTTAGCAAATATTTTTGGATGATTATCGGATGGTTGTTAGACTTTAATGTGTAATCGATATATTGAACATATGAAATATTTTTAGTTTTGAATTTTTTTATTTAATGGCTTGGTTTAATAATGATATCAAACTTGTCGCCCATAGGCCCATTTTGGAAAAATAGAAACTAATTTAATGAAAATAAAAACAACCACCTATTACATGATCACCATCCAAACATATATTAGAAATTAATTTGTTAAAAATAAATAAATAAATATGTAAAATATTTATCAATTTGATATAATTTTATCTTTGGCGGGTATAAATAATTTTTAAAAATTAAAAAATAATTTTTTGATATTTATTTTTGTTAAACTAGCTTATATTTTATCAAATTGACCACTTTGCCCTTGAAATTGAGCCATGGATTTTCAATTGTCCTTATTTTTAATAAGATTCAAAATTAAAGATCAAATATGTTACAATTGAAAAGTTAGGGACTAACGTGACACCAGCTCCAAACTATAGGGACCGTTAGTGTAATTCGCCTGAAAAAGAATTAAATTTAAAAACTGGAACCAAATAAAATGATACAATTTGCCCTAAAATGTTAGTTTGTGAACCGAATAAAAAGTTGCTTTAGTTTGCAAAGAAGAGAATTGAGTCCTTCTTTGACTTTCACAAGTCTAATTTGTCACGTTTTTTTTATTTATTTTGAATGTTATATAGTTATTTCACAATTTCAAGATAGGCTGAATTTTTTATGATAACCAATTAAAGCTCTGTTTGGCAAGACAAGTTTAGGCTATTTTAGCCACTACCGGACAAAAAAGGCTAAGTTAGTCAAATGGAGACAAAAGCCATTCACGTGCTTGGCAACAACCCATGCCACGGTAAATTTACCAAACTACCCCCACTCACTCCTGATTGAGAGGGGCATCACCTCACCACATACACAATATAGCGACCCTGGTTTTCCCTCCATTGATTAGTGTAATCCGGACTTGGTTCCGTGGATGTTGATTGCTGTATATATGTTGTTTCCATCCTTCAATACTTTGTATTTGAGTTATAGGATGTTTTGGGCAGGTTTGTTACAGGTTGGGTGTGATTGGGAGCAAATGGTTGCTGCCCAGAATTTTGGTTCTTCGCTCGAGCGAGCCTTTTGTCGCTCGAGTGAGCTCTTTGTTCTAGATCCTTCGCTCGAACCATCCTTCGCTCGAGCGAGAGTTGAGTTTTGTGTTTGGTGGCTCGAGCGAGGAGTCCTGCGCTCGAGCTTGCGTCTGCGTCTCTTTTTGACCTGATGGTTTTGATTCTTGGCTCGAGCAACCTTTCCTTCGCTCGAGCGAGCGAGGTTTATGTTTTGGGTTTCTTTGCTTGAGCGAGCATTCTGTCGTTTGAGCGTGCTTCTGGGTTGCAGACCTGAAGGTTTGGATTGTTGGCTCGAGCGAGGCTTTCTACGCTCGATCGAGGCTTCTTTGTGTCTGGTCGCTCGAGCGACCACTTTTTCGCTCGAGCGAGCCTGTGTTATATCAGTAGACAGCAGCGGGTCAACACTTCACTTTTTCATCCTTCTTTTCTCTCAAACCCTAATCTGGCTGCTCTTCTCTCTCTAAACATCTTCTCTCTAGGGTTTCATCTATTTTTAGTGTGTTTCTACCCTAAGTTCTTTGTAAGAAAGGTAGGGGGTCGTGAGGGCTTTGTTTTAATCTGAAAAGTTGTGGATTTGGAGCACTTTGGTTTTTCCTCATCTACTCCTTTGGGCTTCTAACTTCGAGGTAGGGATACCCTACTCCATCTTATGAGCTTTGTCTTTAATTTTGGTCATTTTGATTAGTTGGTGATATTGGACAATTTTTGAAAAAATTGGGGCTATTGTGTAATTTAAAAAAGAGGGGTTTTCAAATATTAAAAACTCATATATATGCAAGACTTGGAAAATGGCATTATTAGTGTTAAATTGAGGAAATTGAACCTTAGGGTTGATTCTTGGTAAAGGGGGAAAATATCCTAATTATTGTGATAAATTAATTGGTATAATTAATTTGGGAAAACATGAAATTGAGTTGAAACCCATGAAATTTGGAAGTTAAGGGATTGAATGGTGTAGTTGGATTAATTTATCACTCACCTATGTAAATGATGATATTATATCTGCTGATGCATTTATTTTCTATTTAGAAATAACTGTTTTGAGCTATCGGTGGAGGATAGTCTTAATTGCTGTAGACACTGTATGTTGACTAGGGAAAACTGAGTATGACAGTTGGAATAATACATCAAATATATGTATTGATTGATTCCTGTATATGATAATTGATTATATACTTAGAATATGTGTATTGTGTGAGAGAAGATAGGGGATGTACTCCATGGTTCGAGGAAAGATAGGGGATGGACTCTCAAACCTGTTTGGAAGGAGATAGGGGATGGACTCTATTAATACAGCAAATATGTGTATTATATTGAAGTATTAATACATCAAATATGTGTATCCTTTGTGAAGTATGGAAGAGTTTTAATGTGATGCATCAAATATGTGTATCTATCGTGAAATATGGAAGTGTTGGTATATGAGTTATAGTCTCATTGAATTGTTTGGCCAGGTTTTGAGCCACGTACATGAAATGATTTGGATAAGTAAGGAAATTGAAATGAAACATGGACATGATTGTCATGGAACTGGATTGTGATATTAAATGGTTTATGAGTGTTAATCATCCATCAAATGCTATTGTTTTAGTCATTGCTTATATTTGGTTTAGTATCTCTCTACTGGGCTGTGGCTCACCCTATATGGGACATTATTTTCAAGTACAGATGGTATGCCACCTCTAAGGACGTAGCTTGGGAGGCTAGAGGCTGAAAGACTTTTTGTGATATCTTTTTTGTATTACATGTAAATCCAAGCCAAAGGCTTAATGTGTTATGAGTTAGTACTCTCTCTTTTTGTGTAACCAAGTGTTGGCTCGGAAAGTTGTAAGCCCGTTGGGCATTTACTTTTGTTGTCAACATGTAATACATTTGTAAGGAATATTCTGATGAATGGAATTAAGTTTTGTTTACTTATGTCTACGCATGTCAATAATGTGGGATTCTATGTATTATTTTGAGGGCGTTATACACAACACATTTTTTAGGGCACGTAGAAAGGGTGAAGCGAAGGAGGCGATTTGGAGACCCTCAACGGTGAAGACATTTGACGAAGCTTGCCACAGCCGATCAGCATCGGAGTACACATCTGCGGTGTCGAAGAAGACTCACAAAGCTTGCCAAAACCAAATGCTTAGGGCGTACATTTGCGGTGTCGAACAACAACTCACCATCTGAAACACCACTAATCTTTAGGTAATGGTTGTTTCTATTTTGATTTTGTTTTTGTTTTTTTTTTGTTTTTTGCGTAAATACGTCCCATGCATCCTGATCTGTTGGGTTCATCTATGAAATCCCTTTTAGTGGGTGATTACAAATTTTTTTACTCCAATTTGTATGGAGTTTGTTTTTTGTTTGTCATGTGGGAAACCCATTGCCGAATAAGGTATTGCCAAATGTGAAGACTTTTTCGACTCAATGCACACAAAATTGAGAAATGGATTTGAAGGTTTTACTTCCCAAATCAAGTCAAATAATTCCAATTTTAGAGTGTTTGTATACTATTAAATTTTTCTGTTTTGTACATGTCACGACCCAAACCCGGCCCTATGGGTTTAGCAAATGAATCGGCGATGTCCGAGATTACCGAAGGCCTCTGAGCAGATAATCGATCAAAGCAGTAGAGGCCTGGCGGAAGCCAATACAGTAAATAACTAGTGTCCATAGAGCTGTGAAAATCTGAATGTCAAAAACATTTTATGCATTGAGCAGTTCAAAACAAGACAATCCATATACTGATCTATACAATCATTCACACAACAAGACAGGATCAAGTCCCTAGACAACAAGACTGATATAACGATGACGGTCTATACAAATGTACAAAAGCAGTGAGAGACCGACGGGGATACCAAAACACCCCATGCCATAGCATGGCAACTCGGAACCGCGCAGTGAGGCACTTAGGCTGGCGTGACAAAACTGGGGACCAATCCCACGCCCTAGCTCGATGCAGTTCTTTGAGAACCTACATATATATATAAACAATGAGCTAAAGCCCGATGAATAACATAACGTAAAGAGGTTATGAATGAATGTCCTTCACGATAATGAAATCAATTCATTATCTGATATTTCAATCTTCAAGATTTCGGTCAATCAAGATTTCAATCAATCACCATATGTGGTACATCCATTAGCCTATAAACAGAGGGTCCAAAAGGACCAGCCTTGCATCTAACGATAACGATGGCCATCAAACAAGATGGTTCCACAAGGAAACCGACAGAGCTCTATAACCAATAATAAATGGGTGCTAAGGATGCCACAATACTGATTCAAATACAGACATACATTCATTCAATAAGCAATATCAGTTCAATAAAAGCCTGATTCAAGATTCAAAATATAACCATTTGAACATATCTTTACACAACTGTTACTCACGGTGATTGGGCTATCGAGCTAGAGCGCCCCCGAGAGCCAACCCTAAGCAGGTTAACAAATAGAACACACACTAAGTTCACAGTCGGAAGGATATAATTAAATCCCTAAATTCCTCGGTGTGGTTCTATGTCTAAATCCTCATTAAGATGCCTTAAACTAGGCCTAAGAATGCCTAGGATGGGATAAGGATGCAAAAATGCGCGATTTGAAATTTTTAAAAGCAGGCCTCGCTCGGCGTAAACTTCCCTTTCGCCGAGCGACAAGCTAAAGGTCCCCGCCGGCGTCAACTTCCACGCCGGCGGGCCTGATGCACAAGGTAAGATCTTTGGATGCGCGATTTTCCGCCGGCGTGAAAAACTCCGCCGAGCGGATCAGAAACATGCTAAGAAAATGCCGAGCATGAATTTCGCCGAAGCGGCACTTCGCTGAAGCGACGGCCAAATTCTGAAAAATCCAGATTCGACCTCTGAGTTTCAAACCAAGTTTCAATGTTCCAAATTCGATCCTCTTGGGCCCATTTTCTGGAAAACTCTTTCAAACACATAGAATAACAAGTTTTAAAGCTCAATTTAAGAAATCAAGGCCCAAGGGTGTTTCAATTAAACCCAATTTCAAACCATTTTCAAGAACAATGCTCAAACATGACATGCATGCATTCAAAACAATTTTAAGCTTCAAATCATGCTCAAATGAGCTCAATCTTTGAAAACCAAATGAAAACATGGACTAAAGCTTAGACATGAACATGCATGTATCATTCTTCAAGAATTTAACTTCAAAATACATCAATTCAAGCATACATGCAACAATAGAGTTTTAATTCATCATGAATGAGCAAATTCATGTCTTAACTTCTCTATAACCATGATATATGCAAGATGGGACTTAAAACATAACAAGAAGATGGTAATTTTCTTACCTAAGTCTTCAATTTCTTGACTAGAAGTTCAATTTATGCAACTACACTTCAATGTACTTCAAGTCTCCAAGCCATCTCAACAAATGAGCTTAATGAACTCACACATTCCTCTCACTCTCTCTTCTAGTCGGCAAGAACAACCAAATGTGCTGAGGAAATGTTGCTAAGTGTATAATACAAGGCTTCAATATGTCTAGGATAGTGGCCACTAAGGGTGGCAAAAGTGTAATTAACTCAAACTCTTTAATTGACTTAATTTAATCTAATTTAATCACTCCTAATCAATTTTCAGATAAATATATCATTAAATCAGAAATATTCTACTGAGTCTAAAACTTCAAACGGTTTCTAAATCGGCCGCCGATAAGGCCTTCAATTAGCACTTTAACCACATAAATGCAAACAGATAATCATTCAATCAAACAGATACAATATGCAATATAACAGACAACTTATTCAATTTCAGTTCCAGTTTCAATCGGTCTATTCAGTACTTCAGTTAATTCGATTATCAGTCATTATCGGTTCAGTTTAACAGTAATCGATATATAATTCAGTGGTTATACGGTAATCGGTACGAGGGTTGTTACAGTACACTATGATGAATGTGCAAAATAGGCCAATAACACCCACTGATCAAAATAGTAAATCTAAGAGAAACTAAATTAGAGAATTAGAGTGGTCTGTTAAATTAGAGTGATCTGTTATAATTAGAGAATTAGAGTGGCTGTTTACCACAAAAGAGAATTACAATGGTCTGTGATCATTTTTGTAATATTGTTTTTGTCGTTTGGATTGGAGAGTATGTTATTCTCTTCTTATTTTGTGCCAACAATTTGGTGAGAGTATGTTATCTCCTCTAGTTTGGATTGGAGAATTAGAGTGGTCTGTTAAATACCATACCTTTTAACTATAACCTTCTACAGTGAAAGAAGGTAACTTATATTCTTTACATTCTACTTATTTGTAAGTTACCCAATAATTGGACATCCCTTTTTCCTTTGCATTTCAAATACTGAATGCATGGCATAGCCTTCAAAGCAATAAATTGAATGTAGCTATGTACGAGAAATTCTGGAAGATCATTGTTCCTTGTTCAATTGGGTCAATGACAATACGAAAGTGAAGGAAAAACTTGAGGGCCTCAATTTCATGTCATGTGAAGTTTAGTTCACTCGAAAAAAAACATATATGTCAGGTACTTTTTTTGTTTATTAATTTACATCAACTAATTTTCCATTGTAAATATTGTGGAACATTAGGAGCAATCAAATTAGGATTGCTTCAGCAGATTATTGGGATATATCAACGAACAAACAGAAATGGCAATGGAAACTCTCTTAAAATTTCCAACATACATGAAAAGGGGAAGAAAAATTTGTGGTATGTTATGTGCTTTGTGATGGAACATATGAGTCATTCTTTCACCACATTTAAAAAAAAATAAGAACCTCTCTCTTGATCACACCACTTTATTTTCTTTTGTCCAATTTTTTAATTTTTAGTGTCGACAAGGCAACGCTTCTCTTCCATAATTATTATTATTTTTTTAGTGTGGACAAGATATTCCTAAAAGTGGTGTGCAATTCATCCATTTTTCTTCGATAATTATCTTGGCTGAACTGAGGTGCGGGTGTCTTAATCCAATTTATTACATCTTTATTTAAAATTAAGACCACTACACAGAGCATATTAGTGTAAATTCCAACATGTGCATTGACTGTCTTTAGGATTGTTTTTTATGGTGTTAGTTCTTTTATTTTTTCTTCAACATTTAGTGCCAATGGACATTTTTATCTACTAGGTTTGAAAAGGAAATTTACTTTTACCTTTCTATTAACACATTGACAGTGAAACCATAACTGGTAGGCCGATTTTCTATAATATAAAATGAATAAAATGTTGAGTTTGTATACCCATCCTATGAAACTTATGCATCAACTTATTCAGTTCATGTTTAGCTTGAAATATGGATTTTAGAAACTAATTACTGCTATGCTTCATTGTTACTTTCAAATGTTTGTCAAACATAGCATGGCTTTGTTTACCTCTACTGTAACTTCTAGTACATGGCCACGTCAAATGTGTGCCTGTGGATATGGCCCCTGTATTGTTAAGATTTTCAGGTCCACCAAAAATTCAGGCGTCCCTACTTTGCATGTCCCCGCCCTGTGGTGAGTGCCCAATTCATTACCGGTCATAATTGCATGAACATTATGAACCCATTGACTAATAGTTTCATCATTTGCACTCATTAGCCCTGTGTCAGTTGGATTGGTTGGTGCGAAGAACCAAGGCGACAGAGCACGGACTATACGTCATCTAGAAATGACATTGTCATGCAATTGCGGGATGATGTCATACACATTCAATAATCTTTGTGTCTCCTTAAAACCATTGTCTATGTGCTATGCATTGTTGTTGCCATTTTGTTGTTGCGTATGTAAGGAATGTTAGGATGTTGTTAGTATGTTGGGAATGTTAGGAGGTTGTTAGTATGTTGTTAGTATGCCTATAAGTTTGCTTTGCGTTCCTCCACTAGTTTGGGATAGACATATTAATGACTATCATAACTATTTCCACCGCTCAGTTGCATGTTTATTTATTTATTTTATTAATGTGCAATGGTTTTATGTCAAATTTAGCATCCTATTTGTCTGTTTATTGTTGATGGACATAGATTGTGCATCTTGCAACCAATTTAAATTATTCTGCTATGGTCTTATACGTTTGTATATAACAACCAAATATGTAATGGTGATAATTTGTAACCGTACATTAGTTAGCTACATCGTTGTTGGTAATGGCTTCCATACGTACTTCTTTTCGTACCTAATCCAAAAACAAAGGCATTGTTCCAGAGAAGTTAAGCAGTCTTGAAGAGACACAGAAATAGTTAAGCCACAAGGCCTCATGGGACAATGACTCAGTCTGAATATTCCTGCAGTTGATTGCAAATGAGATTACAAAAGGAAATCGGCCATTCCTAGTCCTCAGCCAAGCAGGGTACAAGTCATTGGCAAGGAAATTTGAGAAAAAAACAGGAAAAAAAAATGGACTCAAACAGTTGAAGAATAAATACATGAGTCTGAAAAAAGAGTGGCAAGCGTGGACAAAGTTGATGGATTCAAGCAAAGGAGTATCAGAGATAGGTTTTCACAGCGAAACTGGTATATTTCAGGCATTTGAGGAGTGGTAGGACAAGATGGAATTGGTAAGTACATGTTTGTTTCGTTTCATATTTGTCTGTTACCAATAAATTTTACCTTTCTTGTTAACTGCATTACTTTTTATATGAAATGTAACGTCTTGCTCTTTCATAAATCTCCAATTTTGCAGACAAACAAGGTGTGTGCCAAGTTCAGGAAAAAAACTTTGGAACATCGTGAGTTGATGGAGATGCTCTTTACAGGGGCATCAACTACTGGTAAGCACCATTGGACCCTAAGAGAGAAACTTGCTGAATCTCCCGATGACTCATTTGATTTTGTGCACAGTTTGGGAACACATCCATTTGCTGATCTGATACCCCACACAAGTACAGGACGTGGATTCAGATTCTTCACTCAAACCTGTTCTGACTGAAAAGGGAAAAAGGAAAAAGACGCCGTCAACAAGTGTTTCGAAGTCGAAGAAGGCAACAAGTGGAGCGTCAGTTATTACGAAAAGCGCGAACAATCTAACAAGTGAACCTGTTCGTACCTAGAATCAACAAGTTACGGTGAGGCACCTCACAGGTAATGAATCACTGTACACAATTTCAGAGTGCATGCAACAGCTGACGAATGTTCCATCCCTTCTCGGTACGCCGTTATTCCATTTTGCCTTGACACTTATGGATAACGCAGATTACCGGGAGGTGATGATGTGCTGGCCTGATGACGACCACATTATAGGTTGGCTTACACAGAAGCAGCTCCAGTGTAGTGCGTCGACGCCATTTGCGAACTTGTTTGGGACTCGCCGGATGTGATATAACAGTGTGATGCTGAAGATGCCTTCTCTTCTCTTGCTTTGAAAAACTTTTATTTAAGTTATTGTTGGAATTGTACTAAAACAAGATTGTTGTGTGTGCATGTTTTAAACTTTTTTTGGTTTTTTTTTTGCTAGCTATGGTGAACAAATGTTTGCATGTTTGTCCAAGTTTAGGATGGAAGAATGGTTGTGTGCTTTTTTGGGATGGAATAGGATGGTTGTGTTTGAATTTTACTTATGGGAATGAAATGCGCAACGACGGGCTGCGTGTGTTGCTTTTGTATTTATTTATTTTGTTTGCGAAACTGTTATGTTAGATTGACTTCATCTTTTGTGGTTGTGTTAGTAATGCAATTGGTGTTTTAATGGTCCCCCTCTAAACAATTACAACTAGGTTTAGTATTTGTTTAATTCATATCATTGTACATGCAGTTGTACGTTATTGTTATGCATCATCTATTCCATGGTGACGCAACATAAATATTAAAAATGATGTCGACATTCTGTAATTGTAAACTGTTATTACATTTGAGTCACTGCGTCTGTAACAAGCCCGCGAGGGACCTCACTACAGTTCGGACTCGATTTTGTCGCGGTTCCAAACCTTGAACCAAATAGTCCAAATCCGGCAAATCGTTTTTGAGAAAAACAAATTTTTTTGAAAGAAGTGCCAAACATGGACTGCTTTGCCAGATAACAGAGTCGCCACCTAAATATTTTAAAATGGGAAATTTAGGAAACCCTGACTCGGTGCCAAAAGGCCACGTATCCGTCATCACCAAAGTTGGCTCGGGAACTTGGGTACGATTGGGGAAGGTCACATCGTGAGCACCGCTTCGCCAGTCAAAGACCGGCCTCTACTAACCATGATATCTGTTTTTGAAAACTTTGTGAGTTCTTATTCCGGTTATTAGCCTAGGTTACTATGTGATGCGCACAGCATACAAGTATAGACTGAATCGCCTGAGTTGGAACAAAACATCTCATGTTTGTTTGTTTGAAAATGGTTTGATGGTGCTACCCGCAGGTAGGCTAAGACGTGGATTTGCCACCCTCAGGTGGGCTTAAGAAAACAATGATTTTGCCACTATCTAGTGGGCTTAAAACAAGCATTTGATGATTTATTCCAATTCAGATAACTCAACCTCCACCCACAGGCATTCAAGGCAGTTATATCATGTAAGCACATAGCCTCATGGTAAGCATGCTATTCATGGTAACACTCATACGCATGCAAGGATGCTAAAGCATAAAACTCACTGAGTGCTCCTAGCCAAAACAAAAGCTGATTAGAAATCATGCATGATCCTAAATATGCTGAAATGCCTAATGCAACACATGCAAAATGCAACTATAGCAGGCTCGGCTATTCTAAACATGGTATATGAGATGCTACAACTAACACGTATTCAATTTGGAATTGAAATACAAATGCAGTTTGTATGATGTGCCGAGCCCGGTGCGTGCAAAACAGATGAATGATGCAAACATGCTGTCATACTGTATGCTAATTGAAATATGCCCTATATCTAACCATCGTAAGCAGGTAAATAAAAGGGAGAAAGACGTGGGGTTGGAAGACATACATCACACTCACACACCCTTATTACAACATTGCCCTCGCGCAGAGGGTCCGAATAAATAATAATACAGTCCGAATAAAAGAATATTACAGTCCGAAATATACAGACAAATTCCTAATTAATTTACAAATTAACTAAGAAAAAGAAGCGGCATGCAAGCGTGGCGCCTCGATTCTGATGAATGATGCATGTTGGGCTGCCTTGGCGCGGAAATCCACTGGGATGCCCCAATTAGCCTCTGTTTGTAATGTTTCTCGAAATGTGTGCCAGACTCCGAAAAACTGCTGATTCTTCATTTTGCTGCAACAAAGAGCAGGAAAGGGGCATAGCAATGTATTTCACAAATATATGCATGCCTCGATCCACGTGCCACCAATCACGCATATCGATGCATGATGGCCGAGGAGTCGGATTGCACAACTCAATATGGGGTGAATGCAGATGAATGCTACAACAAAAACCTAACTCCATCATGGGTAATCCGGAGCGTCGGTGACTTGGGAATTGAGACCGTCACTTTCGTCACCGGAGCGCCTCGTTCCGTGCGGGCTAACTCCTATTCCGAACACGATGCAATATGCATGATATGCATGAATGCAATCTAAGATGCAACCTAGTACACAATGCGGATAAAAATGAGATGCCTCGACATGCGTGCACACGGACACGCAAATCGAGAAAGTGTATGAATGCGATGCAAATAGGCACGAATGCGATCTAATATATAATTTAGCATGCACAATGCTATGAAAATGAGATGCCTCGAAATGCGTGCACGCGGGCACGCAAACCGAGGCAATGGCCCTAAGGCATAAAGTGGCATACACAATGCAATTGGACTTACACTAACATGAGTGGGCCTCAGCCACACTCACATAAGAGGCCGTCGGATGAAAATGAAGTGCCTCGAAATGCGTGCACGCGGGCATGCAAACCGAGGCAATGGCATACGGAATGCAATAGGACTAAAATGGCATATATAATGCAATATGGGCTTACACTAACATGAGAGAGCCTCAGCCACACTCACATAGGAGGCCATGATATGAACATGAAGTGCCTCGAAACGCGTGCACATGGGCACGCAAACCGAGGCAATGATATAAAGGCATGAAAATGCAAATTGGGCTTACACTAACATGAGAGGGCCTCAGCCGCACTCACATAAGGTGCCGAGAGACGAAAATGAGCTGCCTCGAAATGCGTGCACACGGGCACGCAAACCGAGGCGGTGGCATAGAGGCATGAAAATGACATACAAAATGCAATGATGGGCTTACGCCAACATGAGAGAGCCTCCTCACCACACTCACATAGGCCGGTGAAAACAAAAATGCCTCGAAATGCGTGCCCGTGGGCTCGCAAACCGAGGCAATAACATAAAAGCATGAAAATGCAAATTGGGCTTACACTAACATGAGAGGACCTCAGCCGCACTCACATAAGATGCCGTCAGGTGAAAACAAAAATGCCTCGAAATGCGTGCCCGTGGGCACGCAAACCGAGGCGGTGGCATACGCAATGCAAATGACATTGAAAAATGCAGATTGGGCTTACACTAACATGAGAGAGCCTCAGCCGCACTAACATAAGCTGCCGGCGGATGAAAACAAAAATGCCTCGAAATGCGTGCCCGTGGACACGCAAACCGAGGCGGTGGCATACGCAATGCAAATGACATGGAAAATGCAGATTGGGCTTACACTAGCATGAGAGAGCCTCAGCCATAAGCTGCCGGCGGATAAAAACGAAGCGCCTCGAAATGCGTGCACACGGGCACGCAAACCGAGTCATGGCATACAGGCATGAAATGGCATGAGAATGAGATGCGATATATGGCATATGGAAAATGCAAACTTCAGCAGCTAAAATGATGCACAAATAGCCCCCAAATTGTGACAAAATTACACCTGATGCCCGAAATGCAATGTTATGTACCCGAAACGGCCTACAGCCCTACTAAACATGCACAATATGGACATAACAGGTATAACAGTAGCAAGGCAGCCCCTAAACTAACATTTTTTCAGTATAAAGCAAGATCAAACAATGATCACAAGTATGGTAAAAATAGCTTGCAAAAATGGGGGAAAAGAGGAGAATTACAAAGCAAGTGGTATTTACAGTGCTCAAACTGAAAAACACAGTTCTACAACATTAAAGAGGGGCCAAAAATATGCACATTTACAAGAGATGACATCCCCCAAAACAGCATGTAGATAGGCTAAACATAGCATGCAAAATAATGAGCCAACAAAGGCTATAACATGAGGTACCAAAAGCATGCACCAAAAAACCTAAGACCCTTGATAAAACATGAAGAATGGGCCAAAATAAGACACTTTCTAAGCCTGATGAAGGCTGAAAACAGAAGCTAAGAAAGCCTAACAAAGCATGCAATTTTATGGAAAATATGAAGGATATAACATGAAGTACCAAAATCATTCACCAAATGGCCTAAGACCCTTAACAAAACATGATGAGAAGGAAAAAACAAGACTCTTTTCAGGCCTGATGAAGACTCAAAACAGAAGCCAAATAAGCTTAAAGAGGCATGCAAAATGGGGTCAAAGAGAGGTATAAAGAGAAGCCATGCATGGAGGCACCAAACAAGATTGGTCCCTTCTACAATGTTGTATAGGGACATAAAATAAGCTCAATCTCAGTTTATAGAATGCTCAAAATCATATCACATATAGGCTAGACAAACCTTGCAAATTTACGGTAAATTGGAAGAATTACAAAACAAATGCAAGATAGAATCACCAAACATGGTTGAGCCCTTCTTTAATGTTGAAGAGGGGCTCAAAATAGGCCCACTAACAGTTTATATCAGGCTCAAAATTAGATCATTCATAAGCCAAATAAAGCATGCAAAATAATGGCATAAAGAGTGATATTGAAAGAGATGCATCATGGGGCTCTCAAATGAGTTTGAGCCCTTCTACAATGTTGTAGAGGGGCTCAAAAAAAGCTTAAAATCAGTTAGGGTCAGAGCCCAAAAACTCAAGCAAAGGGGGTAGAAAAATGATACAAAATAGAGCTAGAAAAGGGAAAATAGCAACTTACCCTTGAAGAACACTTCTTGGCTGCCTCTTGGACCAAATTTGCTGCCTTTTTAGCTGCTGGAAATCAGCTCCAAGTGGTGGAAATGGAGTGGTGATGGTGGTGCTTGGTGTTGATGTAGAAATGGTAGAGAACTTGGAAGTTTTGAGCTTGGAAATGGAGAGGGAGAGGAGAGGCGTGTATGGAGCTCTCAAGGTTTTTTTTTCTACCCTTAAACACAGCTGGGAGCTGCTGTTATATGGCCAAGAGAGGGGTGAAAAAGGACGGCAAAAAGGTGGGAGAAATGCACCCAAGTATTCCCTTTAAAGATCTTTTTCCAAATCTAGATATTTTGCTCTAAAGATCTTTCCCCAAATCTAGATATTTTGAGGGCAATCAATGCATAGTTGGAATACACTCAATGAGAGGAATAGGGCCGGCCAGCTCACAGGGGCAAAATCGTCATTTCACAAAAGGGGTGGCTGGCCAGCTAGATAAAAAAAACTGCCGAGAAGACCACTGGCTGGTGGGTGCTAGGGAAGTCCAAAAATGTCCACTCAAGTGTCCAAATTGAAGCCCCGGAAGTTAGCTTTCCAATGCCACAAACCTTGCATCAAAATTCCTTCTGTAGAAAAAGTTATGTTAGTTTTCGTAAAGCCGCGCAGATTCAGTCCAACCGGACTTCAACCAACCATATCTCCTCCCCCCGGATTTGGACTTAGGAGTTTCTTGAGTGAAAAATGAAGCCCCGGAAGTAAGCTTTCCAATGGTGGTGGCCTCATATTTTAATTCCTCTTGTGCAAAGAGTTACGCTTGTTTCGGTGAAGCCGCGCAGACTTTTCTCCTTCCCGGATTCATGCTGAACCACTTTTGACCAAGCAGATAACTGGTTGCTGAGACAATTGCTGGCCTCCCACCCTCCAGTGATCTTCCTGGTGCTAAAACAGAGGTACCTGCCAAAATTGAACAAAAACTAATGCAAAACGAAAGCTCGGGGACCAAAACCGCGCGGGGTCCCGAAAATGGGCTGTGAGCACCGAAAGTGGCGTTCGGCCACGAAGTGGGCATCAGAGGCCCCAGTGTCCCTCAGAATGATAAAACAGAGGCACTTGCCAAAATTGAACAAAAACCGATGCAAAATGAATGCTCGGGGACCAAAACCGCGCGGTTCAGGGTCCCGAAAATAGGCTGTGAGCACCGAAAGTGGTGTTCGGCCACGAAGTGGGCATCAGAGGCCCCAGTGTTCCTCGGAATGATAAAACAAAGGCACTTGCCAAGAACCGGAGAAATCGGAGATGGTTGGGCGGTCCCGAACCGAGGCACACGGCCTGACGGTCCCGAAAACCGGGAACCGGGCTCTGAAATGGGCAAAATGGCCTACGGGCACGAAACGTAGCCCACGGCCACTGAGAGATAGTCTACAGGACCACTCCCTCCCCTCAGGAAATAAAACAGAGAAAACCGAGTCTGGTTTGCAAACCGAGACAAGGCACAGAAGAAGGTTCGGAAGCCCGGAGACAGGGCGCACGGCCGCGACTCTGAGACTTCTGAACGAGCACAATATGCAACATCACCGAGCGCTCAATCGATGACGTCTGAGTCTTAAGGTCGGTCAAAAATGGGGTGTCTACAGTTGCCCCTCTTTGACAGAACTCGAAAGTCACAAGTGACGGGAGTGAATGTCAAAGCCTAGAGACGACCCATTTTTGACAAGACCGAAGACTTAGACAATCATACAAGATAAACAAAGATATGTGCCCGCAGGCAGGGGCAAAATGCAAAATGATAGGCACGGAGCCAGGCGATCATGCAAGTGCAGCAAGCTGTAATGGGGCAAGTATTGACAAATAGATGCAATAGTTTTAAGCAAGAATGCAAAGCAACAACTACATTTCATGCAGTTAGGAATGCGGAGAATCATTCAATTCTCGTCGCGTCTCACACGGAGAAGATACGATACTGCTGATTAAATGCAGTCGTGACCTCAAATGAACCGTACATACAATATCGTGCCTGCAAAATAGAGAAATTCAACAAGAACAATATGCTAACAACATATATTCAATGTGATTCGAAAGTTTAGCAGTCGGCGCGGTGAATGCATAAAGCGAAGCAGGATACAGGTAAGGTGCGCAAGATAGCGCGATGCAACACACTAACAAGTGCAGGTGAGATGCGCAAGATAGCACGATAAAATGCATGCACAACGCAAGTAATGTGCACAAAATAGTGCGATGAATGCAATGCACAAAACAGTGCGATTGAGGTGCGCAAAATAGAGCGAATGATAAACTGCACAAAATAGTGCGATTGAGGTGCGCAAAATAGCGCGAGTGATAGACTGCACAAAATAGTGCGATTGAGGTGCGCAAAATAGCGCAAATGATGAAATGCACAAGATAATGCGATTGAGGTGCACAAAATAGCGCGAATGTAAACTGCACAAAATAATGCGATTGTGGTGCGCAAAATAGCGCGATGAATGCAATGCACAAAACAGTGCGATTGTGGTGCGCAAAATAGCGCGATGAATGCAATGCACAAAACAGTGCGATGGAGGTGCGCAAAATAGCGCGAATGTAAACTGCACAAAATAGTGCGATGCAGGTGCGCAAGATAGCGCGAATGATATAATGCACAAAACAGTGCGATGGAGGTGCGCAAGATAGCGCGAATGTAAACTGCACAAAATAGTGCGATGCGCAAAATAGCGCGAATGTAAACTGCACAAAACAGTGCGATGCGCTAAACAGCGTGATTGATTTGAAATGCACAAAACAGTGCGATACGCTAAACAGCGTGAGTGATTTGAAATGCACAAGACAGTGCGATACGCTAAACAGCGCGATTGATTTTGAAATGCACAAGACAGTGCGATACGCTAAACAGCGCGATTGATTTTGAAATGCACAAGACAGTGCGATACGCTAAACAGTGCGATTAATATGCAATGCACAAGATAGTGCGAGTGAGATACAAACACAAGATGCACAAGACAGTGCAAGTGAGATACAAAGTGTAAGTGCACAAGACAGTGCGAGCGAGATAAAATGCACAAGAAAGTGCGATAAAATGCATCTTCTATGCAAGTATGGAAGCACAATTTATGCAATATTGAAAGCAAGCATATTTTCTGCAAGAATCATAACGATGCGCGGCACGCATGTAACAACAGTGTATATGAAAGTTCACACTCTATGCAATAGAGGATCATCAAATATGTACTCTGGTGCCTCGACGGTTTGCCTCTTAGAGGACTTTGCAACACACTCGTTCAAAAGGGCACACTGTTCAAATTGGCGAGAGATAACATCTGCATGTAAAACCCTCGGGTGTTGCTTGACCGCCATTCGACTTGAAGCAGCTTACACTTGGGGTTGAGATACACTCATACTCGGAGAAATGGCGAAGCTGAGAAGGTGTACCGAATGCGCCTCGGATCTTGCTAAAGTTGGAACATGCTAAGATGCTCTGAATTTTCCTCTTTTCTTTTGCTTTGCGTCGAACCTAAATAGCTTCAGATAGGTCCTCATTCTCTGCTCACACTTATCGGGTGGACCTCGGCTTTTTGAAAGAACCAATCCTGTTTTGCATAAATGTGGAGAACGGCACGGCACTCGGAGCACAAAACGATTTTTCTTTTGAAAATGAGAAAAGGATTCTCAACCGGGTATTAAGACTACAACTGACCACAGCCAAACGACTCAACAAGGAAATAAAAGGCACACAACCTAGACACATCGAGTAACACTCGAAATGACTCAAAATAAGAATCGAGATAAAACAAAAGATACGACACTCAGACGTGCACGGGGAGCCTGTTTCACCGGGTAGTGTTTTCCACCCTTTCTCATTTGTGATTCTCACATCACTCGGCCCTCAAGCTCTGTTTTTTCTGAAAAAGCCCTTTTCTCACTTTTCCTCTCATCGCACATCTCTCTATTCTTCAATCTCTCATTTTTCAATCCCTCCCCTGGGTGGTTGATAGATAAGCAGCAAGTTGTGGGCTCGTGCCCCTAGCATTCTGCTAGATTCTTCTTCTTCGCACGCTTGACTAGTGAGTTTCTCCCACGAGGGGTCTGGCTAAACCGGGTGTGTAGCAAATCTGCAGCTAGCATCGGTTGATGATGCTTTGGGGGAGTTTGGACGTGATAAGATCTGTGTCCGAGATGATGGAGTGGAATATCTTGCCTCATTCGATTCGTGTTTCGACTTGGCTTGATACCTCGTTGCTCGGAGCATGAGAGAGCTTTCAGCCCTTTGTCGTTAACTTCAATTGCGCCCTTCTTGGCAGGTAGAGTGCCCTTCTTGGCGAGTAGGGTGCCCTTTCTGGTAAGTATGTTGACAATGGGGAAAAGACAGAACACCTGACTCAAATGTGCCCCTAGTTCATTATTTCGACCATTTTTTTTGTTTTTGCTTTCTATTAACACAGTTTTGACCAAAATGAGAGTTAGATTACATGCTTGTTCAGTTTTTGATTTGAAATCATGCAAGTCAGGCTATAAGCACTGAAAATTTTCCTTTTTTGGGTCCAAGAAAATGGTCCAGTTTTGAAAAAAAATGGAATGATTTTTGAGAGAATAGTCAACCTCAATAAAAATTCTCAAAAATTGCTTTTGCAAACGGCCACCGCTCAACAAGTAGGGAACCAACTCTTTGAGATGCACAACCTCGGATCCATAGCAATGGAAAATTGTCCCTTGTCTGAAGGACACTGCATGGCAACGGAAAGTTGCCCCTTGTTTGAAATGACACCGCAGTGCATTGAATGGCAACGGAAAGTTGCCCTTTGTCTAAATGGCACCGCAGCGTATTGAAATCAATCCTTCAGAGTGACGATCACAACCGAACTCTCGGATACAGAGAAGACAAAGATGATCAAAACCATTTCATGGACACAACTGAATTTGAAGTGTTTTAGAATGGACTTCGAATGAAGTTGCTCACGATCCCAAAGATGGGAATCAAGCCTTACGTAGTTCGGGTTAAGGTACACTCGTATTTAACCTCTCCTTTTATGCTCTAACTTTTGCCATAGGCGCTGTTGAGTTTTCAACCTTGCGAGCTTTGTTTTTTTCTTTTCATTTTTTCTATTCTTTGCATTCCTTTTTCTTCTTCTTTTTTCTTTTTTTTTCTTTTCTTTTCATCTTTTTCTTTTCTTTTCTTTTTTTGCATTTTTCTTTTTTCTTTTTCTTGCTCTAACTTTTGCCTGGGTCGCCCTTTTAGGTTTTCGGCCCAGCGAGCCTCTCAAAGGGTAAAAATGTAACCAGTCCATGCCAAATGGTTCTGAGATTGAAGCCCTCTATATCCAGGAGAGTGGCTGTTGTATTGACTTGCAGAAAGATCCACCTTTGGCTCTTCGAGCACATCGGATATTTTTTGCCCCTAGTTCTAGGGGTGCTTCTGTTCTAACTTCGCAAGCTTTTTCTGATCTTCTGATCTTCTTGATCCGACTTTCCTGGCCTCTTGTTCGGGAGCAGCTTCAAATCTGGCCACACAGGCCTCACATCGTAGTTGACCGTTGAACCTTCTGAATTCAAGTTCAAGGTTTGGAAGCAAAGGGATTGAGTCTCGAGGCTGAGAGCGATCCTAGGCTGCACAATCTCAAGAGCGATTCCACATAGGTCTTCGTAGGACCGCGCAAAACATTTTTTGAAAGTTTTTAAGAAAGCGACAAATCGCTCATGCTGAAGACAGTGTAGGATCAATCTGGATCAAAGCCAGGGTCCTTCTCAGTACTCACACTAACAAGCATGATTTCATTCGTTAAGGGCTTAGCACGCCTCTCTTTCTCTCAATTGATCAAAGTTTTGCAAATCCCGAGGAATTCCTTCCTCTTCGTTTTCACCGCAGTGTTCAAAAAAGTTTTGAAAAACTTAGGTCATTATGATGATTTCAAGGCATAAGAGAGCAGGTGGAATGCACTGCCATTTCATTCAAATCCTGGCACAACTAGCACATGGCGTAAGCAAATGCGAGAGCGTGAAATTCTTGTTGTTTCATTCAAAATCATGGCATAACGGCTCCTGGCAGAAACAGACTCAAAACAAAACAAAAAGACAAACGCAAAATAAAATAGTGATGCCCGAGGTAACACCCCCGGAATCACCCGACTCCTATACAACATGACTGACTCGATACAACAAGACAGACCCAAAACAAACGAGACAGACTCAAAACAAAAGGACAGACTCAAAACAAAACAACAAAATTGACCCAATACCCAAGTCAGAAAACACAAAAACTGGTATTTGCACATTGCTCAGAACAGTGCGTGCCATTCCCACGTCTGGAGTTGATTGAGCGCTGCCCGCAGGTGGTTCATCCCCTATTCACATAACATTATCCCCAAAGTTCACTGACCCAGTGCCGATAGACTTTGCTGAGCTCGGCGGGAGGATGACCCCGTTGTCAAATAGATCCTGTACTTCATGGCGAAGACGAGCGATTATTAGTAGCATGGCCGGTTCTTGATGGTATGCGCAGATCTTGGGTAGCATCATGTGTAGCCGGAAGAGGGTTCGGGAGAGACCGAGGCTCAAGGGGTTTGAGATGGCCTTGTCTAACAGGGATTTGGAAAGCTTTGGACAAAGGCATGTGGAGGGCATGGAAGACCCTCTGACCTCGGGGTTGGTACTTCTGGGTTTGTGATTTTTTGCTGGACGCACTAGCAAAGGGATTGGCAGGTGCAGGCCTGGCTTGCCGATCTCTTATGAGTGGAGGATTTGAGCTAACAGGATTGCCTTTGGTATATCGGCCCTTTTCCCGGTTTGTCCCTTGAGTCAAACTGCCCCCAACTTGAGTAGCGAAAGTGTCATCCACAGCTTTTGCAACAACTGTGAGGACTTCCTCTTTGTTCAGTCCCTCGGCTTTCAAAGCCTCAACAGCCAACAGAAGATGCTCATAGGGATCTATGCCTGCCCCTACCTTGTTCTTTCCACTCGCCTCCACTTTGCCACAGGATTGGCCTTCCTCAGTTGTAGCCCGCCCCAAGACTGGGGAGCCTTTTGACATGACATTTCCAGCATGTGGTGTGGTCAATGATGGAGCCAATGTCCCGGAGGCCGATCGATCCGCTTCTGAAGATCTTCAATCATCCTCATCACTCTAAGTAGTGGGTTCATGAGTTTGAGATGATTGGGGTTCAGTTCACCCATCATGCATAAGTCCATGCTTTACGGGATAAACACCTCGAAGCTTGGTAGATGGGCCGGGTGATGTATATCTTTGGGGTCATAGGTGGATGGCGAGATATGGATGAGATTGAGGTAGGTGGGAAATGTTTGGTCATTAGGGTCTAAAGGTGGAGCTATCGTCCGGTTATCGATGAGATTCTGGACCTCATGAAAAGTGTAGCAACGGTCGGTGCCATGATCAAGGCCGATGGTACATACAAGACGGCGTGGTTATGTCTAGCTGGGAGTGGGTTGGGAAGAGGTTGAGGATCGAGAGGTTTGAGATGCCCTCTTTCCATCAGGACTTTTAGTGTGCTAGTCAGGCTCATATGGAGAGGAGTGAAAGTTTTGCCCTGAGCTCGGGCTGGGTCGGCTGTTTGTAGGCTTGGATTGGCAAAAGGGTTCGCTGTGGCGACTGTATTGATTTCAGTGGGTTCGGGAATAGTGCTACTTCCGGCATTGGTACTCCTTGAAATCACCCTCCTCGTTGGTTCACTTGTTCTGGGAATGATCCCACTATTGAACGCATTCTCGACCTGAACCCCCAGTTCATGCAAACTCTTGAAAGTGAATAGTGGAGCGACTATCAATTTCTGCAACATATCATGCTCGAGGTTCCGCACCATCATCTGCACTTGATCCCTCTCAGAAGGGTGGCGATCTGTCATCTGTGCTGCCTTTGCTCTCCATCTCGTAACAAATTCCACAAAAGGCTCTGTTGGGTTCTGGCGGGTTGCTTCAAGCTCTTGGATGGTCATCTCAACTTGGGTATTGTAGGAATACTGATCGACAAAGGCCTCAGCCAATTCTTCCCAGTTTTGCTTCACTTTATCCTCCAACCTAGTGTACCAAGTGGCTGCTACACCCGACAGGGTTCTTCCATACAGAGAGAGTTTCTGTGGCTTAGTCAGACCCATCGGCTTTAGGACATCCAAGAAAAGTCGGATATGTACCATTGGATCTCCAGACCCGTTGAAACGGTCAATATGTGGCATTTTGAATCTGTCTGGGAGCCGTACAGCAGACTCGGTGTGTCCATCCTCAATGTCGGGAATGGAGTTAAGGCCCTGTGCCTTTTTGAATTGCTTCTCAAGGTTCGCAATTTTCACTGCGGTCAGATCGAGGTCATTAGCATCAAGGGGATAACGCCTCTCATTAGGCTGCACCAGGGGTCTGAAAACTCGGGCTTGAGCTAACCCTTCTCGAGGATCTGGACCCTGCAAATCTTCAGCTGGCGGAAGTGGGTCAAAGTTCGGCTGGGGTCCCAAAGCTGGATGTAAGGCAGATGCCGCAGATGGGCACTGCGTTTCAATACTAGTCTCAGCCTGCATGGCAGTTCCTTGATTCAACGCTGCTATCACGGCCACAAATTCTTCCGAACCCTGTGCCATCACGCGTCCGATTCTGAACAAAGGGTGATGTGATCGTGATCGACGGATCGATGAACCAGAAGCCGACCGCCTTTTGCCTTTACTCGCCGAAGAACACCGGTTGCCCTTGAATCAATTCGACCTACAAAGTCTATCAAGACAAGTCCAATGTACCAGGGAATATCGAAGCCTTCAAGCTATAGTTCCGAGACTACCTAGCAAAAGAAAACCGACAAAGATCTCACCGATTTCGCCAAAACAGATATGAGTATAGTTGAATGAGTGTGCCCTCTCTTCGCCCAAATCCTCGCCTCAAAACCGAATCAAAATATCAATGGTGCCCGCAGTTCGATGCCCAAACCATCGAATCGGTGCCGGCAGTCGATGCCCAAACTCGCAAACTGATACATGCATTCCTTGTAGAGACGCACTCTAACAAGCACATAGCAGATAAGTGAGAGCCAAAACACCCCTATGTTGGGGTAGGGTTTCCCTATCCTATTTTGTCAGGAGCTAGGGTTTCACTACGCACGCAGCGGCTTCAAACAACCTATAAACGGGTAAGCAACCTGTCCTAGTTTGGAATGGTCACTATGGATCCGAATATGCACTAGGTCGAATGGTCAGGGGTGCCCCAGAAACCGGGTTTGTGTTCCCATGCCGGGCAGAGCCGAATCGACCTTATGGACATGCCTTGACAAGACAAGCCTCCGGCAAACCGCTCAGGAATAGCAGATGGCAAACGCGGTGTCCTAGGCGCACCAATGCAAATGCAATGCAAAGAAACACACAGATGTAGTCAAAAACAGATATCATGAATTCGAGTCAAGTTCTCTAAATCCCCAGCGGAGTCGCCAGAAACTGTAACAAGCCCGCGAGGGACCTCGCTACAGTTCGGACTCGATTTTGTCGCGGTTCCAAACCTTGAACCAAAGAGTCCAAATCCGGCAAATCGTTTTTGAGAAAAACAGATTTTTTTGAAGGAAGTGCCAAACATGGACTGCTTTGCCAGATAACAGAGTCGCCACCTAAATATTTTAAAATGGGAAATTTAGGAAACCCCGACTCGGTGCCAAAAGGCCACGTATCCGTCATCACCAAAGTTGGCTCGGGAACTTGGGTACGATTGGGGAAGGTCACATCGTGAGCACTTCGCCTTGATCAAAGACCGCCTCTACTAACCATGATATCTGCTTTTGAAAACTTTGTGAGTTCTTATTAGGTTATTAGCCTAGGTTACTATGTGATGCATGACAAAGATACAAGTATAGACCGAATCGCCTGAGTTGGAACAAAACATCTCATGTTTGTTTGTTTGAAAATGGTTTGATGGTGCTACCCGCAGGTAGGCTAAGACGTGGATTTGCCACCCTCAGGTGGGCTTAAGAAAACAATGATTTTGCCACTATCTAGTGGGCTTAAAACAAGCATTTGATGATTTATTCCAATTCAGATAACTCAACCTCCACCCACAGGCATTCAAGGCAGTTATATCATGTAAGCACATAGCCTCATGGTAAGCATGCTATTCATGGTAACACTCACACGCATGCAAGGATGCTAAAGCATAAAACTCACCGAGTGCTCCTAGCCAAAACAAAAGCTGATTAGAAATCATGCATGATCCTAAATGTGCTGAAATGCCTAATGCAACACATGCAAAATGCAACTATAGCAGGCTCGGCTATTCTAAACATGGTATATGAGATGCTACAACTAACACGTATTCAATTTGGAATTGAAATACAAATGCGATTGCGCTATGATGTCCGAGGGCATGCGTAAAAAGCAGATGAATGATGCAAACATGTTGTCATCTTGTATTCTAATTGAAATATGTCCTATATCTAACCATCATAAGCGGTAAATAAAAGGAGAAAGACGTGGGGTTGGAAGACATACATCACACTCACACACCTTATTACAACATTGCCCTCGCAGAGGGTCCAATAAATAATAATACCCCAATAAAAGAATATTACAGTCGAAATAATACTGATTCCTAATTAATTGACAAATTAACTAAGAAAATCGAACGGCATGCAAGCCGTGGATCTCGATTCGATGAATGATGCATGTTGGGTGCCTTGGCGCGAAATCCACCGATGCTCCAATTAGCCTCGCTTGTAATGTTTCTAAATGTGTGCGGACCAAAAAGCTGGCGATTCTTCATTTTCGCAACAAAGAGCGAGAAAGGGCATAGCAATGTATTTCACAAATATATGCATGCCTCGATCCACGGCCACCAATCACGCATATCGATGCATGATGGCCGAGGAGTCGGATTGCACAACTCAATATGGGGTGAATGCGATGAATGCTACAACAAAACCTAACTCCATCATGGTAATCCGAGCGTCGGTGACTTGGGAATTGAGACCGCTCATTACCGAGTACGAACGCGCAGCGCCTCGTTCGTGCTAACTCCTATTCCGAACACGATGCAATATGCATGATATGCATGAATGCAATCTAAGATGCAACCTAGTACACAATGCGGATAAAAATGAGATGCCTCGACATGCGTGCACACGGACACGTAAATCGAGAAAGTGTATGAATGCGATGCAAATAGGCACGAATGCGATCTAATATATAATTTAGCATGCACAATGCTATGAAAATGAGATGCCTCGAAATGCGTGCACGCGGGCACGCAAACCGAGGCAATGGCCCTAAGGCATAAAGTGGCATACACAATGCAATTGGACTTACACTAACATGAGTGGGCCTCAGCCACACTCACATAAGAGGCCGTCGGATGAAAATGAAGTGCCTCGAAATGCGTGCACACGGGCACGCAAACCGAGGCAATGGCATACGGAATGCAATAGGACTAAAATGGCATATATAATGCAATATGGGCTTACACTAACATGAGAGAGCCTCAGCCACACTCACATAGGAGGCCATGAGATGAACATGAAGTGCCTCGAAACGCGTGCACACGGGCACGCAAACCGAGGCAATGATATAAAGGCATGAAAATGCAAATTGGGCTTACACTAACATGAGAGGGCCTCAGCCGCACTCACATAAGATGCCGAGAGACGAAAATGAGCTGCCTCGAAATGCGTGCACACGGGCACGCAAACCGAGGCGGTGGCATAGAGGCATGAAAATGACATACAAAATGCAATGATGGGCTTACGCCAACATGAGAGAGCCTCAGCCACACTCACATAGGCTGCCGTTAGGTGAAAACAAAAATGCCTCGAAATGCGTGCCCGTGGGCTCGCAAACTGAGGCAATAACATAAAAGCATGAAAATGAAAATTGGGCTTACACTAACATGAGAGGACCTCAGCCGCACTCACATAAGATGCCGTCAGGTGAAAACAAAAATGCCTCGAAATGCGTGCCCGTGGGCACGCAAACCGAGGCGGTGGCATACGCAATGCAAATGACATTGAAAAATGCAGATTGGGCTTACACTAACATGAGAGAGCCTCAGCCGCACCCACATAAGCTGCCGTCGGATGAAAACAAAAATGCCTCGAAATGCGTGCCCGTGGACACGCAAACCGAGGCGGTGGCATACGCAATGCAAATGACATGGAAAAATGCAGATTGGGCTTACACTAACATGAGAGAGCCTCAGCCGCACTCACATAAGCTGCCGGCGGATAAAAACGAAGCGCCTCGAAATGCGTGCACACGGGCACGCAAACCGAGGCATGACATACATGCATGAAATGGCATGCGAATGAGATGCGATATATGGCATATGGAAAATGCAAACTTCAGCAGCTAAAATGATGCACAAATAGCCCCCGAATTGTGACAAAATTACACCTGATGCCCGAAATGCAATGTTATGTACCCGAAACGGCCTACAGCCCTACTAAACATGCACAATATGGACATAACAGGTATAACAGTAGCAAGGCAGCCCCTAAACTAACATTTTTTCAGTATAAAGCAAGATCAAACAACGATCACAAGTATGGTAAAAATAGCTTGCAAAAATGGGGGAAAAGAGGAGAATTACAAAGCAAGTGGTATTTACAGTGCTCAAACTGAAAAACACAGTTCTACAACATTAAAGAGGGGCCAAAAATATGCACATTTACAAGAGATGACATCCCCCAAAACAGCATGTAGATAGGCTAAACATAGCATGCAAAATAATGAGCCAACAAAGGCTATAACATGAGGTACCAAAAGCATGCACCAAACAACCTAAGACCCTTGATAAAACATGAAGAATGGGCCAAAATAAGACACTTTCTAAGCCTGATGAAGGCTGAAAACAAAAGCTAAGAAAGCCTAACAAAGCATGCAATTTTATGGAAAATATGAAGGATATAACATGAAGTACCAAAATCATTCACCAAATGGCCTAAGACCCTTAACAAAACATGATGAGAAGGCAAAAACAAGGCTCTTTTCAGGCATGATGAAGACTCAAAACAGAAGCCAAATAAGCTTAAAGAGGCATGCAAAATGGGGTCAAAGAGAGGTATAAAGAGAAGCCATGCATGGAGGCACCAAACAAGATTGGTCCCTTCTACAATGTTGTAGAGGGACATAAAATAAGCTCAATCTCAGTTTATAGCATGCTCAAAATCATATCACGTATAGGCTAGACAAACCTTGCAAATTTACGGTAAATTGGAAGAATTACAAAACAAATGCAAGATAGAATCACCAAACATGGTTGAGCCCTTCTTCAATGTTGAAGAGGGGCTCAAAATAGGCCCACTAACAGTTTATATCAGGCTCAAAATCAGATCATTCATAAGCCAAATAAAGCATGCAAAATAATGGCATAAAGAGTGATATTGAAAGAGATGTATCGTGGGGCTCTCAAATGAGTTTGAGCCCTTCTACAATGTTGTAGAGGGGCTCAAAAAAAGCCTAAAATCAGTTAGGGTCAGAGCCCAAAAACTCAAGCAAAGGGGGTAGAAAAATGATACAAAATAGAGCTAGAAAAGGGAAAATAGCAACTTACCCTTGAAGAACACTTCTTGGCTGCCTCTTGGACCAAATTTGCTGCCTTTTTAGCTGCTGGAAATCAGCTCCAAGTGGTGGAAATGGAGTGGTGATGGTGGTGCTTGGTGTTGATGTAGAAATGGTAGAGAACTTGGAAGTTTTGAGCTTGGAAATGGAGAGAGAGAGGAGAGGCGTGTATGGAGCTCTCAAGGTTTTTTTTTCTACCCTTAAACACATCTGGGAGCTGTTATATGGCCAAGAGAGGGGTGAAAAGGAGGGCAAAAGGTGGGAGAAATGCACCCAAGTATTCCCTTTAAAGATCTTTTTCCAAATCTAGATATTTTGCTCTAAAGATCTTTCCCCAAATCTAGATATTTTGAGGGCAACCAATGCATAGCTGGAATACACTCAATGAGAGGAATAGGGCCGGCCAGCTCACAGGGGCAAAATCGTCATTTCACAAAAGGGGTGGCTGGCCAGCTAGATAAAAAAAAACTGCCGAGAAGACCACTGGCTGGTGGGTGCTAGGGAAGTCCAAAAATGTCCATTCAAGTGTCCAAATTGAAGCCCCGGAAGTTAGCTTTCCAATGCCGCAAACCTTGCATCAAAATTCCTCCTGTAGAAAAAGTTATGCCAGTTTCCGTAAAGCCGCGCAGATTCAGTCCAACCGGACTTCAACCAACCATATCTCCTCCCCCCGGATTTGGACTTAGGAGATTCTTGAGTGAAAAATGAAGCCCCGGAAGTAAGCTTTCCAATGGTGGTGGCCTCATATTTTAATTCCTCTTGTGCAAAGAGTTACGCTTGTTTCGGTGAAGCCGCGCAGACTTTTCTCCTTCCCGGATTCATGCTGAACCACTTTTGACCAAGCAGATAACTGGTTGCTGAGACAATTGCTAGCCTCCCACCCTCCAGTGATCTTCCTGGTGCTAAAACAGAGGTACCTGCCAAAATTGAACAAAAACTAATGCAAAACGAAAGCTCGGGGACCAAAACCGCGCGGGGTCCCGAAAATGGGCTGTGAGCACCGAAAGTGGCGTTCGGCCACGGGCATCGAGGCCCCAGTGTCCTCGAATGATAAAACAGAGGCACTTGCCAAAATTGAACAAAACCAATGCAAAATGAATGCTCGGGACCAAAACCGCGGTTCAGTGGTCCCGAAAATAGGTCAGGAGCACCGAAAGTGGTGTTCGGCCACGAAGTGGGCATCAGAGGCCCCAGTGTTCCTCGGAATGATAAAAAAAAGGCACTTGCCAAGAACCGGAGAAATCGGAGATGGTTGGGCGGTCCCGAACCGAGGCACACGGCCTGACGGTCCAAAACCGAACCTCTCGAATGGGCAAATGGCTCACGGCACTAAACGTAGCCCACGCCACCGAGAGATAGTCTACAGACCACTCCCCTCAGAAATAAAAGAGAAAACCGAGTCCGGTTCGCAAACCGAGACAAGGCACGTAGAAGGTTCGAAGCCCGAGGCGGGGGCACGCCGCCACTGAGACTTCTGAACGAGCACAATATGCAACATCACCGAGCGCTCAATCGGTGACGTCTGAGTCTTAAGGTCGGTCAAAAATGGGGTGTCAACAGCGTCACGTGTAAACTGATTGAAACCGTTCCACTGTTGTAGGTTTCGCAAGAACCAAGACGTGATGAATCCATGGAATGGAAGCAACAATCACGATTTAAGGGAAATGCTTAATCAAATGGCCGTACAGCTGCAACAACAAAACAACTGGACACTTCTACATGTATGCCGGTATGTCCAAGAGTGGTACAAGAAACACATGTGTAAAACGCCATGTCGCACTTCTATATTGACTGGGCATGCATGGATAACCGAACTATATGCGGGCCATGTGGGTCGATTTGAGGAAAATGTGTGCATGCCAAAGGAAGTTTTTGCGGCTTTGTGTGAGACATTAGTAAATGATTTTGGGTTACAAGTACCGCAACATGGCTTAGCTATTGAAGAAAGCGTTGCAATGTTTATCTATGTGTTGAAAGGGTTGCAAAATTGAAAAATCCAAGAACGGTTCCAACATTTGGGGGAGACTGTGTCTCGGCTTGTGCATAACATATTAACTTCCATGAAAGAGTCCACTGTTGTTCATTGCCGGCCCACATATAGTCAGTATCGTATACATTCATACATGCGGTCTAAACGGAAATACCTACCGTTCAAGGTACTATTGAAAAACCTCACCCAGTTATGTGTGCCAAGTCCACTTATTTATTTATTTATTTATTTATTTTTAAGTAGAGTTACGTATGAAAATAACCATTACATGTACCCGTAGGAGTAACAAGACAATTGGGTTGTTGGCAGGACTGTATTGGAGCCATAGACGAAACACATGTAAGTGCATGGGTTACGGGGCCAGATGCGGCAACATATTTCGGTAGGAAATATTGTCACACGTAAAATACATGATCACGTGTGATTTTGACATGTGTTTCATCTTCATTTCGTGCAGATGGGAAGGAAGTATTCATGATAGTCATATCTTCAACGAGATACTAACAAATGACAATGTTCCATTTCCACATCCTGAAGAAGGTAACACATTGCATTGAAAAATCGATGGGGGTACATAATATTTCGTCAAACATCGTTACTTGAAAAATGAAGCACAATGTTGATTTTCGTGTCATGAATTCTTGTATTGTCTGCAGGAAAATATTATCTTGTCGATGTTGGCTATCCAAACCGGGTAGGTTACCTAGCACCTTTTAAAGGCAGCCGTTACTACCAACAACAATTCCGAAGTCGTCAACGGAACATGACGGCAAAAACCCCAAGGGAATTATTTAACAAAGTTCACTCGTCGTTACGCAGTGTGGTGGAACGCACTTTCGGTGCCTGGAAAAATCGATAGGGGTTTATTAGAGACATGCCTCGTTATGACTTTGCAAATGTGCAAGTTCAGTTAGTAGGTGCATTAATGGCATTACATAATTATATACGGCGAAATACAGGTAATTCAACAACTGTTCACCCAATTTGCAACGAGGAAGAGGCTATAACAATAGTAAATGCCATATCAGAAGTTGAACATGACGAGGATGGTTTAATGGTTGGGAATGAGGACCCGCATATGCCATTGGTGCGACTTCGCATACGCGACAAGTTAGTGTACTTGCGTAATAATAGAATGTTAGGAAATATATAATAATCCACCTAATATTCGTAGGCTTCTAACATTGGTAACCCATGTGGAAGAGCTTGTATGTAAACATATTATCATGTACAATATGTATGTGTTTACACGGGAATATAATCCCTTTCAGTTGGTGACGTGCCTAACTTTGAAAAAACAAAAAACACAGAAAAAAGCCTTTTTGAAAAAAAAAGGTCAAAAAAAAAAAAAAAATCCAAAATTATCATCTGCCACGTCAATTAACAAAAACATAAAAAGACAATTAAAAAACAACAAAATAGGAAAAAATACATCAAAATAAATTCAATAAATTATGATTTTTCACGTCATTTTAAATAAATTACATCAAAAAACCTTTTCCCAAAAAAAACAACCAAAGCAAAAAAAAAAAAAAAAAAAAATTTAAAAACAGAAATTAGCTTTGCCATGTAATTTAAAAATAAATAAAACGCATGAAAAATCATTTTTTGAAAAATAAAAAAAAATTAATGTATACAAATATAAAAATAAATAAAACATATGAAAAATCATTTTTGAAAAATAAAAACAAATTAATGTATACAAATAAAAATAAAAATGACAAAAAAGTAAATTAAAAAAAAGAACCACAAAAATACACCTCATCTAAAAAAAAAAAAAAAAAAAGGTACGCAGACGCTGACGTGGAGAAAGGAGCCAGTTAGGAGTGGAAATGCTGCAAACCAAGGGCAGTTCGGTCATTTCACATGTGGACACCTTACCAAAAAGTCAAAAAAGCCATTCTCAAACCAAGCTTTTTAGCCTTAGGCTAAAATAGTCAAAAAATCTAAAAAGTCAATCCACTTCCCAAACGACACCTAAATTGTTTTTTGATTTATGTTTAAGTCTCATATTAAAATTACTATATGTATGATTTGCTACAATTCAATAATTAATATTTTTTCGCCTTGTGTCAGGAGTTCAACTAAGAATTAGTAATAACAATAACAATTATTTCTTTAATTATGGCTTTTCTTTTAATACTAATAATGAACACCAATAATGGGCAGGAGATGGTGCGCCTTGCTCGCGGCCATCTTACTCGTATGTAAGTAAAAATGACAGAAAATATGTGGGCCAAGAAAATGAGCTTGATTTGTCTAGTAGCACCATTCTCTTTAGTTTTGAGTTTTTCAAAATTAATTTTTTGAATTTTTAATTCATATTTTTAATATTTTTAAAATATTTGCATCAATTTTTAAATTTTTAAATCCACTTAATCTTAATATACTTAAAAAATTAAAAAAAAATATAAAAATCTTTTAAAAATTAATTAAATATAACAAAATATGAAAATTTATTAAATTTTTATATATTTTATTTTTGGTGAATTTTTTCTCAAATATTATACTTTTAAGTATATTTAGATGAGATGTATCTAAACAATTTTTAAAAAAAATTTATGTAAAATATTAAAAAAACTCACTAAAAATAAAATATAAAAAATAAAAAAATCAATTTTTTTTTATTTATTTAAAATTAGACAATTTTATGGAACCACTTGCAAGGTCATCCACGTACGTATCTTATCCCTTGGGATTACATCGTCTAACAAGTTATTGGTTGTTCCAAAATAGTGTCTGAGAGGGAGATTAATGATCTGGTAATAGTTCGGACAGATTCAGGCCGGACAGAGTTTTGCCGGACAGATGTGGGCCGGGCAGGAGTTGGGCCAAGGATGTCTGGCCCAGTTTGGAAAGAAGTTGCTCGGTTAAGGCAACGCTCGGTTTGACTGAGCTACATGTTTGCGCGGAGGCGAGGCTAGTCAAGTTAAGTGACCGGCGCCCGAAAAGGCGTGGTCAGCCGAGGTACCTGGTTGCTTTCAGCAGAAGGCCGACCACGCTACACGAGTGCTTTCAGGTTCGAGAAGCTTTCCTCATTGAGCTCAGCTTGTGGAGTGCTTGGACATGAAGCATAGCACGGCTGTCGGCGGACAAGATGGTGTAGCTCGGCTGCCGAGCTTTCAGTATAGTGAGCGGGCAGTTGAGATTAGGTGATACTTAGCAAGATTTGTGCTGACGGATGGGATAGCAGAGCCACGTGTTGAGAGACCATTGGGAGCAGGTTTGGGGCGCGGAAGGGTATATAAGCATGTCTGCGCCCCCCATACGCGAGGGACGAACACTTTGTAAGACATTCTTACACTCAAACACTCTCCTCCCTCTCTCTCTATCCCAAGGTGTGTGCTAATTTGATCGTCGGAGGGGTTTTCTGGCCACACACCGCTGGGTAGCTCACCGCCTCGCCATCGACGGAGTCACTCCGGAGTCGGGCAGACGAAGAAAGGGACCTCCCACCATTTCTCCGATGGGGGACCTGGAGATTTACCCAGGCGGATAGTCAGGTGACGCACGGGATAAGCGCGAGAGGAGTCATGGCCATTCCCGGAGTCCAGATGGTCATCGGCGGCGGAGAGACTCACACGCCAGACGTCTGGAAAGCAAGTTGAAGGACCAGGATGCCGTCATCCGGCGAATGACGGCGGAGATAGAAGAATTGAAGCGGCATGTCAAAGGGAAGGGTGTAGCTGGAGTGAGCGACCACAGTGAGCGCACCCAACCCCGTCGTTCAGGTAGTCAGAGTCAGCGACACACTCCTTCCATCTCCATTACCAGAAGTTACAAGGTTGGTGATTCCGATGTGGGCGCGGAGAAGTCTAGCGCAAGATAGCCTGACCCTCGCGTCGAGAACGACGTCGAGGTATACCTATTCCGCCCGATCAGAAGATTTGCGGGCAGTCTTGGAGGAAAGGGCTCGCCGGCGAGAGGCTCGGCGGATACCGGCGTTCCAGCGGTTGTCCCACGGGGTTCACTCCAGCAAGGAGGTCGGAATGCCTTCCCTCCGCCAAGCAGCGCCACTCCTGGTGGATTCCGACTTGGCACGGTTGAGCGCCACCCCTTTCTCCTTGGAGATAGAAACAACACCTCTTCCGTCGGGCTTCCACCAGCCAAAGTTCACATTGTACGACGGGAAGACTGATCCTTACTTGCACGTGAGTCATTTCCAACAGGTCATGGCCGGACATAGGCGAAATGACGCTTTTATGTGCCTCATCTTTTCGTCAAGCTTTGGTGAACTGGGCTTGAAGTGGTTTGAAAGGCTGCCGGAGGGGAGTATAGAAAAGTGGCATCAGTTGGCCAAAGCCTTTGTCATGCGCTTCAAAACCAACACGAAAACACCAAAAGAAGTGGATCACCTGTTGAGCGTCAAGATGGGACCGAGCGACACGTTGAAGGCGTACAACTCCAGATATTGGGAGACCTTCAACGAGATCTTGGATTGTCCGGTCAACCTTGCAATCACTCAGTACAAGCGAGGTCTCCCGGTCGGACATAGATTGCGAGACTCGCTTACCATGCACCAACCGATGTCCATGGGCCAACTCATGCAGCGCATCAATGAGCACATCCGAGTTGAGGATGATGCGTCAACTTCTACCGTGAAGGCAACTCCGGTAGCAGCAAACAAGAAGAAAGCAGGCAAGGTGCACGCAGTTGGGCAAGAGTCCAGCCGGCCGAAAGCGAGGAGTCTCGACTGGCTCGAATCGTAAGAACCAAGGTAGAGGACGTCGGAGTGACCGGGATGATTACCCCCGAGATGATGTAGCGGATGCAAACAGAAGGTTGAAGGCAAGGACTGGCATAACCATGGTCTTCAAGATTCCAATCTATCGCATACTTAGTGAAATCCGAGACGAGGAGTAAGTCCGGTTTCCTGCTAAGTTAGGCGATGAACAGAAGGGCTATAATCCGTGGTATCGTTGCACATTCCACCGGGAGAGAGGCCACCGGACTGAGGATTGTTTGCCTTTGAGGCAACACTTGGAAGAGCTAGTTGCGGCCGGACACCTAGACCTTTACATTGATGGGGGCGTAAAGGCGAACCAGGCTCCGGTTGATCCCAGGGGACAAGATGACCGAGATGCGCCACCACAAGGAGTTATTAATGTGATCCACGGCATAGTGGAACCGGAGCCTGTTTGCGAGCTCCGGGGTATGATCAAGAAGGTAGAACACATGAGGAAAGTTTTGTCGGTGCAACCTGCGGTCAAGAGAGGGAAGACCGAAGAAAAAGATGTGATTAGTTTCACCTCAAGGGATCTAGAGCATATCCAGACGCCGCACAACGATGCCCTAGTAGTGACACTCCGCGTCAAGGAATTTGATGTCAAACGGATCTTGATCGATCAGGGAAGCTCGATCGAGATCATGTATTATGACGCGTTCAAGCAGCTCAAACTCCAGGAGACAGACTTGGCTCCGGCAACTTCGCCACTGGTTGGTTTCAACTCATAGCCGGAGTGGCCTTTGGGAAAGATTATCTTGCCGGTCAAAGCGGAATCCGTAGTCAAGCAAGTGGAGTTCTGGGTGTTACACGTGCCTTCTACTTACAACCTGATCCTTGGGAGGGGATGGCTTCACGCTATGCAAGCCGTAGCGTCGACCTTCCATCAGGTGATGAGATTCCCCTCGGCTATGGGGGCAATCGAGGAGATTTGGGGAGATCAAGTCATGTCAAAGCGATTAGCCGTGGCGATGAGCGGTCGGTACGCTAAAAGGCTTCGTTCAAATGATAGAAGGACCGGAAGACCGGGGAGTTCTTGACGATATGGGCACCAAGGCAGAAGACAAAGCCGTCGAGGAATTGGTGGAGGTGCGAATTGATATGGAGCAATCAGACAAGTTCTTCCTGCTCGGCTCTAGCCTTACTGCCCAAGAAAGGACCGAAATGATTGAGTTTTTGATGGCCAACATCGAAGTCTTTGCATGGTCGCCTTACGACATGCCCGGCCTCGATCCAAGTTTCATCTGCCATCACCTCAATGTCTTTCCCGGAGCGAAGCCAGTCATTCAGCGAACAAGGAGATCGGCGCTGCATCACGCCGAGGTAGTTGCGGAGGAAGTGAAAAACTTGCTTGAGGCGCGAGGAATTGAGGAAGTGCACTACCCTCGGTGGATCTCCAATACGATGGCCATGATTACAAGACTGTGAATCGAGCTTGTCCGAAGGATAGCTTCCCCTTGCCGCGAATTGACCAGCTTGTGGACTTGACGGCTGGACATAACAGGCTTAGTTTCCTGGACGCCTATCGCGGCTACCAACAGATTGCCATGCATGGGCCTGACCGAGAGATTACCTCCTTCACGACTCCAAGGGGACTCTTCTGTTACCGCGTCATGCCTTTTGGTTTGAAGAACGTCGGGGCAACCTTTCAGAGGATGGTGACTAAGATGTTTGCTCCTTTGCTTGGCCGGACAATGGAGGCCAACATTGATGATATGGTGGTTAAAAGTCGGCATCAAGAAGACCACTTGTCCGACTTGGCCGAGATGTTCGCCATTCTCAAAAAGCACAAGCTACGCCTGAATGTGTCCAAGTGTGCCTTTGGTGTGGGGTCCAGAAAATTTTTGGGTTTCCTAGTCACAAACCGAGGCATCGAAGCAGACCTTACTCAGATAAGAGCCGTGCAAGAGTTGAAGCGACCTTGGCTAAGGGCGTCGCGATGATTCGGGTCGGGATAGCCGCCGCTTAACGGTAAAATTGGTCATCGATGGTATCGCCGCCATTTCTTCCAGGCATTGAAGTCAAAGTTCTCGTGGGACGAAGAGTGTGACCGAGCTTTGGCCGAGCTCAAGGAATATCTGTCTTCTCCACCACTATTGGCTACACCTAAGCCGGGTGAGGAACTCTACCTTTACCTTGCTGTCTCACAACATGCCGTCAGTGCGGTGCTAGTCCGAGCTGAAGGAATCAAGCACCTTCCAATCTTCTATGTCAGTAAAACCTTGCTGCCGGCAGAGTCGAGGTACTTGCCTTTGGAAAAGCTTGCGTTGGCATTGATGATGGCTTCAAGAAAGTTGGCGCACTATTTCCATGCCCATACCATCATCGTACTGACCGAGTTTCCACTTAAGGCCTTGTTCGAACGGGCGGACTTTTCTGGCCGAACTCTCAAGTGGGCGGTCGAATTGGGACAGTTTGATGTGAAGTTCCAGCCGCGTACAGCCATAAAGGCCCAAACTTTGGCCGATTTTGTTGCCGAGTTCTCACCTGGAACCCATCCGGTGTGCCCGGTCGACATTGCCGCGGCAGATGAGGAGGCGAATGCAACCCAGATTGAGATACAACAACCTTGTGGAACTTGCGACGTGGAATTTGCGCGCTGCACCGAAGCACCCTCAGTTTGTACAACACCACCAACCGGTGATGCGATGACGGAGTCGGTTCCCGCCGACCAACCTGCTCCGTCCGGAGCAGCATCACCATGGGGGGACGAAATGGATCCACCCAGCATTGAGCCTGCGGCCGGCATAATACCGCAACCTGGTGATTCACCTACGGACTTGGGCATTATAGATCAACTTGCTGAGTCCGGTGCCGAATCACCAAGGGGGGCTGAAGTGGAACCAATCAGCGTAGAACTTGTAACTGGGCAGCCCAGCAACCGAGATCATATCTCCCTTCGAAACTCTTAGGACCCTTTAGAATGTTGGAAGCTCTTTGTGGGGGAGATGTGGAAACTTTTCGTTGATGGAGTGTCGAATCGTCACGGTGCCGGGCTAGGTATCGTTCTTATCTCACCGGATGGCCTCACCATTGAACATTCTATCACCCTCGGCTTCCCCGCGTCTAACAACGAGGCTGAGTATGAAGCACTTTTGGCCGGACTTAGGAGCGCTCTTCAGATGAAGGCTTCCGAGCTAATGGTGTACAGTGATTCCCAGCTTGTGGTTAACCAAGTCTCTGGGATTTATGAAGCAAAGGATGACAAAATGGCAAAGTACCAAGCTCTGGTCAGAGAACACATCAAGCGGTTCGTAATCGAGTTCAACAGTTGGCGTGAAGAAAAGCGGAGCGAGATGTGGCGGCCTTGCTTCAATGGTGGATTGCACGTATCCTAACCCCCTGTTGATTGAATTTCTTCCGTGGCCGAGTATTGAGGATGCCGGGCAGATGGATGTACACTGCACCGCGCTAGGTCCTTCCTGGATGGACCCGATAATCCTGTTTCTCAGAGACCGGACTCTGCCAACCGACAAGAAGGAAGTGCACAAAGTCCGGGTAAAGTCAGAGCGGTTTTGGCTCTCTCCATCTGGAGCGTTGTACAAAAAGTCCTTCACCGGTCCTTATCTAAAGTGCGTACACCCGAGTAATGTGAAGGCCTTCTTGTACGAAATTCACGAAGGCATCTGTGGCAGCCATATAGGGGGAGAATCCTTGGCCTACCGAGCTATTTCGCAGGGATACTAGTGGCCGTGCATGCAGGCCGACGCACAAAAATATGTCCGCAAGTGCGAAAAATGCCAGAAATTCGCCCATCAGATCCATCAGCCAGCCAGGGAACTTCTTCCCCTCACCAGTCCTTGGCCCTTTGCCATGTGGGGGCTAGATATAGTGGGGCCACTCCCAACAGCACCGGGCAACCGGAAATTCTTCATTGTGACCACCGATTACTTCACGAAATGGGTTAAAACCGAGCCCTTGTCAACAATCAAAGAGAAAGACGTGAAGCGGTTTGTCTGGCAGAATGTGGTCACACGCTTTGGCGTCCCCAAGATTTTGATCTCTGATAATGGCACGCAGTTCTACAGTCGCCTATTTAGAGGATTTTGTGAGGATCTAAAGATTGAATTCTACAACTCTACTCCGGCTTACCCGCAGTCCAACAGTCAAGCGGAGGTATCAAACAAGACTATCCTGGATGGGTTGAAGAAACGGCTGGAGAAGGCAAAGGAAAAATGGCTGAGGAACTTCCCAGCGTCCTTTGGGCATACCAAACAACCCTACGGCGATCTACCAGGGAAACTCCATTTGCTCTGGCTTATGGCATGGAGGCGGTCATACCATTGGAAGTTGGCATGCCTACCCTAAGAAGTGAAAGTTTTGAGCCTAAGCTGAACTCTGAGGCTATTGCCCTGGAATTAGACCTGGTGGAGGAACGTCGGGAGAAGGCCCTCATCCACGTGGCCACCTACCAACAAGAGCTCTCAAGGGAGTACAACAAAACGGTGCACCCCAGACCGTTTAAAGTGGGTGATTGGGTTTTAAGAAAAGTTATGGGGAACACCTTGGTGCCAGGTGAAGGCAAACTAGGGGCAAATTGGGAAGGATCCTACAAGATAACCAGTCTGGCGGGCAAAGGGGCATACCACTTGGAGGATCTGGATGGAAGAGCAATACCCCGGCCATGGAATGCGGCCAACCTCAAACTGTATTATTTCTAGCTATTAGCTTTCTTTTTGTGCAAAGGAATTTTTTTGCCTTACACTTCAGAATGTAATTCTTTTTGTCAATATATAGAAGTGACTTTGCTATAGCACTTGGATTGTTGTTTTAATGTAAAAACCGAGATGATTTACTCCGGCTGAAGGCACTGATGTTTTGTTCAACGTAGTTGTTTCCAACTGAGATGGGTGTTCCGGTTGAAGAAGTTGGTGTTTTGTTCAACTTAGTTATTTCTAGCCGAGATGATCTACTCTGGCTGAAAGGCGTTGATGTTTTGTTCAACGTAGTTAACCCAACCGAGATAATTTACTCCGGTTGTAAGAGTTGGTGTTTTGTCCAACTTAGGAAATCCCAACCGAGATGATTTGTTCGGGTTGAAGAAGTTGGTGATTTGTTCAACTTCGCTTCTCCAACCGAGATGGGTATTCCGGTTGAAAAAGTTGGTGAGTTCAACTTTGCTGTCCCAACCGAGATGATTTGTTCGGGTTGAAGAAGTTGGTGATTTGTTCAACTTCGCTTTTCCAACCGAGATGGGTTTTCCGGTTGAAAAAGTAGGTGAGTTCAATTTTGGTGTTATGTTCAATTGTGATTTATACCGAGATATTTTGCTGAAAAAGGAATCGATGACGACCGTGCAAACACTTGATGAAATTAAAGCTTTTCATTAATAAAGAAGCTAATACAAAAGGTGGGGAACTTAGCCCGGTTACATTTACAGAAACAGAAAAAAAGAAACCTAAGGTAGGGGGGAGAGATCAGGGAATTCTTCATCAGCCTCCAGGTTGACCGTGGCATTTGGGTCCTGGACACCGGTCCTAGTCTGGCTGGCCTGCTCCTGCTCGGTTTGGTCCTCTCCTTCAGCGTTTGCCTCGCCCTCTTCTTCAAGTCCTTCCTCGGCCTCAGCTTGTAGCGCGCTGAAGACGTCATTGGCATATGGAATGAGGTAGGTCGGTAAGAAGACAGTCGGTGGAGAGGCAAACACGTCAGTGTCAGGACCCTGACCGAGCTGTTGATAGGCAACCTTCCATCCAGCCTTGAAGTGAATGTCCTGAGTGGCGAAAACTTGTTTCTTGTAATTTTGCTCGGCTTCGTTGAAGCCGGCGTTGTTGGCATCTTCGCACTCTTTCTTCCTGGACGCCTTCAAAGCATCAAGCTCGACTTGGAGCTCGTCCTTCTTTTTCCCGGCTGCTTCAAGTTGGCCGAGCAGCCTGTTGTTGTCGGTATTGGCAACTTCGAGCGAGGACTTTGCTCGGCCAAGCTCGGTTTGGAGGCTTTCGACTTGGTCGGTGTCGCCGCTTTTGTCAAGTCTGTGGATGCGCTCCATGATCAAGTGCTGCTTTTGGATGGCCTGCAAGAAGCGAATTTGATTAGCGAAGGAACCAGACAAACACTTGCGAAAATTTCAGAGGCAAATTGAGACTTACCCTGGCCATGGACTTGACTGATGATTTCACCAACCGAGTGTCAGGAACATGGTCCCTGCCGACCACGTCGCTCGGTAGAAGGAATTCCTTGGAAAGATCATAAGCGAGTAGGTGCTCTTTATCACCCTTGATTGAAGCCGTAGCCGGGATGTCTTTTTCCCTGTGTTTCAGTTGTGGTCTCCAGATCGGTACTGGGTTGACCGTGGCAGTGGGTTGCTCGGTGGTAAGCTCGGCCACCAGCTCGGCAGACGGATCTGCGCGAGCTCTTTTACCAGCCCGGCATGGAGTGGGTTCCTTGCTAGACTGCCCGGCTGCTTGTGAAGCCAGAGCGACCACGGTGCCGCGTGATTGACCGGTGGCTGGTGAGCGGGTGACCACGCTCGGTATCTCGGCTGAAGTGGCGGTGAGCAGGTTTTTGATTCGGCTTCGTTTGGCCATCTCTTCTTCTTTTGTCAACTGGATTAGTGGGACGTCTGGTAAAGTGGGATCTGGAGGAGGTGATGGAGCACGGAGGAAGTCTGTAACTTTACTTCGGCGGGGAGCTGAGTATCTGTATGTTGGAGTATAGCCGAGCAACTGGTTGCAATCTCGGTCGCGGTAGCAGAGCGTGGTTCTGATGGCTTCTACGTTGGGATATTGGTAGTTGGCTTGCAAGGCTTGAATTGCTGCAAAAGAAACAAGGAAATTGGTTAAGTACAGAATAATAAAGAGAGATGGCAGACCGAGCAAATAAGCGCGGCTTACATGTGGAACCAAAGTTCTTGCTTATGATCCAGCCTGGTACCGCGGCAGTTTCATAATTACCAGACACCCAGAAGAAAGCATCGTCGTGCAAGTCCTTGTCTGGTGTGTCGGTTACAATTTTTTCTCTACTCGGCCTAATTTTAAGATAGTAGGCGGGGCCATCACCGGTGTGCCCTAAGGTGTATTGGCGCAGAATTTCGGCTAACCCTAGGCTTATGCCTAGCCGTTTGTTTAATTCATGCATAACGTTTATTATCCGGTAGGTGTTGGTGGACACTTGAGTGGGCGCAAGTTTTGTCCGGCGCAGAAACTCGGTCATTAGGGGGTTGACCGGGAAGCGGAGACCTCCCTCTACGATTGATAGAACGGTGAAGAGGCATTGGTCTAGTCTGCCCCAAGGTGTTGTCTTTTCTTCTACTAGTTCAAGATGGACATCAGCCGGGATGCCGTACTCCTCTCTGAACACAGCTAGCGCGGCCAGAGTGTCCACTAGGTAGCAGAATTTCCCCATTTGTGGCCGGGGGGTTTGGCACTGTGATAATTGGTTGTTGCTCGGTCTTAGGAGCCTCAGGAATGGACAGTGGTCCCCTTGGACTCTGCAGGAAAAGGATGGCAAGTGTAAGTGTGAGCGCGGTCGCGCGAAGTGAGCTTGACTTTAGCTCGGTCATTAAGAGTGCCAAACCACCTCGGTCGTCTATGCTAACTAAGGAGCTCGGTCGCCCAAGTGGACCAGATGTTAGCCCGGTTGAGCGACCAATTCCTTTTGCTATCTCGGTTTTTGCTGGGGTTGAGACAAGCATGTTATTTGCTCAGTTAGATTGGTTTTTTGGATCAAATGAAGACTAGGAGCTCGGTCCGCCCCAGTTCTTCAGTGTTCTTTAGGAAAAATGAAGAACACCATTAACAATGGAGGGTTTGGGATGGTTTTAGGTGCCCAAGTCCTAAAAGCTACGTTTTCATGCCCTAATGTGTTAAATATCGAAGAAAATGACAATAAAAGAGGAGTTTGAGGACTTACGAGCGAAGGGGAGAGACCACTTCCTCAAGCACGAACGCAGCAATGGCGAGGTACAAGGGGCAAGAGCTTTGTGTTGCTTGAGATACAGGAGAATCAGTAGGAATGAAAGGAAGGTGAAAGATGCACGTATATAGGAGTGGTGAGGCCGCCAAAAATTCAAATTTTGCGAGGCGGTTGGGTTGGCTGCTCGAGGACCAGTGGAAGCTTGCCACGTGTCCCCATTAATTGCAGCGGCAGAGCTGAAGAGACAGGAAGGTCAGGTGAGGCGACGACCGGGCAAGCCGAAGCGACAGAAAGGTCAGACGAGGCGACGACCGGGGAGTCAACCGGGCTGGTCTTGAAGACAGGAATGCCAACCGAGAAGTTGAACCGGGCAAGTTCGGAAGCCAAGAATGACAACCGGCCTGATCACCATTCCGCGAACCGCAGACCAAGGAAAAGATTATCCCGGTCATTATAGGTAATCCCAGTCACGCTCGCGCGGACGGAATTAAGGGGCAATTGAGAGGGAGATTAATGATCTGGTACGGGTCCGAACAGATTCAGGCCGGACAGAGTTTTACTGGACAGATGTGGACCGGGTAGGAGTTGGGCCAAGGATGTCTGGCCCAGTTTGGAAAGAAGTTGCTCGGTGAAGGCAACGCTCGGTTTGACCGAGCTACATGTTTGCGCGGAGGCGAAGCCAGTCAAGTTAAGTGACCGGCGTCCGGAAAGGCATGGTCAGCCGAGGTACCTGGTTGCTCAGCAGGAAGGCCGACCACAGTTAAGCACGAGCTGTTCTGTGCTCGGCAGAAAGCCCGGTCCTCATTGAGCTCAGCTTGTGGAGTGCTTGGACATGAAGCATAGCACGGCCGTCGGCGGACAAGATGGTGTAGCTCGGCTGCCGAGCTCCCAGTAAAGTGAGCGGGCAGTTGAGATTAGGTGATGCTTAGCAGGATTTGTGCTGACGGATGGGATAGCAGAGCCACGTGTTAAGAGACCATTGGGAGCAGGTTTGGGGCGCGGAAGGGTATATAAGCATGTCTGCGCCCCCCCATACGTGAGGGACGAACACTTTGTAAGACATTCTTACACTCAAACACTCTCCTCCCTCTCTCTCTATCCCAAGGTGTGTGCTAACTTGATCGTCGGAGGGGTTTTTCGGCCACACACCGCCGGGTAGCTCACGCAGATTGTGCTTTGGTGATCGGACGAAACGAGCTTGGAAGAAAGATGCAGGCTCGCTTAATATTTGCCCCCCGTACTATGTCATGTGGCGCTTGATATATATTATAATTGATGGAGGGAGTGCAATTTAATTAATGAAAGGAGTGAGATTTATAATTTTGTATTGAATGATTAAAAAATATGAAGAGACAAAAATTTATTATTGACCTAAGACATAGGGGCAATTTGGAAATTGATAAAAAATCAGCTTTTTGACTTTTTAAACTTTTTTACACAAAAAAAAAAAACCTACTTTTTTAACCAAAAAAGTCACCAAAAAGTCAAAAAGTCAACGCTTTACCAACTTCTCAAAACACCACATAATCACATGGTGTGTTAAGATCAACTAATAATTTTTCGCACCGTCCACCTTGCTCATATGGCATGTGGTGTCCATCTATTTGTGGGCCCTTGTGCCACATGGCAAAACTCCATTAATCTGTTATTTTTGGGAGTGTCTAAGGGTAAAATGCACTCCAATATAAATTTTAGGTGAATTTGCAAATCAGTTGGAAGACCCAAAAAATAATAATTATAAATTTATGCAGAAATTTATCATTTTGATTATTAAAATTGATCAATTTTATCACTAATTTAAAATTTATTTTAAAAATGTTCGCAATTTTATCAGATAGGCTTTCCCATTCTTTAAAAATTTCAACTTCAACCTTAACAAACCATAATACAACTTATAACAACAGCAGCAATTGCCCTTTGAGCCACACCAAAAACCACCTGAGTAGCCACTTAGTTCCAGATTTGCTTCAATTCAAGTAGAGCAAACATTGTATGCATCAGCAAATCACCCAACACAACATCATACAGCAATCAAAATTATAATAGCGAAGTAAAGCAGCCTTATGCTTGAGACTTGTATCACCAACAAAAGCTAACCCTCAAGAAGCTGATCTAATCAGAAACATTCCTCCTGCATTCATCAATCCAAAGTGCTGCAATTGCTCATAGCAACAGTGAAAGGTTGCACCCGAACACAACCCACCTTCAAAATTTTCAATCTAGATAGGTCAGTTATCGGCTGCGGCAGCATGAGATGACCCTCCCAGCATAAAAACAAAGCAAAATAATCTCCTTTTTGTAGCAAAGAACTATAGCAACAGAAAATGTATGGCATCCATATGACATGTAATATAACCCATGCTTTAAACAAGCAATAGTAGTAGCACGACTTATTAATACACCAGCAGTAATTGAGCAGCAAACAAACAGGCATCATGTCCCTTCAAACTTGATAGGACAAATCACAATTTAGAACCAGGATATCTTCTAATCTGATGGATATTTGAAACAAAATCATTCACTGAATACGAATTCCCAATTGACTTCCACAAGGCAATCGTTACTTTAATAAAATCACATAGATCGGATGAGCACCATTAAAAAAGTACTCATTTCTAAACTTCCAAATTTATACCCATCAAGAAGCAATAAAATAAAGGGGCATTTACACACAAATTCTAATTTATGAATTTATACTCCATTAAGTCCTAACTAAGATTTTTTGGACCTTCAAATCCCATTAAATTTTTAATAGTTGGAATTGCCCTTCAAACAATGATGGTTCATTATTTATGATTATCTATAAAGGAACATGATGATTTGACATTTATTTCAAAACTTTAAAACATCAATTTTCAAATTAAAAAAAAAACTTAAAATGAAATTATGTGCAAGAAACCTTAACGCAACATCACATAAGTTCCGACTGTCCAACCATGAAATAATAAGTCAAAAAAAAAAAAACAAATTTTTGCAAAGCTTAGTAAATGTAACAATTAAAATGTGGGGGACAGTGACATCAATCCAGTCTACCACATAATCCTCTTATCGGGTCGTTCAAAAACAGCTTCACTATTGCTGCACGTAGACCACATGGAGTTAAACCATCCATCGTACTGTCAATTTCGACTCTGTAGATATACTGCCTTATGACGAAACACACGAAAATAGCACAGTCCGGTCTGCAACATAACAACAATAAAACAAAATCAAACCTAGTCCTTTTGGGAAACAATGGAAAGTGCCCTGACTCTTCATATCAATATAATTTATTTATTTATTTTTATAAATAAATGATTTAGATCATTGAAATAAGACTCATGGAGGGCTTTACTGCCTTGATTGCATCGGTATGTGCTCTTTAACTTAATCATGGTTAACAAACCTTAATTTGGTTCAGCAAAACTTGGCAGACTTGAATCCAAGTGGGTACATGATAAATTTATAAACTAGCAAATTAATAGCCTCAATAATTCAAAGTTTGCCTATTATTTGCCGGTGGAAGTACTAGAACATTCCAAGAAATTGACAAGTTCATTAGAGCTGGAAATATATATATATATTCATATTTAAAATTAAATAAGTATACCATGTACATGTTTAGGAAGGTTGCCACAAGGTGTTTGAAGGCTTGAAGTGAGATAGATTCTTTGTTGGGTGCTTGTCCATATCTTCAAAATTAGTTGATGAATCGAGTTTTGTATTATTCTCCTTCCTCTGTGCCCCTTCCCCCTTCCCCTTCCGCTTCCCCATTTTGGTATGAATTGAGGTTGCAGAATTTGACTTCAATTACCTACTCTCAACTGCATAACAGAAAAACGCATAATTTTGAAGGTATGAGTTTTTTTTTTCCCCACAAATTCAAAAAACAAAGCTAGCAGGAACACAAATTACTTGTTATTCCTATAGTATATATGTGATCATTAAAAGGTTTTTCTTTCACATATTTATGTCATCTTTGGCGTATTTCATGGGTTTACATGTAATGCTTACATCTCATTAGTATATTTGGTGCTCATTGTTGAATTTTCGAGCCATATCAATCCATCCTCTTTGTTTTCATTACTTTCTTGGACAACTTTCTAGATTATAGTTACACTCTCAAGTGTCACTCTAACCTACCTCGAAATTTTTTCTGTCAGTCCATTTGAGCTTGGCAAACTTATGGACATATTATTTCTTGGTTACCCTACTTTTTGGATGTATAAACAGCCCAAGCCAAGTTGAGAAATGGATTGTCAAGGTTGACTAGGAGTGAGTTTCTTGGCTCTCTTTCAATGCGAGTACTCTGCTTAAGTCATGCTTCATTTTATGTGGTATATCCCTATTTAGTTTGGAATTATCATGAGGTCCAGATCCTTCTAATTCTGTGTGCATTTTACATATCATGTCCAGTAGAGGAAAACATGTTTTTATCCTTTGTTATTTGGTAGTTATCATGTGGATTGTGGAAAGCATTGCACACGGTAGATTTTTATTTTTCAGACTCTTGTCACATACAAAAAATTTTGTTTAAGCGATGACGGGGTAAAACTATGCTGAAACTTTGTTTTTCTTTTTCAAATGTTTACCTTATTCTATGATACACAAATCGGAACTGCCATAGCAAAGCTGCAGTTACTGTTAAATGATTAGGATCTTTTATCAAGTTTCTTTTCTTGTTTAATGGCATTATTCTACATGACTTAATAGAAAGAAGCTTCTGATTCACATATATATTGGGGTCTCTATATTTAAAGTGATCACAACATGAGACAAAAATATTAATCTTGTCTGCTCAAATGAAATGATGGAAAATGCTCATTATGCAAGACCATTAATGACTCATTCTAATATCTGCTGAAATTATAATTTTTTCTTACTTCAAACAATTTTCTTCCTCGAACTTTTTGGTATTATGTCATTAGTGCCAACTAATTTATGCAATTGTGGAATGTGAATGAAACGATGAAATTTGAATATTTGAAGACAAACTTTTGTTTTGTTCTAGGTTGGTATTTTTTTTTTTCAACTAAAAGAAATTCATTTTCTTTATTTTTCTCATTGTATTTCCTTCCTTCCTTCCTTCCTTCCTTCTTCTTCTTCTTATTCTTCTTCTTCTTCTTTTTTTTTCTTTCTTTTTTTTTTCTTTAATAATTTTTGTGCACCATTGATCAACACTTTCGTATTTCAGGTTCTGTCTTCCCTAGTACTGCCTGATACCCAAACTTTAGCTCCAGCAATTGCAAGTCAAGTTGATGCAAAAGCAGCAGAATTAGCAATGGCAATAAGTGCTTCAAGTTTGCTATGGAGTTGGACTATCACTTCACCCCAACAACCACCCTAGCTCCAAAGCTAATAACATAAATTATTGGGACAACATTGCAAATGACACGAGGCAAATTGGATGGGGCTCATGCAGTCGAGCAAGAATTTATTGGTAGCTTGATACAATGTGTCAGATATTTTGTACTTGAAAATAAAAAAACTGATTTGAATTGGTTTAACTAATGGGTATACATGCAACAATACATTGTAATTGTAGAATAAGCATTACTTGGCCACTATTAAGAGCTGTTGGTGATTATACAATGTACAGAACAACTATCTTCTCTGAAAAATCTAGAAATTCCCTAGATGTTGATTTGTGATTATGTATCAATTTTAAGCAGTATATAACAATCCCAATCAAACAATCAAGACAAATCGACACAATGATTTTACGTGGAAAAACTACAATTGGCCACCTCTAATTGTGATAAAAAATCACGGGCAACAGCCACAAAACAATCCACTAAGAAGATATAAAGGAATTATACAGGTATACTCTCAATTACCTAGTGAATCCACGCCCAAATTGAACCAACCCCTATGTGCCTCTTCCAACCCCGTCTTCACGTCGGAATTGTCTTGACGATGAGCTACTCTAGAATCCACCAAAGCTTCAGGCTCGAATTCTTCAAAATTCACCGAAGAGCAACTCTCTCTTTTGTGTAGAACAAACAAATAATCCTTTGATGTATACTCTTTAAACCATGAGTTAAATACTCAATCAAAACATCAAAGAAAACTAGCAAAATATCCCTAGATATAAACCCTAGAACCCAAGAAGAAGATCTGGAGAAGTTAGTAAAGTTTTGGGAGAAAACCAACTACTTATAGAAATCCAAAGTAATCCTAGTTTTGGAAGAAAGCCAATTCCTTATAGAAATCCTGATTTTGAAACTCGCTCAAGCGAAGTTTCTCTCGCTTGAGTGAGAACCTTAAGTTGCGTGATTTCCACTAGTGCCTTCGCTCGAGCCACGAACCCTTCGCTCGAGCGAACAATGAGCTCTTTCAGGTTTTTGTATAGACACAATCCTTTGCTCGAGCGAGGACTTCTACGCTCGAGCGAGCAAAGGCGAACAGCCAACTGTAACAAGCCCGCGAGGGACCTCGTTACAGTTCGGACTCGATTTTGTCGCGGTTCCAAATCTTGAACCAAAGAGTCCAAATCCGGCAAATTATTTTTGAGAAAAACAGATTTTTGAACGGCGCCAAACATGGATCGCTTTGCGGATAATGTAGTCGCCACCTAAATATTTTAAAATGGGAAATTTAGGAAACCCCGACTCGGTGCCAAAAGGCCACGATCCGTCATCACCAAAGTTGGCTCGAACTTGGGTACGATTGGGGAAGGTCACATCGTGAGCACCTCGCCGCCTTGGTCAAAGATCGCCTCTACTAACCATGATATCTGCTTTTTGAAAACATTGTGAGTTCTTATTGCTATTAGCCTAGGTTACTACGTGATGCGCACAGCATACAAGTATAGACTGAATCGCCTGAATTGGAACTGAACATCTCATGTTTGTTTGTTTGAAAATGGTTTGATGGTGCTACCCGCAAGTAGGCTAAGACGCGGATTTGCCACCCTCAGGTGGGCTTAAGAAAACAATGATTTTGCCACTATCTAGTGGGCTTAAAACAAGCATTTGATGAATTATTCCAATTCAGATAACTCAACCTCCACCCACAGGCATTCAAGGCAGTTATATCATATAAGCATATAGCCTCATGGTAAGCATGCTATTCATGGTAACACTCACACGCATGCAAGGATGCTAAAGCATAAAACTCACCGAGTACTCCTAGCCAAAACAAAAGCTGATTAGAAATCATCCATGATCCTAAATGTGCTGAAATGCCTAATGCAACACATGCAAAATGCAACTATAGCAGGCTTGGCTATTCTAAACATGGTATATGAGATGCTACAGTTAGCATGTATTCAATTTGGAATTGAAATACAGATGCGCTTTGCGATGCGCCGAGTCTTATGCGTAAAAACAGATGAATGATGCAAACATGTCATATCAGATGCTAATTGAAATATGCCCTATATCTAACCATCGAAGGTGTAAATAAAAGGGAGAAGGAAATGGGGTTGGAAGACATACATCACACTCACACACCCTTATTACAACATTGCTCAAGCAGAGGGTCCGAATAAATAATACGTAATTCAATAAAAGAATAGTACAAATCAATAATATACAAAAATCCTAATTAATTTACAAATTAAATAAAGAAAGATCAGAACGACATGCAAGCCAGGGGTGCCTTGCTTCGATGAATAGTGTATGGGTCGCTTCGCATGAAATCCACCGATGCCCCAATTAGCCTCTGTTTGCAATTTTCTCGAAATGCGTGTTAGACTCCGAAAAGTTGCTGATCCTTGATTTTGCTGCAACAGAGAGCAGGAAAAGGGCATAGCAATGTATTTCACAAATATATGCATGCCTCGATCCCCGTGCCATCAATCACGCATATGGATGCATGATGGCCGAGGAGTCGGATTGCACAACTCAATATAGGATGAATGCATATGAATGCTATAATAAAACCTAACTCCATCATGGGTAATCCGGAGTGTCGGTGACTTGGGAATTGAGACCCATTCCGTCACTCGGAGTACGAAACGCGCCTCGTTTCCCGTGCCCGGGTTAACGCCTATCCCGAACACGATGCGATATGCATGGTATGCATGAAATGTAGCTAATATACAATCCTAACATACACAATGTTATGGGAATGAGATGCCTCGAAATGCGTGCCCACGGGCACGCAAACCGAGAAAATGGCATGAAATATGATATACAATGAGACTGAAATGAAATGCCTCTAAATGCGAGCCCATGGGCACACAAACCGAGGAAATGGCATACGGAATGCAATGATGGCCTTACGCCAACGTGAGAGGGCCTCAGCCACACTCACATAGGCGCCCGGATAAAAAGAAGTGTTTTAATGCATGCCCGCGGCACGAACCGAGGCGGTGACATACGTGCATGAAATAACAAATTGGGCTTACACTAACATGAGAGGACCTCACCGACTCACATAAGCCGCCGAGATGAAAAAGTCGCCTCGAAATGCGCGCACACGACACGCAAACCAAGACAGTGGCATACACAATGCAAATGACATGGAAAATGCAAATTGGGCTTACACTAACATGAAAGAGCCTCAGCCACACTCACATAAGTCCGAAGATGAACAAGTCGCTTTAAATGCGCGCACACGGCACGCAAACCGAGGCAGCGACATACAGGCATGAAATGGCATGCAAATGAAACGTGGCATATGGCATACGAAAAATGCAAATTTCAGTAGCTAAAATGATGCACAAATAGCCCCCGAATTATGACAAAATTACACCCGATGCCCGAAATGCAATGTTATGCACCCGAAACGGCCTACAGCCCTAGTAAACATGCATAATATGGACATAACATGTAAAACAGTAGCAAGGAAGCCCCTAAACTAGCATTTTTTCAGTACAAAGTATGGCCAAACAATGATCACAAGTATGGCAAAAATAGCTTGCAAAAATGGGGGAAAAGAGGAGAATTACAAAGCAAGTGGTATATACAATGCTCAAACTGAAAAACACAGTTCTAAACAATTAAAGAGGGGCCAAAAATATGCACATTTACAAGAGATGACATCCCCCAATTCAGTATGTAGATAGGCTAAACATAGCATGCAAAATAATGAGCCAACAAAGGCTATAACATGAGGTACCAAAAGAATGCATCAAAAAACCTTGGACCCTTAACAAAACATGAATAATGGGTCATTTTGAGACACTTTCTAAGCCTGATGAAGGCTGAAAACAGAAGCCAAGAAAGCCTAACAAAGCATGCAATTTTACGGAATCAAAGATGGTATTACATGAAGTACCAAAAGAATGCACCAAATGGCCTAAAACCCTTAACAAAACATTATGAGAAGGCCAAAACAAGGCTCTTTCCAGGCCTGATGAAGACTCAAAACAGAAGCCAAATAAGCTCAAAGGGGCATGCCAAATAGGAGTAGAACATGAATTCAAAGAAAGTGGCATGTAGAGCATGAAAACCAGGTTGAGCCCTTCTTCAATGTTGAAGAGGGGCTCAAAATAAGCATAATATTAGTTCATGAGATGCTCCAAATCAGATCACAAATAGGCCAAATAAATCATGCAATTTTACGGAAAATATGGAGGATTACAAAGAAAGTGCATGATAGAGAGGCCAAACATGATTGAGCCCTTCTTCAAAGTTGAAGAAGGGTTCAAAATAGGCCCACTCACAGTATATATCAGGCTCGAAAATGGATCACTCAAAAGCCAAACAAAGCATGCAATTTATTGGCCTAAAGAGTGGTATTGAAAGAGGTGCATCATGGAGACACTAACAGAGCTGAGCCCTTCTACAAAGTTGTAGAGGGGCTCAAAATAAGCCTAAAACCAGTAGGTGTCGGAGCCCAAAACAAAAAGCAAATAGGGTAAAGAATTGACTCAAAATTGTGCTCAAAAAAGGAAATAGAGTCTTACCCTTGAAGATCTAACTTTGGTGGCTTCTTGGCTTCAATTTGTTGATCCTTAGCCTTTGAAAATCACTCCTTTGCTGCTGAAATGGAGGTGGTGATGGTGGTGCTTAGGGTTGATGAAGAGAGGAGCTAGAAACTTGAAGCTTTTTAGGGTTTTTGGCTATGGAAATAGAGGGTTTGGAAGAGAGGCTCTTGAGATGAAATTTTGTAACCTCAACAAAGGAGCTGTCCCGCCCTTTAAGAGGACCAAAAAGGGTGTAAAAGGAGAGGGAAATGCATCCAAGTTTCTCCCAAAATATCCCCTGAGGACAGGATATTTTGAAAAGCAATGACAGCCTATAAAGGGTTCAAAGGTAAAGGCAGTCGGCCAGTGGATTTCTTGAAGGTGTACGGCCACCCCAACCGGGTCCAGCCACTCCACTGGCCGGCCATGGCCAAAAAAGAAGTGAAGAATTGTCCGACCACCATGTTTTGGTGTCCTCCTGTGTGTAGAACAAGGTTCCAAGGTTGGAATTTGGCAACTCAAACAGAGTCACAACATTGAACTTGAAGGAGAGGCTCAAAATGAAAGTAACACCATCGGCCGACCAGTACTTTTTAGGGTCCTCCCATGTGTCCTCATCACAAATATGTAGTCCCGGCTCGAAGAAAATATCACTAGGGTGTTCAACACTGGCCCGGAAGTGAGCAAAACGGGCGCCGGAGGAGCGAAAGTGGTTTTTCAGAACAATTGCTGGCCTCCCACCCTCCTACAAGCTTCCTAACCATGAAAATAAGGCCTCCACCAAAAATGAGCCCAAACCGATGCAAAATGAAGGCTCGGGGGCCAGAACACGTAGTTCGAGGTCCCGAAAATAGGCTGTTAAGCACCGAAAGTGGCATTCGACCACGAAGTGGGTATCTAAGACCCCAGTGTCCCTCGAAAGGGAGTAAATAAGATGCATGCCAAAAATCGGAGGAATCAGAGATGGTTAGGCGGTCCCGAACCAAGGCTCACGGCCTGACGGCTCCGAAAACCGAGAACCGGGCTTCGAAATGGGAAAAATGGCCTACGACCACAAAATATAGCCTACGGACAATGAGAGACGATCTACGGGACCACTCCCTCCCCTCAGGAAAGAAAACAGAGAAAATCGAGTCTGGTTCGCAAACCGAGACAAGGCACAGAAGAGGGTTCGGAAGTCCGGAGGCAGGGCACACGGTCGCGACTCTGAGACTTCTGAACGAGCACAATATGTAACATCACCGAATGCTCAATCGGTGACGTCTGAGTCTTAAGGTCGGTCAAAAATGGGGTGTCTCAGCTGTTCCTCTTGACGTAACTCTAAGTCAAGAAGTGACGGGAGTGAATGTCAAAGCCTAGAGACGACCCATTTTTGACAAGGCCGAAAACTTAGACAATCAGACAAGATAGACAAAGCTGTGCCCGTAGGCAGGGGCAAAATGCAAAATGATATGCAGGGAGATTTTGATAATTGGACTTATACGCTACGCGAAGCCGGTTTGACAATTGGACTTATACGCTAAGCGAAGCCGGTTTGAAGATTGGACTTACACGCTAAGCGAAGCCGGTTTGAAGATTGGACTTACACGCTAAGCGAAGCCGGTTTGAAAATTGGACTTATACGCCAAGCGAAGCCGGTTTGAAGATTGGACTTACACGCTAAGCGAAGCCGGTTTGAAAATTGAGGATTCATGCAATGCACTGTAATGTAGTGGCTAAAACGCAATGTGATAGTTAGGAAAAGGGAGGTACCTTACAGGGGCAATTGGTAATGACTTACCTCAGCAATGTCCTAGCTTATGCTGATGTGAGAATCTTCCGCTTCTTCTTGATTGAACCACAGGTATTACTTTTCTCCCTGACTATGGTTGCAGCTTTCCCTATTCTCCAACAGGGTGACAGACTAGGTTGATTCAGTATCCAGAATTGAGGCGCATACACATGCTATCTCAATCTATGGGGCTGCTATATAGATTTCAAGCCGAGGATATACCCCTAGGTATTTAAACCAGACTTTAGTCTCTAAATCCAACCTTTATGCTCGGGCATGAGCCATTCAACTCTAGTTTCCACCGCCTCAATTGGTCTCCTAGGAACTCACACATCACACAGTGGCTATACTGCAGACACCTAAGTCGTTTCGCACGACAAACACCAAAGGAATTGCACCTTTAGAGGATTTAAGGTCTCCTAGACCGGACAATACAAGAGATATGATGCAATGGATAATGCTAGATGCGATGCAATAGATAATAGATGCGATGCAACAGAGAGTATAATAGATGGAAAATGGTGACATACTCCAACCGCGCTGGACTCGTAAATGGAGGCAGAACCAAAGAAAATCAATCAGGAGCATGTTCCATACAACCTAAGATAAATTCCAAACACGCTGAAAATCATGTGAGGAAGGGGACACTCAAAACACGCTGATAGTTGTGAGAGGAAGTCCGAAAACAACCGCCCAGGTGCGTACACAACGCAACCTGAGATAAATTCCAAACACGCTGAAATCGCGTAAGGAAAGGAACACTCTAACCACGCTGAAATCGTGAAAAGAGGTAAACAAAAACAACCCGCCCAATAGGCCCACAACGCAACTCGATAAATTTCAAACACGCCGAAATCGCGTAAGGAAAGGAACACTCTAACTACGCCAAATCGTGAGAAGAGGTAACCAACAACCGCCCAACAAGGCCCACAACGCAACTCGAGATAAATTCCAAACATGCCGAAAATCATGTGAGGAAGGGACACTCTAACCACGCCAAATCGTGAGAAGAGGTAAACAAAATACCGCCTGGCCCACAACGCAACCTCGATAAATTCCAAACACGCGAAACCGCCAGAAGGAAATGAACACTCTAACCACGCCAAATCGTGAGAAGAGGAACGGACACTCAAACCACGCCAAATCGTGAGAGGAGGTCCAAACAACCGCCAGCGCATAATAACGCAACCCGAGATAAATTCCAAACACGCCGAAATCGCAGAAGGAAAGGAACACTCTAATCACGCCGAAATCGTGAGAAGAGGTAAACAAAACAACCGCCCAACAAGGCCCACAACGCAACTCGATAAATTCCAAACATGCTGAAATCGCAGAAGGAAAGGAACACTCTAACCACGCCAAATCGTGAGAAGAGGTAACCAAAAGCAACCGCCCAGTAAGGCCCACAACGCAACTCGAGATAAATTTCAAACACGCCAAATCGCGAAGGAAAGGAACACTCTAACCACGCCAAATCGTGAGAAGAGGTAAACAAAACAACTCGCCAACAAGGCCCACAACGCAACCTGGGATAAATTCCAAACACGCTGAAACCGCGTAAGGAAATGAACACTCTAACCACGCTGAAATCGTGAGAAGAGGAACGGGACACTCAAACCACGCTGAAATCATGAGAGGAGGTCCAAACGACAATATTCCGAACACGCAGCTCATAACACAATACTCTGTTTATTCGGCACACAGCTCATAAAGACGAAACTTGCAGAAGTTGAAACACACTCAGATGCTCCAAATTTTCCATCTTTTCTTTTGCTTGGTAGCCCGGAACTTTCATAGCTTCAGATGGGTCCTGGTTTTACTGTTTTCACATGACCTGGGTTGAACCCCGCGGCTTTAACAAATTCTGTTTTGCACAAATGTGGAGAACGGCACAGCACTCGGAGCACAAAACAATTTTATGAAATTGAGAGATGAGTAAAGGGTTCTCAACCGGGTATTGAGCCTACAACTGACCACAGCCAAAACGACTCAACAAGGAAATAAAAGGCACACAACCTAGACACATCGAGTAACACTCGAAACGACTCAAAACAAGAATTGAGATAAAACAAAAAGACACGACATTCAGACGTGCACAGGGAGCCTATTTCACCGGGTAGGTTTCCCACCCTTTCTTATTTGTGATTCTCACATCACTCGGCTCTCAAGCTCGGCTTTTCTCACAAAACCTTTTTCTCAATTTTTCTCTCATCGTACATCTCTCTATTCTTAAATCTCTCATTTTTCATCCCTCCCCTAGGTGGTTGATGGATAAATGGGAAGTTGCGGGTTCGGGCCCCTAGCATTCTGCTCGATTCTCTTTCTTCCGCTCACAGCTAGTGAATTTCTCCCACAGAAGGGTTGTGCTACAACTGGGTGTGTAGCAAATCTGCAGCTAACACCGGTTGATGATGCTTTGCCGGGGAGTTTGGACGTGATAAGATCTGTCCAGATGATGGAGTGGAATATCTTGCCCCATTCCAGTTTGTGCTTCGCACTTGGCTTGATACTTCGCCGCTTGGAGGGTGTAAGAGCTTTCTGCCCTTTCTAGCTTCAGTTGTGCCCTCTTCTGGCAGGTAGAGTGCCCTTTTTTGGCAAATGCATTGACAACAGGGAAAAGACAGGAAGCTTGACTCAACTGTACCCTTAGTTCATCATTTCGACCATTTTTTTGTTTTTGGCTTTCTACCAAAACAATTTTGACCAAAAATGAGAGTTAGATTAACATGCTTGTTCAGTTTTTTATTTGAAATCATGCAAGTCAGGCTATGAGCACTGAAAATTTTCCCTTTTTGGGTCCATGAAAAGGGTCCAGTTTTGAAAAAGATAGAATGATTTTTCGAGAAAATTAGCCAACCTCAGTAAAAATCCTCAAAAACTATTTTTGCAAACGGCCACTTACTCAACGAGCATGAAACCTACTCCTGAGATGCACAACCTCGGATCTAAAGGAAAACTGCCCCGTACTTGAAGAGAGCTGCATGGCAACGGAAAGTTGCCCCTTGTTTGAACGGCACCGCGGCGCATTGAATGGCAACGGAAAGTTGCCCCTTGTTTGAATGGCATCGCAGTGCATTGTAGTCAGTCCTCGGAGCGATGATTGCAACCGTACTCTCGGATACAGAGAAGGCAAGGATGGTCAAAACCATTACATGGACACAATTGAATTTGAATCGTTTTACGGCTGGACTTCAGAATGAAGTTGCCTACGTATCCCAAAGATGGGAATCAAGCCTTACGTAGTTTGGAGGTTAAGGTACACTCGGGTATTTAACCTCTCCTTTTTATGCTCTAACTTTTGCCAAGGCGCCTGTTGCAGGTTTTCGACCTTGCGAGCTTTGTTTTTCTTTCTTTTTTTTTTTTTTTTATTCTTTTCATTCCTTTTTCTTCTTCTTTTTTGCATTTTTCTTTCTTTTTTTTTTTGCATTTTTTGTATATATATTTTTCTTGTCTCACTCTAACTTTTGTCTGGGTTGCCCTTTCGGGTTTTCGGCCCAGCGAGCCCCTCAAAGGGTAAAAATGTAACCAGTCCATGCCAAATGGTTCTGAGATTGAAGCCCTCTATATCCAGGAGAGTGGCTGTTGTATTGACTTGCAGAAAGATCCACCTTTGGCTCTTCGAGCACATCGGATATTTTTTGCCCCTAGTTCGAGGGGTGCTTCTGCTCTAGCCTTGCAAGCTTCTTCTGATGAGGTCTGACCTTCTTGATCTGACTTTGGTGCCTTTTGTTCGAGGGCTGCTTCAAATCTGGCCACACAGGCCTTATATTGTGGTCAACCGTTGAACATTCTGAATGCAAGTTCAAGGTTTGAAAGCAAAGGGGGGTTGAGTCTCGAGGCTGAGATTGATCCTAAGCTACACAATCTCAAGAGCGATTCCACACATGTCTTTGCAGGACCGCGCAAAACATTTTTTGAAAGTTTTTAAGAAAGCGACAAATCGCTCGCGCTGAAGACTGTGTAGGACCAATCTGGATCAAAGCCAGGGTCCTTCTCAGTACTCACACTATCAAGCATGATTTCATTCATTAAGGGCTTAGTATGCATCTCTTTCTCTCAATTGATCAAAGTTTTGCAAATCCCGAGGAATTCCTCCCTCTTTGTTTTCACTGCAGTGTTCAAAAAGGTTTTGAAAAACTTAGGTCAATACAATGGCCTCAAGGCACAAGAGAGTAGGTGGCATGCACTGCCATTTCATTCAAATCCCGGCACAACTAGCACAAGGTAGAAGCAAATGCGAGAGCGTGGAAATCACTACTGTTTCATTCAAAATCTGTTGGCATAACTGGCTCCCTGGCAGAAACAGACTCAAAACAAAACAAAAAGACAAATGCAAAACAAAATGGTGACGCCCGAGGTAACACCCCCGGAATCACCCGACTCCTATACAACAGGACTGACTCGATACAACAAGACAGACCCAAAACAAAAGAGACAGACTCAAAACAAATGGACAGACTCAAAACAAAACAACAAAATTGACCCAATACCCAAGTCAGAAAGCACAAAAATTGGTATTTGCACATTGCTCAGAACAGTGCGTGCCATCCACCATATCTAGAGTAAACTGAGCGTTGCCCGCAGGTGGTTTATCCTTCGATCACATCACATTATCCCCCAAGTTCACTGACCCAGTGTCGATAGACTTTGCTGAGCTCGGCGGGAGGATGACCCCATTGTCCAATAGATCCTGTACTTTATGGCGAAGACGGAAGCAGTTGTTGGTAGCATGGCCAGTTTGCTGATGGTATGCACAGTACTGGGTAGCATCATGTGTAGCCGGAAGAGGGTTCGGGAGAGACCGAGGCTCAAGGAGTTTGAGATGGCCTTGTCCAACGAGGATTTGGAAAGCTTTGGATAAAGGCATGTGGAGGGCATGGAAGACCCTCTGACCTTAGGGTTGGTACTTCAAGGTTTGTGGATTTTTGCTGGACGCACCAGTAGAGGGATTGGCAGGTGCTGGCTTGGTTTGTTGATCTCTTCTAAGTGGAGGATTAGAGCTAACAGGGTTGCCTATGGTATAACGGCCCTTCTCCCGGTTTTCCCTTTGATCCGGACTGCCCTTGACTTGAGTGGCGAAAATGCCGTCTACAGTTTTTGTAACAACTGCGAGCACTTGCTCTTTGTTCAGTCCCTCAGCTTTCAAGGCCTCAACAGCCAACAGAAGATACTCATGGGGATCCATGTCTACCTTTACCTTGTTTTTTTTTCACTCGCTTCCACTTTGCCACGGGATTGGCCTTCCTCAGATGTAGCCCGCCTCAGGACTGGGGAGCCTTTTGACATGAACTCCCTGGTATGTGATGTGACTGATGATGGAGCCAATGTCCCAGAGGCCAAATCACATATAGCTTTGAAGAACGTCGATCATTCTCTTTAGCTCAGAAGTAGTGGGCTCACGGGTTTGAGATGATTGGGGTCCAGGTGCATCCATCATGCATAAGTCCATGCCTTTCGGAATGAACACCTCAGGCTTGGGTAGACGGGCTGGGGTGATGTATATGCCGGGTCGAGGTGGATGGCGGATATGGATGAGGTTGAGATGTAGAGGTGATGGGTCGGTACTAACTTGAGGTCTTTTGGTGGAGCTAAGGTCTCTTCATCAATAAGGTCCCGAATCTTATGACGAGGCGGATGCAACGGTTCAGATCATGACCGTCTTTGTTGATGGTAGGCACTGATTTAATGGGTCATACCTTGGTGGAAGAGGATTTGGGAGGGGTTGGGGTTCTAGGAGTTCTAGGTGCCCTTCTTCTTGCAGCTTTTTCAAAGCTTGGGAGAGACTCATGTAAAGCTGAAGTGGTTGATTTTTGGTCATTGGGGGAAGTGGTGATAGTGTCTACTGAAAGCATTTCGCAATTGTATACCATCAAGAGTAGCATTGGAACTGCGAGCAACATTCCTCCTCAAAGGCTCATTATCTTCTGCGAAGATCCCTTGTCTGATGGCATCCTCGATTTGAACCCCCATTTCATGAAGGGCTGGAAAGGTAAACAGAGGTAGAACGACCATCTTTTGCAGCAACTCGCCATGCAGATTCCGAACAATCATCCTGATCTGATCTTTGTCGGAAGGCCTTATAGTCATCATTGAGGCCTTTGCCCTCCATCTCATCACAAACTCTGAGAAACCCTCCTTTGGTTCTTGGCGGGTGACTTCGAGATCACGAGTTGTGACCTCGATCTGTGTGTTATAGGAGTGTTGAGCAACAAAGGCCTCACCAATTTCTTCCCGCCTGTTTCACAGAGCTCTCTAATTTTGCATACCAAATTGCGACTATCCCAGACAGGGTTTGGCCGAATAGTGACAATTTCTGGGCTGTAGTCAAACCCATTGGCCTCAGGATATCAGAAAACAGTTGGAGGTGCACCATTGGGTCTTCAGAGCCATCGAATCGATCGATATGTGGCAGCTTGAACCGATCCGTAATGTCACCACTGAGTCGGTAAAACCATCCTCTATGTCGAATAGAATGGGCCCCGAGACTTTTGAACAATTCCTCAAGCTTGCTCACTTTCAATCTTTGTGGGGTCCGCCTTGAACTCAAAGGAGTCTGTAGGTTGGTGGGTGTTTTAGATAGTTGGGTAGAACCAGGCGGAGCTAGCGCTGGAATGTCCGTATCATCCTCGATATTAGCCTCCCCGAGCGTTAGAACTCTGGGTAGGGAGGAGCTCGTGTGAAGTAGATACTCAGCTTTGTCTTTAGCTCGCAATTGTCTTCGTTGGGCTATAATCTCGGCTGCTTTTGGCAAATTCCGCTGACGGCAAAGGTCTCGCTACATGAGTTTCATACTTTCTCGAGTTGACGATCATTTCTCCATCCCCGCCATATTGCCCTCGTCTAATCGAACAACCGTTATAACTGCCCTCGACCGCCTTTTTACCTGCCTTTGATGAAGGAACACCGATTGCCCTTTGAATCAATTTCGACCACAAAGTCTATCAGCACAAGTCTAATGATCCTCGGGGGATATTGGAGCCTTCTGAAGCTATGATTCCCAAGACTACCCTAGCAAAAGAGAAAACAGACAGCATCTCAGCCTGATTTCACCATAGCCAATATGAGCAAAGCTGAATGAGTGTTTCTATCAATTTCGTCCAAAAATTTTGCTCAGAACCGATACCCTCGTGTAAAACTGATTCCCAAATATCTTGAATTGGTGCCCGCGAGCCTGATGCTCAAACTCATAAACTGACACATGCATTCCCTGTAGAGGCACACTCTAACAAGCACATAACATATAAGTGAGAGCCAAAACACCCCTATGTTGGGGTAGGGTTTCCCTGTCCTATTTTGTCAGGAACTAGGGTTTCACTACGCACGCAGCGGCTTCAAACAACCTATAAACGGGTAAGCAACCTGTCCTAGTTTGGAATGGTCACTACGGATCCGAATATGCACTAGGTCGAATGGTCAAAGGGTGCCCCAGAAACCGGGTTTGTGTTCCCATGTTGTCGAGCTCAGAGCCGATCAAATTTTACGGACATGACTTGACAAGACAAGCCTCCGGCAAATCGTTCGGGAATGGCATACGGCAAACATGGTGTCCTAGGCGCACCAATGCAAATGCAATGCAAAGAAACACACAAGTGTAGTCAAAACCAGATATCATGAGTTCGAGTCAAGTTCTCTAAATCCCCAAATGAATGCTGAGAACCGTAATAAGCCCGCGAGGACCTCGTTAGATTCGGACTCAATTTTGTCGCGTTCCAAATCTTGAACCAAAGAGTCCAAATCCGCAAATCGTTTTTGAGAAACAGATTTTTGAAAGAAGTGCCAAACATGGATCGCTTTGCGGATAACGTAGTCGCCACCTAAATATTTTAAAATGGGAAATTTAGGAAACCCTGACTCGGTGCCAAAATGCCACGTATTTGTCATCACCAAAGTTGGCTCGCGAACTTGGGTACGATTGGGGAAGGTCACATCGTGAGGACCCTTTCGCTTGGCCAAAGACCGCCTCTACTAACCATGATATCTGCTTTTGAAAACATTGTGAGTTCTTATTCCTTATTAGCCTAGGTTACTACGTGATGCGACAAAGATACAAGTATAGACCAATCGCTCAATTGGAACAACATCTCATGTTTGTTTGTTTGAAAATGGTTTGATGGTGCTACCCGCAAGTAGGCTAAGACGCGGATTTGCCACCCTCGTGGGCTTAAGAAAACAATGATTTTGCCACTATCTAGTGGGCTTAAAACAAGCATTTGATGAATTATTCCAATTCGTATAACTCAACCTCCACCCACAGGCATTCAAGGCAGATTATATCATGTAAGCATATAGCCTCATGGTAAGCATGCTATTCATGGTAACACTCACACGCATGCAAGACTGCTAAAGCATAAAACTCAGCGAGTACTCCTAGCCAACACAAAAGTCGATTAGAAATCATGCATGATCCTAAATGTGTAAATGCCTAATGCAACACATGCAAAATGCAACTATAGCAGTGCTTGGCTATTCTAAACATGGTATATGAGATGCTACAGCTAGCATGTATTCAATTTGGCATTGAAATACAAATGCAGCTTTGTATGATGCCGAGTCTTGGTATGCAAAAACAGATGAATGATGCAAACATGTCATATCAGATGCTAATTGAAATATGCCCTATATCTAACCATCGAAGGTGTAAATAAAAGGGAGAAGGAAATGGGGTTGGAAGACATACATCACACTCACACACCCTTATTACAACATTGCCCTCACAGAGGGTCCTAATAAATAATACAACCGAATAAAAGAATAGTACAAATTAATAATATACAAAAATCCTAATTAATTTACAAATTAAATAAAGAAAGATCAGAACTCACATGCAAGCCAGGGTGCCTTTGCTTCGATGAATAGTGTATCTGGTCGCCTTGGCGGAAATCCAATCGATGCCCCAATTAGCCTCGCTTGCAATTTTCTAAATGCGTGTCGACCAAAAGTTGTCGATCCTTGATTTTGCCGCAACAAAGAGCGTGAAAAGGGCATAGCAATGTATTTCACAAATATATGCATGCCTCGATCCTCGTGCCATCAATCACGATATCGATGCATGATGGCCGAGGAGTCGGATTGCACAACTCAATATAGGATGAATGCATATGAATGCTACAATAAAACCTAACTCCATCATGGGTAATCCCGGAGTGTCGGTGACTTGGGAATTGAGACCCGTTCCTGGCCACCGAGTACGAAACGCCGCTGCTTCGCGTGCAAGTTAACGCCTATCCCGAACACGATGCGATATGCATGGTATGCATGAAATGTAGCTAATATGCAATCCTAACATACACAAAGTTATGGGAATGAGATGCTCGAAATGCGTGCCCACGCGCACGCAAACCGAGAAAATGGCATGAAATATGATATACAATGAGACTAATGAAATGCTCAAATGCGTGCCCACAGCACACAAACCGAGGAAATGGCATACGGAATGCAATGATGGACTTACGCCAACGTGAGAGGCCTCACCACCCTCACATAAGTGCCGCGGATAAAAAGAAGTGTTTTAATGCATGCCCGCGGGCACGTAAACTGAGGCGGTGACATACAGGCATGAAATAACAAATTGGGCTTACACTAACATGAGAGGACCTCAGCCGCACTCACATAAGCTGCCGAGAGATGAAAACAAGCTGCCTCGAAATGCGCGCACACGACACGCAAACCAAGACAGTGGCATACACAATGCAAATGACATGGAAAATGCAAATTGGGCTTACACTAACATGAAAGAGCCTCAGCCACACTCACATAAGCTGCCGAAAGATGAAAACAAGCTGCCTCGAAATGCGCTACATCGCACGCAAAACCGAGGCAATGACATATGAGCATGAAATGGCATGCAAATGAAACGTGGCATATGGCATATGAAAAATGAAAATTTCAGTAGCTAAAATGATGCACAAATAGCCCCCGAATTATGACAAAATTACACACGATGCCCGAAATGCAATGTTATGCACTGCGACCTCTGACCTAGTAAACATGCATAATATGGACATAACATGTAAAACAAGTAGCAAGGAAGCCCCTAAACTAGCATTTTTTCAGTACAAAGTATGGCCAAACAATGATCACAAGTATGGCAAAAATAGCTTGCAAAAATGGGGGAAAAGAGGAGAATTACAAAGCAAGTGGTATATACAATGCTCAAACTAAAAAACACAGTTCTAAACAATTAAAGAGGGGCCAAAAATATGCACATTTACAAGAGATGACATCCCCCAATTCAGTATGTAGATAGGCTAAACATAGCATGCAAAATAATGAGCCAACAAAGGCTATAACATGAGGTACCAAAAGAATGCATCAAAAAACCTTGGACCCTTAACAAAACATGAATAATGGGTCATTTTGAGACACTTTCTAAGCCTGATGAAGGCTGAAAACAGAAGCCAAGAAAGCCTAACAAAGCATGCAATTTTACGGAATCAAAGATGGTATTACATGAAGTACCAAAAGAATGCACCAAATGGCCTAAAAACCTTAACAAAACATTATGAGAAGGCCAAAAAAAGGCTCTTTCCAGGCCTGATGAAGACTCAAAACAGAAGCCAAATAAGCTCAAAGGGGCATGCCAAATAGGAGTAGAACATGAATTCAAAGAAAGTGGCATGTAGAGCATGAAAACCAGGTTGAGCCCTTCTTCAATGTTGAAGAGGGGCTCAAAATAAGCATAATATTAGTTCATGAGATGCTCCAAATCAGATCACAAATAGGCCAAATAAATCATGCAATTTTACGGAAAATATGGAGGATTACAAAGAAAGTGCATGATAGAGAGGCCAAACATGATTGAGCCCTTCTTCAAAGTTGAAGAAGGGTTCAAAATAGGCCCACTCACAGTATATATCAGGCTCGAAAATGGATCACTCAAAAGCCAAACAAAGCATGCAATTTATTGGCCTAAAGAGTGGTATTGAAAGAGGTGCATCATGGAGACACCAAACAGAGCTGAGCCCTTCTACAAAGTTGTAGGGGCTCAAAATAAGCCTAAAACCAGTAGGTGTCGGAGCCCAAAACAAAAAGCAAATAGGGTAAAGAATTGACTCAAAATTGTGCTCAAAAGGAAATAGAGTCTTACCCTTGAAGATCTAACTTTGGTGGCTTCTTGGCTTCAATTTGTTGATCCTTAGCCTTTGAAAATCACTCCTTTGCTGCTGGAATGGAGGGGGAGGTGGTGGTGCTTTGGGGTGATGTAGAGAGGGGGTAGAAACTTGAAGCTTTTAGGGTTTTGGCTATGGAAATAGAGGGTTTGGAAGAGAGGCTCTTGAGATGAAATTTTGTAACCTCAACAAAGGAGCATCCGCCCTTTAAGAGGACCAAAAGGGTGTAAAGGAGAGGAAATGCATCCAAGCTTTCTCCCAAAATATCCCGAGGACAGGATATTTTGAAAAGCAAATGACTATAAAGGGTTCAAAAGCGAAGTCGGCCGGCAGTGGATTTCTTGAAGGTGGCCGGCCACCCCAACCGGTCGGCCAGCCACTCGGCCGGCCATGGCCAAAAAAGAAGTGAAGAATTGTGGCCGACCACCATGTTTTGGTGTCCTCCTGTGTGTGTAGAACAAGGTTCCAAGGTTGGAATTTGGCAACTCAAACAGAGTCACAACATTGAACTTGAAGGAGAGGCTCAAAAATGAAAGTAACAATTCTTGGCCGACCAAGACTTTTAGGGTCCTCCCATGTGCCCTCATCACAAATATGTAGTCCCGGCCAAGAAAATATCACTAGGGTGTTCAACACCGCCCTAAGTGAGCAAAACGGGCGCCGGAGGAGCGAAAGTGGTTTTTCAGAACAATTGCTGGCCTCCCACCCTCCTACAAGCTTCCTAACCATGAAAATAAGGCCTCCACCAAAAATGAGCCCAAACCGATGCAAAATGAAGGCTCGGGGGCCAAAACACGCAGTTCGAGGTCCCGAAAATAGGCTGTTAAGCACCGAAAGTGGCATTTGACCACGAAGTGGGTATCTAAGACCCCAGTGTCCCTCGAAAGGGAGTAAATAAGATGCATGCCAAATATCGGAGGAATCGGAGATGGTTAGGCGGTCCCGAACCGAGGCTCACGGCCTGACGGCTTCGAAAACCGAGAACCGGGCTCCGAAATGGGAAAAATGGCCTACGACCACAAAATATAGCCTACGGCCAATGAGAGACGATCTACGGGACCACTCCCTCCCCTCAGGAAAGAAAACAGAGAAAACTGAGTCTGGTTCGCAAACCGAGACAAGGCACAGAAGAGGGTTCGGAAGTCCGGAGGCAGGGCACACGGTCGCGACTCTGAGACTTCTGAACGAGCACAATATGTAACATCACCGAATGCTCAATCGGTGATGTCTGAGTCTTAAGGTCGGTCAAAAATGGGGTGTCTACACCAACTTTGAATGTAATTTTGCATTTTGCTTCGGGCGGGCAGCTCGACCCCCGTCATAATCAGCGAAGTGGTAATCTTGAAAGCATTAACATCACAAAATTCTTTGCAAGGCTCGATTCGGCTGAAATAAAAGTGCGAAAATAAATACAATTGAAAGGAGTTTTGTCAAATGGGATTGCTAAGAATAAAAACCTAACAATCTCCCCCCTTTGGCAATGTCGTGACAAAACACACCTAACAAATAAAATTCTAAACACCCCAACCCATTACAACCAACAAAAACAAACTTCTTTCTGACGGTCAAGATCTGCAAAACAACTATTAATGCCACAACGGTCAAGATCTGCAAAACAACTATTAATGCCACAATCTCCAAAACAACTATTAGTCCCACAAGAGTAAAAAACACAATAAACATATGACTAGATTATCTTGAAGCATGAGATAAAAAAATGAATAGATGGAAATTGGAGATTTTAAGAACATGTTGCATGAAAACATGAAAACTAAGACACATGCACCCGACACATGAATGGATGAAATCACATTACGACACATGTGCATGAAAACATGAACAACAATTTTAACAATCTCCCCCTTTTTGTCATGAATTAACAAAGGAAGCTCAATCAACTAAAGCAAGATCAAAAACCACACAAGCAATGATATGATGATGTAAATATCAGGAACATGCAAGAAAGAAATAATAAGCAAACAGTGCATAGTAACATGCAAAACAACTAAAGCCAATCTCCTTTACCAAACAAATCAAAGTGATCATGCTAACAAACTCTTGTAATGATAAACCAAACTCCCCCTCACTAAAAACAACCACAAACACTGAAAACACTAAACAAGAAAAACAAAATATAATATGGTGGAGCAAGCAAGGAATTTCAGATTTGTACCTTGAAACACACAAGATTATCCAAGAAGTACAATTACTTGAAAACACAATGTGCACAGCCTCTAGAAGATTTCTCATAAAAGAAAGTGATGCATTATGTGAAAAGCATAGATCCCATGAAAAAAGTGTGTGTGTGACTCTTGGGGTTCGACAAACACTATATTCAAATCCTAGTAGTGATATGAAAGTTGGACTTCTGACAAGAGAATCTAAGCACAACTAAGGAAAGTCAAACCACTAGGAATCAGGGGGTATTTGGTGAGTAAAGGCGGAGGCTCCCCCTTAATCAATGAATCTTTTCTTTTTTTTTTTCTTTCTTTCTTTTGCATATTTTTTCTTCTTCTTTTTCTTTTTCCTTTTCTTTTGCACACTCATTGGCGGCTGACACGCTCAAGAGTATGGAAACCGAACCAGAGAAGCATGGATATAATAAAGATGGCCTGGTTGGTGACTTTGAGGTAGCCTTTTCTTCATGCCCGGACTACAAAGAATAGAGGGAGAAAGCTATGGAGATGCAAAGAGATGGAAGGTGGTTAAGAGACTCAACATCACCCATGATATACTAGTATAGGTCAATTCCTCTAGAAATACAAAAGATACAATGTCAGAAGTCCATAGAAAAAAAATGATCACTAAGACGGAAGACTCCGATATTTGCTAATCCAAGAGTGTGTATAGAATGAAACATACTAATCAAAAAACACACACTCCAAAATGAGTAATGACGACAGAAAGCACACACATATTAACATGTAATGGATATTCTTATCAATTCTAATATGCACCAAGGACTACTAAAAAATTTCAAGCTTGCAAAACCATACAAGAAAATCTTTTTGGATTTTTTATTATTATTTTTTTCTTTTTCTAAACAAAGCAAGACAAAAAACGAATAGGCAGATATTAAATGACCTAAAACAAACACATAAAAACCCAAAAAAACTGAAAAGAATAAACAAATTAGCACAAGTTAAGTTTTCTCACCCAAATCGCTTTAGTATGAACAAAGTTGTAAGAATTGCGGTTCTTGGGTGGTGTCTTGACATTGTGGTTCCTTTCCCCTGCAATGGGAACCCGTCTCGACTTGGTTTCCAACTTCTTATTTTTAGGTGTAGGCAAATACACTCTCCCATGCAATTTATAACAATAAGGGTGAATATGACCATACATACCACAATGATGACAAATAAAAACAGAGTGTACAGGGTGTACCTTCTTTTCTTTTACCTTACCAACTTTAGGAAGTTTGAGAAGTCCATCCTTATGTTGAATTTTTTGTTCTCCCTTTCCTTGAGTTCTTGTATCATGAGATGTGGAAGCACTCTGTTTTTGCTCTTTTTTACCACTAAAGCCAGTGCCACTCTTGTCAGAACAAATTTGTTGAGTCGCAATGATATTGTCCAAAGTCTTTGATCCTCTGTTCCAAAGACCAATGGCAGCCGTAGCACACTTCTGTTCTTCTTCTTTCTTGATCATTAGTTCTTCCAAAGCAACTTGAGACATCTCGAGAGTTTCAATTTTTTCTTCATATGTTGCATAGATTTGTTGTAGCTCATTCCTCTCTGTTTCATAAGTCAAGAGTTTTGCACAAAGAGCTTGTCGATCATTAGCTATCATAAGGGCATCATTCCTAGCCTCGAAAATCTCCTTCTTTAATTTGACATTCTCACTTTCACATGCTTTGAGTTTCGTAGTGAGTTTGTCATTCAATTTGGATAAGTTAAGAGATTCCTTATACAACTTTTGATATGCTTGCTGAAGTTCTTCATCTTCACTCCCCGAGGATTTATCACCAGTGACATTCTCAATCGGGCTCTTCGGATACTCTATTCGTCCTTCAGTTTCGGAAGCCGCCATGAAAGCAAGGAATTGTTTATGTCCCTCTTCGCCTTGATCTTCGTTGTCACTTTCATTTTCATCAAATTCTGATTCATCATCCCAAGTGATGGCGAGGGCTTTCTTTTTCTTCAAACGAGTGGGGCATTCTGAAACAAAGTGGCCAAATCCTTGGCATTCATAGCATTGGACTGTTTCAGAGTTCCCTTGTATCTTTCCTTTCTCCTTCTTGGTTATAGAATTAATTTTGAGTTTATCTTTGCCTTTAGATTTATGAGTATGAATAGAGTCCAAAAGATTAGGATTCTTTTTTCAAAAAAGATTTTTTAAATTGTTTTACAAAAGCATCCGTAATCTTGGAATCTATTCCACAATCCTCATCAGAATCCTCTCCAACTCTATGAGCACTACTAAAAGCAATATCATTTTGTTTCTTTTTGAAATTCCCATGTGCCTCATAAATTTGGAGATTTTCAACCAAGTGATCCAGCTTGAGGTTGTCAACATCTTGAGCCTCCTCAATTGTCATAACTTTTGGTTGGAATCGATTGGACAAGGATCTCAAAATTTTTCCCACAACTTTGGATTTTGGTATTTTTTCACCTAAATTGAAGCTGGAATTTACAATGTCACTCAACGTCGCATAAAATTCATCAAAGGTCTCACTATCTTTCATTGAAAGGTTTTCGAAACTAGATGTGAGCCTTTAAAGTTTTGAACGTTTAACAGAAGGAGTGCCCTCATGAATAGTTTGTAAGATATCCCAAGCCTCTTTTGCGACTTCACAATTACAAATACGACTAAACTCTTCAGGTGTGACAGCGCAAAAAAGAGAATTGATAGCTTTACTATTCCAACTACTATTTTGGTAATCAATTGTGTTCCACTTATCAACTGGTTTGGAAAAAGTTACTCCATCAACGGTAATTGTTGGTTTAGTCCACCCATACATGACAGACTGTCAAACTTTTTCATCAATAGATTTTAAAAACGATCTCATCTGGGCTTTCCAAAAAGAATAATTGGATCCGTCAAGTAGGGGTGGTCGAACCATAGAATTTCTCTCACGAATTGTATCCATTATCACAAATCAAACAAGATCTCGCTCTAATAGATTTGTAAAACAAAAAAATAGAGCGACCCGCTCTGATACCAATTGAAAAATCTAGAAATCCCCTAGATGTTGATTTGTGATTATGTATCAATTTTAAGCAGTATATAACAATCCCAATCAAACAATCAAGACAAATCGACATAATGATTTTACGTGGAAAAACCACAATTGGACACCTCCAATTGTGATAAAAAACCACGGGCAACAGCCACAAAACAATCCACTAAGAAGATATAAAGGAATTACACAGGTATACTCTCAATTACCTAGCGAATCCACGCCCAAATTGAACCAACCCCTATGTGCCTCTTCTAACCCCATATTCACCTCGGAATTGTCTTGACGATGAGCTACTCCAGAATCCACCAAAGTTTCAGGCTCGAATTCTTCAAAATCCACCGAAGAGCAACTCTCTCTTTTGTGTAGAACGAACAAATAATCATTTGATGTATACTCTTTAAATCATGAGTTGAATACTCAATCAAAACATCAAAAAAAAAACTAGCAAAATATCCCCAGATATAAACCCTAGAACCCAAGAAGAAGATCTGGAGAAGTTAGTAAAGTTTTGGGAGAAAACCAACTACTTATAGAAATCCAAAGTAATCCTAGTTTTGGAAGAAAAACAATTCCTTATAGAAATCCGGATTTTGAAACTCGCTCGAGCAAAGCTTCTCTCGCTCAAACGAGAACCTTAACTTGTGTGATTTCCACCAGTGCCTTCGTTCAAGCCATGAACCCTTCGCTCGAGCGAACAATGAGCTCTTTTAAGTTTTTGTATAGACGTAATCCTTCGCTCGAGCGAGCAAGGGCGGATAGCCAACTTTGAATGCAATTTTGCATTTTGCTTCAGGCGCGAGCTAACCGGGCAGCTCGACCCCCGTCATAATCAACGAAGTGGCAATCTTGAAAGCATTAACATCACAAACTTCTCTGCAAGGCTCGATTCGGCTGAAATAAAAGTGCGAAAACAAATACAACTGAAAGGAGTTTTGTTAAACGGGATTGCCAAGAATAAAAACCTAACATTCTCCATAAAACTCATTAATGGCAAATCATGTTAACATGATCTTTGGATATTATTTTTGTGGTAAGATTCCACTCATATTCTTAAACAGTCTTCTTATGGTGATCCTTCTTATTTTGCAACATGTATAAGTGAAAGCTTCACTGCTTATTCGGACCACTACACCTAGGTATAATTGGTCCTCCTATTATCCAGGTAAAGAAATTGAATTGGATTGTATGAAATGCCTAATATGGATCACCTTGACATACCAAGTTAGGTCCAATAAGAATTTATTTGATATGAGCACAAAGCATTAGTCTTGTAATTGATTGTTTGCTTATTTAGTGTATTTTTTGACTTTTTACGAAAAAATGTGTAGAAAAATAAAGAGATGATGTGATCCAAATAAATGTAATTATCAAATAAGTGCACCTATTGAGATCATATCCAAACAACTCCTAATGGAAAAAGAGTTTATCAAATTATTATGAATGCACTCCAAGTTAAGTTTGATTTGATTTTTCATATTTGATCAGCAAAGAAAAAAAAAATTATGATTCAAACATTAGATTCAAATAATACCACTAATGTAAGATTTTTGTTTCTATTTTCTGTGTATTTTGCATGATGATTTGAAAGTACATCATCATCTTGCTCTTTAGTAGATTTGTGTCATAATCACTTATATAATGTTTGGTTCATTAGAATGAAATAAAATAGTCATACCTTAGTCTCTCTATAGAATGACTATTCTCTTATAATGGTGAATGGTAATTCCATTTATAATGCATTTTTCACAAATCAAATATAATAAACAATCAGACAACATAGTACAACGTATACATATAGAAAATAAGCATTCCAATTGGAATGCGACCCCCAAGCCAACTAGTTTAAAAAGAGAAAAAGAAAGAGAGATATAAGTGGTCTCTACAAATGCATATATATATATAAGAAGCCTAACCTGTTTGAGGTTCGTACAGTTTTTTTTTTTTTTTTTGCCCTATCGATTATTCTTGATAATTGTTGCTTTAGGCCTTTTAGATAATTTGGTCACTTTTTTGGATTTCTTGGTAAATTTACATTTTCTTTATTTTAATGACTTTAGCCTCACGTATGAGTCAATGATTGCATTTGAGAAAAATTATTTTATTATCTTTTTCTGCTTTGAGAATATTATAACTCACCTTTGTTTGTTCTGCCTAATATAATTTTTTTGGTTTTGGAGGTTGTTTATAACATTTGGATACTTTGGTTTTATAGAATTTATAGCGATCCTGGTTTTTCCTCCTTTGATTGTTGTATCCGGATTTAGGTTCCGTGGAGTTGGTTGTTGTATATGTCTTGTTGCCATCTTTTAATTCTATATAATTGAGTTTAGAATTGTTTTGGGCATGTTTCGAACAGGTGGGTTGAGTTTTGGTCTCAAGTGTTATTGCCCAGGTTTTTAGTGATCTGCTCGAGCGGGTCCCTTTGCACTAGAGCAGAGTTTGCACACTTCCAACATTTTGTGCCTCTGCAAAAGTATTGCAGGTTCGTTTTTTATGCTTGAGCGGATTTCCTTACGTTCGAGCAGGTCGCGCTCAAGGGGGTGCTCAATGTCTGTAAAGGTTCTGGGAGGATGTAATCTACACTCGAGCAGATTCCCTTTTTGCGCTCGAGCGGGTGGTGTTTTGTTTTGTGCCTTGGCGCTCGAGCGGGTCCTTTTGCGCTCGAGCGTCCTATTCTCCGCTCGAGTAGGTCATGCGTATATCAGATCTGGACCGTGATGTTTTAAAGCACTTTTTACACACACACTCTCTCTCTCTTACTTTTCAAAACCTCCATTGGAGAGCTCCTCTCTCTAAAAACACAACTTCTCTCTAAGGCTTGATCTAGTTTGAGTGATCCCCCACCCTTGTCCTTTTGTAAAAAGTGTAGAGCTTGGAGTGGGCTATCTATCAATCTGAAAATCTTGGGGTTTGGAGCATTTCGAATTTCTTCATCTTCTCCACTTGGTTTTATCTCTTGAGGTAGGGATAACTACTCATTTTTATGGTCTTTGACATAAAATTGTAGTCATTTTGATTAAATGTTGAGAGTTGGAAAGTTTGGGTATTAAGGTTTCAAAATGTGAAAAAAATGGATTTTGTTCTTTGGGCCAATACATGAGTATGTTGGGTCTTAACATGAGATTAGTGTTGTAAATTGTTGATATTTTGACATTTGGGTCAATATTGAGAAATGGGGGAGAAAGCCCTAATTTGTTGTATAAATTAATTGGTATAATTAATTTGGAAAATTGTAGATATGTGAAATTGAGTTGGGAATAATGAAATTGGTTCATTATGAGATAGAATGGTGGAGTTGGAATTGTTAATCACTCACCTGTGAAAATTGTTGATAATTTATCTGTTGGATGTAATTATTATCTGTTTAGAAATAATTGCTTTGGGCTATCGGTGGAGGATAGTTTTGATTATTGTAGACACTGCATGATGATTAGGCAAACTAAAACTAATCAATTGAGTAGGTCATCGAATATAACGGCTAGAATAATACATCGAATTTGTGTATTAACTGAACATGTATATGATAAACGATTATATGCATTGTGTTGTATGGGAGGAGATCGGGGATGTACTCCACGGTTTAGGAGGAGATAGGGGATGGACTCCTAAACCGGATATTATTTGGGAAGAGATAGGGGATGGACTCCATTGATACAACAAATATGTGTATCTATTGAAGTGTTGATACATCGAATATGTGTATCTATTGTGAAGTATGGAAGTGTTTTATGTGATATTGATACAGCAAATATGTGTATCTATTGTGAAGTATGGTAGTATTGTTGATATGTGCTGTGGTCTTATGAGAATTGTTTGGCTAGGTTCTGAGCCATAATTATGAATCGAAAACCGGTTAAGTTAAAGGAAAGAGGAATGAAACATGGACATATTTGTCATGTAATTGAAATGGATTATGAAATGATTTATGTGGGTTAAACATTTATCAAATGCTAATGTTTTAGTCTTTGCTCATATTATGTTTAGCATATCTCTACTAGGCGTTGGCTCACCCTATATGGGACATCCTTTTCAGGTACAGTTGTTATGCCACCTCCAAGGACGTAGCTTGGGAGGCTTGAGGCTGTTAAACCCTTTTTTTGTTGTTTTTATTGTATTACATGTATATCAAGCTAAGGGCTTATTTAGTGTAGAGTTAGTACTCTCATTTTTGTAACCAAGTGTTGACTTGGAAAGTTGTAAGCCAAAAGGGCATTTACTTTTAATGTCAATGTGTAATACTTTTGTAATGAATACTTTGATGAATGAAATTATGCTTTATTCTCTTATGTCTAAGTATGTCAAAATTGTATGATTTATGGGTTTATTGTGAGGGCGTCACAGAATTTATTACTTATGTTTTGCACTATAAGACATGTGATTTTGTAAAATTCAATAGTTAAAGTAAGTTTGAATTTCTCTCAAATTAAAATCTAAATTTGGGAGAATTTGAGAGATTTGTGAAATTCATCATATGTACCATTTTGATAAAGTAAATCAACCAAAACATTTTTTTTTATCACATTTGTTTTCAAAAAAATAGACAAGTGTATTTTTTAAAATAGATCACTATTTTCTTAAGAGACAAATACAATAAAATAGAAAAGTTACAATTGTTGGATCAAAATTTGTTTTTTCTATGAATCATATACACGAAGAATCTTACAAAATGAACAGTTTAGATTATTAAAACGAGACTTGCAGTTAGCTCCATGATCCATTTAAGTTCTCTCAAGATTAAATTTGAAGGTAAGAAGCTAAAAGCAATTACATATTGTTATTCTATCATAAGAACAACTTCAATTATAGAAGTGTCAGTTATTTTTTAACTTGTTACAATGTAAAATATATATACATATAAATTTTTTATTTTGAGAATAATCTTTGGAGAGGCTATTTTGTGGTCTAGGGGCAATACTTTACATTGCTTATTATTTGGCACTTGTCAAATTATTTCTCAATATTCTAATAAGAAGTACTGAATCTTACAATTTTAACCAATAATATCAAGTACAAGCACCATGTGAACTTGACTCTAGACCACAATATAATTTTTCACAGTCTTTGTAATAGCAAGGACCAAAAGTAGTTAAAGTCTAAGTCTTTGTTTGATTTGATTTTTAAAGTTAGTTTTTAGAAAGAAAAAAAGATTGCAAAAAACTAAAATTTATTTTGGTGATAAAAAATTAAAAACATTCATCATTTTTATATAATTTTATCTTCTTAAAAAGTGAAAATAAATTTTTAAAATTTCAAAATATCTTTATGTTTCTTTTAGTTTGGTTGGTGAATTATTTTGGGTGGAGGGCTCTTGGAAATTATGCAAGAAAATTGGATTAATTGTAATTAGCCTAATAGGGCACAAGTTTATTTTAGTTTAGTTTAGTTTTTTTTTTTTTTTTTGTGGGGAAGCAAATACAAATTGTCGCTCGTGATTCTGAAAATTATATTACGCCCCTTGAAAGTTTAAAATCATAAAAAATAGTCCCCTTTATTAATAGGGTAAATTATGCAAATAGTCCATGTAGTTTACATGTTGTGTCAATTTGATTCATGTAGTTTCAATTTGCTCGATTTTGACCCTTAATTTAACAGATTGTGTTATTTTAGTCCAATAAATAACGGTTGTTAAATTAATTTAACGGAATGTCAAATAATGTGTCAATTTGGACCTTATACCTTACACGATGTGTCAATTTGATCCCTGTAGGTTCAATTTTCTCGATTTTGATAGGGATTAAATTGACACATTGTGAAAAATATAGGGACCAAATTGATACATTGTTTGAATTTCCGTTAAATTAACTTAACAATTGTTATTTATTGGACTAAAATGACATAATTCGTTAAATTAAGGGGCAAAATTTAGCAAATTGAAACTATATGGACTAAATTGACACATCGTGTAAAGTATAGGGACTATTTGCGTAATTTTCCCTGATTAATAAATCATAAGGTCAATTAAAAACTTTATTAATGACAGAAATTTATTTCAATTAATAATTTAGTTAATTTTATTATTATATAGAAGAATAGTTAGAAAATTCTTTTTTTTAATTAATTCTATTAAATAAAAAATTCTAGCAATGGGGCATTTGTAGTTTCCTAAACCATAAGAGACAATCCGTATTTTTAAAAAATCTCAAGGGATGTATTTGTAATTTATTCTTTTTATGATAGAGTGATTATTTCTATAGTTGTCATACTTTTAACTTTGAACTACTGTATTTTTAATTTTTGTATAATTAAGCCAGTCAATTAAAAAAAATTCAAAATTATTTTACAGATCTGAACTCATAACTAAAGTCATAATAAAAGGCACCTAATCATTTCATTTCATCTCATTATAATTAACTAAATACAACATAAGAATTCATAAAAAGATATTATAAATAAAATAAAATGATATATAAATATATAAGGTCTATTCCACTATATATTTCTTCCATCAAACAATTATTACTTCAAAATTAAAGAATTAAATTTTAATAAAAAAATTAAAAAATTCACGTACAAGGCACGAACCTCCGTACCTAGTATATATATATACATATATATATATGTGTGTGTGTGTGTGTGTGTGTGTGTGTCTACATATAATTTGTTTTGGGCCTCATGGAGTAGTCATTGTAAATGTCTCTACAAATTAAGGTGATTGATACATTATCCTTTAGACCCTTTTGAGGGCCTAGTTCTTTTATTTGCTTTTCCTGCTTTTAAATATTTTACGCTTTATTTGAATTATGAATTGAGATAAAAATTTATAAAAAGAAATGAAAATAGAGAAAAAAAATTAATTTATATTTCATTCACATTTGTTTGCACCTATTTTTGTCAAGTTCTGTCGACAGGTGGTTCAATTAGTGGAGGACACATGGTCAAGTCTGGAGTGGATGTCCAGCGTCAAAGGATCAAGATCAGCATTTACATGTGGGTTGTCTAGAAGTGATGGAGCAGTTACTGATAGTGATCATGGGTTTAGTAGACAGTCCTTCAAGAGGGTGCATGAAACAAAGTAGGAGTCTTTCTCTGTTGAGAGAAGGTTAAAAGGGCTTGTAGGCATGGGATAACTTGTAGAAGAGGCAGTTCGATAGACAGAAGTGAAGGTCTAATGCAATTGGAAGGCCTAGGAAGCAATTGTAGCAGTTACAAAGCAGCAGTTGTAGATTGAAGAGATCATGGGAGCGTGAGAAAAAAGAAGTATAAAGGCCTTACGTTTATAGAGGGAATGGGACATCAACAACAACATAACAACTTAGCGTTTTGACCTAGGATGTAATGACTCAAACAAAAAAAAAAAAAAAAAAAAAAAAGTAAATATATATATATATTTTTTCTTTGATGGTTAATAATGAAGACGCTAGTGTATGGAGCTGTCAACTATTTTTATAATAGGAGGGAAGATGCTTCTTGATACAAAAAGGGAAGCACACAATGATAAAAGAAAAAGAGAAAGTGCAGAGTGGGTCTTCAATTCGGTGGGGAATATTTTATGAGAAAGAGAGAACCTGATTCATCATCTCATGGACAAAGTGACTATTAAAATATTTTCTTACTCATGCAAGATGGCTGATGTCGCACAGTGTAAAGAATATTTTAAGAGAGAGAGAGAGAGAGAGAGAGAGAGAGAGAGAGAGAGAGAGAGAGAGAGAGAGAGAGTATTGCAGAAGCTGCGGTAAACCAAACCATGTCAGAATCAAAGGAGCAATCCACATCCACACCGGAGCCGGTGAGCTCGGCGTTGGAAGAGGTGCTATCGGATACTAGCTTGTCGTGCTTACAGAGACTACAACGAGCCACAATCATTGAACTTAACACTCTCTTCAAGCTTGCAGCTCCTGCAATTGTAGTTTACTTGCTCAACAATGTCACTTCCATGGCCACCCAAATCTTTTGTGGCCATCTTGGAAATCTTGAGCTTGCTGCTGCTTCTCTTGGCAACAATGGCATCCAAATCTTTGCCTATGGTGTCATGGATTGCACTGGTGCTCCAGCTGTAGTTGACCTTGCTTGTATGTGTGAGTTGGCACGGCAGCTCAGATGAGCAAGAAGAGAAAGTTCGTAGCTGATGGAGTGTTCTTTGCGGAGCTGAATGAGGTATTGACGAGAGAGCTAGCAGAGGATGGGTACTCCGGAGTCGAGGTCAGGGTCACTCCGATACGCACTAAGATCATCATTAGAGCCACTCGAACTCAGAATGTTCTCGATGAAAAGGGAAGGAGGATCAGAGAGCTGACATCGGTTGTACAGAAATGCTTCAAGTTTCCGGAAGGCAATGGAGTTGTACCTCAGTTGACCACAATGCTTTTCTGTTGAAAGCCTCAAAGAATATGTTTCTTGTGAGACACAATTACGGGCTGAAAGGGTTTTGAGCTACATGACCAAGAAGGGTTATGCATCAAATGTGATATCCCACACTGCTCTTATTGAATCTTATGGAAGAGGAGGTCAATACAATAATGGTTGTGTGAGGTAAATACATTGTTTCTTGCTATTTATTTTAGATTGTTTACTTTACATCCTAACTCTAAGGACTGAGCCTGAAATGCTTGAGAGTTAGTAATAACCTACTGATTAATGTGTTCAACTCCATTCAGCAGTAAATATTGGTGTGAGAAGTTTTATGATGCCTATGAGGATGACGACAATGTTTGTGTAGTAATGGAGTTATGCAAATGAGGTGAATTATTGGATAGAATACGCCTTAGAGGTGGAAAATACTCGGAAGAAGGTGGCATCAAACTCATCAAAATCCGACACAACCGAAAATTGAGATTTTTTTCTTGTCTCCTCTCTTTGGCTTGAGGTAGGGATTCCTACTCATTCTTATGTGCTTTAACATAGACATTGAGTTATTTGTATAGATGGGTTGATTTGGGAAAGTTAAGACTTGAAATGTGTTATTTTCAAAAGATGAGTTTTGTTATTTTGGCTCATAAATATATATTTGGGTCTTAAAATAATAGTATTGATGTTGTTGATAATATTTGGACCTTTGGGTCAATATTGAGAAAAAGAAAAAAAATGCCTTGTTTGGATATATTTGGGTCATTAGTGTAATTAACGACAACTGTCATGGAAATGTGAAATTGAGTTGGAAATAATGGAATTAGCTCATTATGGGTTAGAATGGTGGAGTTGAATTTATTAATCGCTCACTTTAAAAATGTTGAGATTTTATATCTGTTGAGGCATTTATTATCTGTTTAGAAATAACTGCTTTGGGCTATCGGTGGAGGATAGTCTTAATTGTTGTAGACAATGCATGATGATTAGGCAAACTAAAACTAATCAATTGAATATGTCATCGAATATGACGGTTGGAATAATACATTGAATTTATGTATAAATTGATTATGTATATGATATGTGTTTATATACATTGTGTTGTGTGGGAGGAGATAGGGGATGTACTCCACAGTTTAAGGAAAGATAGGGGATGGACTCTTAAATTGGATTTTGTGTGACATTGATACAGCACTACAATGTGTATCAAGTGTTGATTATGGAAGTGTTTAAATTGATTTGATATAGCACTAAAATGTATATCGTTATCAATTGTGAAGTATAGAAGTGATTCTATAATATGTTGATACAGCACCGAAATGTGTATCTTTCGTAAAGTGTGGAAATAGTTTATATGTTATCGATACAGCATTAAAATGTGTATCCATCATGAATTTTGAAAGTGTTTTAAAGATGAGTCTTAATCTCATTAAGTTATTTGGCTAGGTGTTGAGCCTTATTTTCAAACTCAAAGTTGAAAAAGAAATGAGAAATGAAATGTAACATGGACTTAATGTCATGAAATCGGAAATGTTTAATTTGAGTCTTTATCTCAATTGAAATGGAAGTACTGTTGATATGAGACGTAATCTCACTTAAAGGGTATGGCCAGGTTCTGAGCCAGGATTATGAATTAAGAAATGGAAATTATTATGAAACATGGATACATTTGTCATGTAATTGAAATGGATTATGAATGGATATATGTGAGTCAAACATTTATCGAATGCTCATGTTTTAGTTATTGCTTATATTATGTTTAGTATATCGCTACTGGGCTGTTAGCTCACCCTATACGGGAATATCATTTTCAGGTGCAGGTGAGGTGTTACCTCCAAGGCAATCGCATGGATGAACTCTTGGGAAGCAAGAGTTTCCTATTTATGCTTTATGTGTTCATGTTTGTTATTTGTAAAGCCAAAGGCTTAAGATGTAATGAGTGAGACTCAATTTGTGTAACCAAGTAATGTCTTAGAAAGATGATAGCCTATATGACATTTAATTGCTTGTTAAACAGTGAACGCTGATATATGAAAGTATGTTGTTTCTCATATTTATTCCGCATATGAGTTATCTTTATTGTAATATTTTGGGGGCGTCACATAGGAGTAGTTGAGATCATAATTTAGGAGTAGTTTATGTTATTGTAATCTATACTTGTTGAATGAACATAAGTAATTTCAGCATGAAGTTGCTTTTGTTTGTTTAATCTACCTTGTTACCATCCATTGATATAACGATTTGAAGTTGTTTTCTTTTTGTTCAATCTACCTTGTTACCATCTGTTGATATAGAAAGGTTGTTTTCTTTCTTGTTTACTTTGTTATCATCAGTTGATCCAAATAAGTCCTTATTCTGTTGAGGCATTCGAACTAGAACCACAACTGCTTGATTGTTCCTATTTAAGTTGTGTAATTTGAATTATTGCTTGGTCGCTATTGATCCAACCCTAGCATAATTTTTACTAACAACATTATTCTCATATTTGTTTTCCTATCATTTTTAAATTTTTACCTAAATTCATGATCCAAAAACAATCTTAAAATCTCTATTAAAAGAGTTTCGTGAGACATTTTGTATTCAAATCTATTTATGGTTATATTATTTGGTTTAGGAAAGTGTATGAGAGCAGAATAAGTAAGCAAATTTTGTTCCAAATTTCATATCTACCGTGTAGATTTTATATCTGTTGTGAGGTAATTCAAAAATAAATTTGAGCCATTGGTTAAAAATTAGGATTTTTTTTCTTTTTCTAGAGGTATGTAAGGCTATTTGATTAATTATTGGAGTGGTGGACCATCATGCTGGTAAGTGATTGTGGGGTCTTTTGAAAAGCCAAAAAAAAAAAAAAACCAGTTTTTAACTTTTTACTTATTTTGGATCACATCACCTTTCACATTTTTTACTCACAAAAAGACAAAGTAGACTAAAAAAACTGAAATGTCGACTTTTTACCAACTTTCCAAAACACCATTGTAGATGGTCCATTCAACACGTACATATTTATATATATACAAATATGACATTAAATGACATTAATAGACATATCATTTTCACTCCAAGGAGAAGCACTGACATGTAGGTGGTCCTACATTTTGGCTCAAGATTATAGTCCATCAAATGGTAATTGAGGGTGGAGAATCAAGCCCGAGAGAACACCGCGGAGTCAAGGGCGAGTTTCCTTACTAGAGATTTCTTGCGGGCCAAACCGGATGAGTTTCATGGTGGCCCTAAGCCCAAGAAAGCGAATGAGTGGCTTGAACAAACTATGAAGACATTTGAGATGTTCACATCGAAGATAGTGAACTAAGATTGACTCTAGTGAGTTACTACCTTAAGGGAGATGCGAGTCAATAGTGGAAATATGCCAAGCGTAGAGTGGAGCTGACATGGGAAGCTTTTGCAGTTGCTTTCCAAGATAAGTACATTCCTCCCACTACTAGGGAGAGATTGAGGCAAGAGTTTAAAGACCTCAAACAACTCGACATGCTCGTGGCTGAGTTTGAGGCGGTCTTCTCTACCTTGTCCAGATTTGCACCAGAGTTAGTGGCAACAGAAAAGGGCCGTTGCATTGAATTTGAAAAGAAATTGAAAACAAAAATTATGTTCAAGCTTGTCGGAAATATAATTCGGGAATATGACCGTCTTGTGGAGATGGTGACACACATAGAAATTTCCATACAAGCCGAGGAGGAGAGGCTTCGGAGTTCAAGGTCTAGGGGCCAAGAGTCTCAAGGAGACTATAAGTAGAACAAGAAGAGTATGAACATCTATCCATCCTAGTCCCAACCACAGTAGTCTAGATCCACTTTTTCTTTACCTAGTGCGGGTCCGAGAAAAAGTGCATCGAGTAGCTTCTCGTGTTTCAAGTGTGGCCAACCGGGTCACAAATCCTTCTCATGTCCACAGAAGGGAGGAGGGGAATTAATGTTACCACCACCTAACCGATCTCAAAGTCAGTCTCAATCTCAGAATAAAGGTCAAGGGTTTAATTGTTATTAGTGTGGTCAGCCGGGGCATATGAATAGAACTTGCCCACAGTTAGGAGGTGCATCTAGCGCATCAGGGTCGAGGCAGATTTAGAGCCACCAGCAGGCTCAATCAGTCCAAGCTTTGTGAGTTAATCAGGGAGCCATTTCGGCTCAGTTAGTACAATAGGCTTATGCTCTGAGAGGAAAGCAAGTTAATCAGGGACCACAGAGGCGTGTGTATGTTGTTACCATGCCAGAGTAGTTGTCAGAATCCTTAATTGTGAGAGGTATTTTTGTTGTGTGTAATTCTTTGGCTAACGTATTGATAGACATGGGTGCGTCTTATTCATTTATATCTACTGCATTTGTTTCTATATTGGGGTTAGAGGTAGCACGGTTGGTGCCTCCACTTAGAGTAGAGTCACCTGTTGGGGGGTACAGTTGATTTAGATCGGGGTTGTTGTGATTGTGAAATAGAAGTTGCCGGGTGTAGACTTCCGTTTGCTTTTGTGTTGCTAGATCTGTCGAGTTTTGATGCCATTTTAGGCATGGATTGGTTATGTTCTTATCAAACTGTGATTGATTGTTACCGTCAGAGAGTTACGGTGTGCACTTCGGGTGGTGATCGTTTCTATTTTCTGGGGAACCGAGTTGATAGAACCTTGTCACCGGTTGTTGACCCTCGTAGTAGGAGCAAGCTTAGAGGCCTTCTTGTAACTCTCTTGGATAATGAGAGTGACGGGGCTCGTGTTGAGTTACCAAGGATAGTTTGTGAATACCCGGACGTTTTTCCAGAAGATCTTGCTAGTTTACCATCTTACCGAGAGATTGAGTTCTCCATTGAATTAGTGCCTGGCATGGCACCAATTTCCATGTCATCGTATAGATTTGCACCCGCCGAATTATATGAGTTGGAGATTCAACTCCAAGAAATTTTAGACAAGGGCTTCATTCGCCCTAGTACATTGCCTTGGGGAGCGTTGGCTCTCTTTGCGAAGAAGAAGGATGGGTCATTGCGGTTGTGTATTAATTACCGCAAGTTGAATAGAGTTACAGTTAAGAACAAGTATCCCCTACCAAAAATAGATGATTTCTTTGACCAATTTAGAGGGTCTCATTGCTTCTCAAAAATAGATTTGAGGACGGGGTACCATCAGTTGAGAGTCCGAGAGGAGGACATTTAGAAAACGGCCTTTCGTACGCGTTATGGCCACTATGAATTCCTTGTAATGCCTTTTGGGTTGACCAATGCACTAGCTTCCTTTGTGGATTTGATGAAAATAATTTTTCAGGAATACTTGGACCATTTTGTGGTCATCTTTGTGGACGACATCTTGACTTATTCAACCTATGAAGAGGAACACGAGACTGACTTGCGGGTAATGCTAGGTTTACTTAGTGAGCACCAATTGTATGCCAAATTTGAGAAATGCGAGTTTTGGTTAACTGAGGTGAAGTTTATGGGGCATGTAGTGTCTAGAGAGGGAGTAACTGTGGACTCCTCAAAGATAGATGCCGTACAAGATTGGGAACAACCCAAGAATGTTTTTGAAATCTAGAGTTTCTTAGGATTAGCGGGGTATTATCGACATTTTGTAAGGGACTTCTCTAGACTAGCTGCACCTTTGACTATGTTGACTAGAAAGGGTATCAAATTTGTGTGGAGTGAGGCTTGTGAAAAGTCATTCCAAGAGCTTAAGACTAGATTGACTACCGCACCGGTTTTGATAATTTCGGAAAGGGGTTTGAATTACACTGTCTATTGTGATGCGTCCAGGGATAGACTTGGTTGTGTCTTGATGCAAGAGGGAAAAGTTGTGGCCTACAGATCACGACAATTGAAAACTCACGAGAAGAATTACCCCACCCATGATTTAGAATTAGCGGCGGTGATTTTTGCCTTGAAAATTTGGAGTCATTACTTGTATGGTGAGAAGTTTGAGGTTTTCTCCGATCATAAGAGTCTAAAGTAATTATTTTCTCAAAAAGACTTGAATTTACAACAACGGAGGTGGGTGAAATTTATGGAGGATTATGACTTTGAGTTAAACTATCATTCGGGGAAAGCCAATGTGGTGACCGATGTTTTGAGTCAAAAATCTGTGAGTAGTTTGGCAAGTGTGGCCATTCGGGAATGTGATATGCTAGATGTTCTTGGGAAATTTGATTTGCACTTGGGTGAGTCCGGAGAGAGTGCTACCTTGTTTACTTTGAATGCTCAACCTACCTTAGTTAGTAAGGTCATAGAGGCACAATGAGGAGATCGTGATGTGGAATCAATCCGTGTTAAGATTTTCAATAGGAAAGAAGAGAAATGTTTGAACGTTCACTCAAATCTGAGTGTACGTTACCTAGACCGTTTGTTTATACCAGAATCTTGTAGAGAGGAAGTACTTCGGGAGTTCCATCACTCACGCCTTGCGGTACACCTGGGAGGCACTAAAATGTATCATGATCTTAGTCGTCAGTTTTGGTGGAGGGGTATGAAATGGGATGTCGCTTTATTTGTATCAAAGTGCCTTACTTGTCAACAAGTGAAGGTCGAACACCAAAGACCAGCGGGTTTGTTACAACCCTTACCGATACTCGAGTGGAAATGGGAGTGTGTTATCATGGATTTTGTAGTTGGGCTTCCTAGAACACAATGAGGCAATGACGCCGTTTGGGTGATTGTTGATAGGTTGACTAAGTCTACCCATTTTATTCTGATATGCACCAGCGACTTAGTTGAACGCTTGGCAAAGTTGTACATTAAAGAGATAGTTCAACTTCATGGAGTTCTTGTGACTATTGTGTCGGATATGGATCCTCGTTTTATTACCTGGTTATGGCAAAGCTTTCAAGAGGCATTAAGAACTAAGGTGACTCTTAGCACTGCTTATCATCCTCAAATCGATGGACAGTCGGAATGTACCATTCAGATTTTGGAGGATATGCTTAGAGCTTGTGTCCTTGATTTTAAGGGGCCTTGGGAAAGGCACTTACCATTGATTAAGTTTTCTTACAACAATAGTTACCAAGCTAGTATTGGGATGGCACCATTTGAGGCCTTGTATAGCCGACCTTGGAGATCACTAGTTTGTTGGGCCGAAGTGGGTGATGCACCGTTATTAGGTCCGGAAATTGTTAGAGAGACAACCGAGGAAGTAGTTCTAATTTAGAAGAGGTTAGCTACGGCCCAAAGCTGACAAAAGAGTTATGTTGATAAGAGGAGATGACCTTTATCTTTTGAAGTTGGTGACAACTTGTTTCTAAAAATTTCACCAAGGCGGGGTTTGATGAGATTTGGTAAGAGTGGCAAATTAACTCCAAGGTTCATTGGGCCTTTTGAGATCTTAGAGCGAATTGAGGAAGTGGCATACAGGTTAGCTTTACCGCCACAACTTTCGGAAGTTCACAACGTATTTCATGTATCTATGCTTAGAAAGTATGAATTCGACCCTTCTCATGCTCTTGATTGGGTTGACTTGGAGGTAAATGAGGATGCCTCTTACGAAGAACGATCGGTTCAAATATTAGATACTCGGGAGCAAGTGCTACAGGGCAAAACTATATCATTGGTAAAGGTGTTGTAGAGACACCACGGGGTTGAAGAAGCGATGTGGGAACGGGAGGCAGAAGTTCGCTTCAATTATCCGGATTTGTTTGAAAATGCTTAAGTTGCTTTTCTTTGTAATATTCCCTAGTGTTAAGGGAAACGTATTTAAAGTTGTTAACCACATGTTGATATGTGCGTTGTTGTTTTAAGCATAAGGTTGTTGAGAGTTGCCATTACTTTTTAGGAAATTTCATATTTATGCATATTTGGGAGGTTGTTATTAATGAGATAACCATGGTGGAAATGGTGGAATTTGGTTGAGAGTTAATATTGTGATTTGAAAATGAAATACGTGGCTTTGATCACAAGAAACCCCTTTGTTTGGGTAGTTTGATTCAAATTTTGGGGACGAAATTTTTTAAGGGGGGAAGGTTGTAGTAATCCCAATTTCGATCCTTCTTTTATGTTTTGTCACTTCGACTGGGCTGATCGGGGATCAAGCTGCCCGGTCAGCTCGCGGGGGTCGAGAGGGCAGCGCCCTGGTGGGGTTGAGGGGCAGCGTCCTCAAAGCAAAAATGCAAAATGCATTCGAAGTTGCTTGTCTGCTCGGGCGTCTGTTTATGCGCTCGAGCGGAGAATGTTTAGTTTTAGAAGTTTGACCTGCTTGCGAAAGTACTGGGTTAGTGTATTTGACGCTCAAGTAGAGCTTTCTACGCTCTAACGGACCATGTTATATCAGTTCATGAATCTGATATTTTAGATCACTTTTTCAGTCCCTCTAAAACTTTCTAGAATTTCAGATCTGGAGCTTCTCTCTTTAAAAGTCATCTTCTCTTTTTGATTTCTCCAAATCCATTGGGATTTAGACCTAAGTTCTTTACCAAACTTAGTTATCATCTCGAGGGTTTCGTTGTGTGCGGTGAAGATCGAGTTTTGACACCGTTGATTTTGGGGGTTTCATCTCATTTTTTCTTCAAAACTTGAGGTAGGGATTTTCTTAAAGTTATATATATGTTTTTGCAAGATCTATATGATTTTCAAAATCATCTTTCAATAGCTTTGAAAATTGATTGTTGATTCAAGAAGTTGAGCGATTTGGAAAGTGGGTTTGTCTCTTATTCTTTTAAAATGATCTTATGGGTTTTAATCTTCATTGATTGAAGAAAAGATGAATTTGGAAAGTTTTCTTTCAAAAGATTTGAGTTGTATAGTTTTGGTGAGAAAACTTAGAATTTAGGAATTTTTTTTAAGAGACTGAAAATCCATAAATGATATTATTATATTTATTTTGTGTGTCAAAATAAATGGATCTTTGAAAATTTTCTTATTTATATTTATATAAATGATGAATTTCAGTGAATATGAGAATTATTGTTCATTTTGAAAATTATTGTTCAAAACGTTGAAATAGTCTTGAAATGACTAATTGTTGAGGATACTTGAGAAGAGGAAATTGTGTTATTCATTGGATGATGAATTGGAATTACAGTATTTATATTTATCTTATGTTATTGGCATATCAATTCATTTGATTACATTAAACTTTGAAAGTTGATTTGAAAACTTGCATTGAGAAAAGAATGTTGAGAAACAAGTTTTCATGGAATAGTTTTGGGGTAAATACGTTGGTAAGTCTTGATAGGTGGTATAGATGATATTGAATAAGTTAGCTTGAGAGTCCGGGTTGAAAGACTGAAAACTTGCGCGGATAGGTGTCGAGCTTTTCAGTTAATACTGGTAAAAATGACAAATTGGTAGCACATGTATAGTCTACTTCCAGACACTGACTTAGGGATTACCAGAGTTGTATTTACCGCTCTTGAAATGAATTGTTAAGTTTTGAAGAATTGAAATTGCATGACATCATTGAGCATGATGGTTTTCAAAGATGATGATGTGATTTTATTTCAAAAAGGCATAGCATGGCATGTGCATTTCATCTCTTAAGACTTGTATAAAATGCAAATACTTTGTTAAGGATTTTCTACTAAGCTTTATGCTCACCCTACAGGATTTTTGTGTAGGAAAAAATGTGGTGATGCCGCCTAACTAAAGGCGAGAAAATGTGTGTTGAGAGTACGAGACTTTCATTTTGCTGTGACTCTGTGTGTAAGCCAAGGGCTGTATGTGTGTGGGTTTGAATAACTGTTTTGTGTAACCAGGCTCAAGCCTTACCCTTGGGGATATTTATTTGTTTATTTTCTTGTTGTTGGATTAATGTATTGTTGCAAGAAGAACTATTGTATCATGTAATGTAGGTTTAGAGATTTATATTCGGTTTTGCTTGAAAGAGCCATGATTGTTGTATTATCATTTGGGCTAGAAATTTGAGGCGTTACAACTTGGTATCAGAGCTACCGGGTTTGAATACTTGAAGTTCGTGGGAAGTGGTTGTTTAACCACAATGGGTTCATTTAGCATGCTTAGGAAGTGTTATGCATTTTGTGACTATGTGATAACATGCTTATGTGACTAAATGGGTATGGGACTGGACTTTTGGGATGTTGTTTGCGCCTGTTAAATTTCTTGATGCCTCATTAGAAGGGTACTTGATCAATACTCGTTCTACTAAGAATTCTTGATTTTTCGTGGGACAGATTTCATCGTAAAAGAATAGTCCGTATGTGTTTACATGACTAAGTACTTATGTGGAGTGAAATTGAATTGTGTAAAAAATATATGGAATTGTTGTAGTCAAATGTGTGAGTTAAGTTACGAGCACATATGAGTTAATGTGCTAAATTATTTCTCTTGTGTCCTTTATTAGGATGTCAGGAAGAGGTCAAGTCCCTGGTGGTAGAGGCAGGAGGCGTGGTTGGGCTCGCTGAGGTGTGCATGAGGTACCGGTCCATAAGGTTCCGGAAGGGTTCGGTCAAGCTAATATAGCCAAGCAAGCAGGCCAAGCTAATGTGGCCGAGCAGGTGGGATAAGCGGATCAAACCGCAATGGAGGCCTAGCTCGAGAAATGGCAAGGGCTTTAAGAGAGTATGAACTTGTTGAGGGTGGAGAATCAAGCCCGAGAGAACATGGCGGAGTTAAGGGCGAGTTTCCTTACTAGAGAGTTCTTGCAGGCCAAAGCGGATGAGTTCCATGGTGGCCTCAAGCCCAAGAAAGCAAATGAGTGGCTAGAACAAATTGTGAAGACATTTGAGATGCTTCACATCGAAGATAGTGAACTAAGAGTGACTCTAGCGAGTTACTACCTTAAGGGAGACGTGGGTCAATGGCGGAAATATGCCAAGGGTAGAGTGGAGCTGACATGGGAACCCTTTGCGGTTGTTTTTCAAGATAAGTACATACTTTCCACTGCTATGAAGAGATTGAGGCAAGAGTTTAAAGACCTCAAAGAACTCGACATGCCCGTGGCCGAGTTTGAGGCGGTCTTCTCTGGTTTGTCCAATTTGTTCCAGAGTTGGTGGCAATGGAAGAGCGCCGTTGTATTGAATTTGAAAAGAAATTGAAAAAAAAAATTATGTTCAAGCTTGTCGGAAATATGATTCGGGAATATGACTGTCTTGTGGAGACGGCGCCACACATAGAAATTTCCATACAAGCCAAGGAGGAGAGGCTTCGGAGTTCAAGGTCTAGGGGCCAAGAGTCTCAAGGAGACTATAAGTAGAACAAGAAGAGTATGAATTTATTTTAATTAATAATTCAATTAATTTTATTATCATATAGAAGAACAGTTAGAAAATTCTTTTTTTAATGAATTCTGTTAAATAAAAAATTCTAACAATGGGGCATGTGTAATTTTCTAAATCATAAGAGACAATCCGTATTTTAAACAAATATCAATAGGTGTATTTGTAATTTATCCTTTTTAATGATAGAGTGATTATTTGTATAGTTGTTATACTCTTAACTTTGGACTATTGTATCTCTAATTTTGTATAATTAAATGCCCGTCAGTTAAAAAAAATTCAAAATTATTTTACAAATCTGAACTTATAACTAAAGTCAAAATAAAAGGCACATAATCATTTCATTCCATCTCATTCTAATTAACCAAATATAACATAAGAGTTCATAAAAAAATATTATAAATAAAATAAAATGATATATAAATATATAAGGTCTATTCCACTATATATTCTTCCATTAAACAATTATTACTTTAAAATTAAAAAATCAAATTTTAAGAAAAAAAATTAAAAACTTCGTAACTTGCCCGTGCAAGGCATGTATCTAGTATATATCTATACTATTATATATGTGAGCACATGATCTGGTATCTAATAGTGTGGTGATTTCTCCTTTTGTTACGTGGTAAATTTTCCTATCCTAAATTTAAAAAATATATTATTATACATGTGAGCACATGACTTGGTGTTTAATAGTGTGGTGGTTTCTTTTTTTGTTACGTGGCAAATTTTCATATCCTAAAATAAAAAAATATACTATTATATATGTGAGCACATGACTTGGTATTTAATAGTGTGGTGGTTTCTCCTTCTATCATATGGCAATTTTTCTTATCCTAAAATAAAAAAATATTATTCAAAGGTGTGGGTAAGATTTGAACCGAAGATCTTGAATTTCAATAGAACACTTTTATCATTTAAACAACATACATATTATGATATTTATTTCTTTAATATTTATTTTTATACTTATTTATTTAAATTACACACGTATTACATATGCCACTCACTGGCATATATGTCCGCGTCTGTGTGGTTTTGTGTGTCTATGCATATAATTTGGTTTTGGGCCATTCATGGACTAGGAATTGTAAATGTCTCTACAAATTAAGGAGATTGATACATTATCCTTTAAACCCTTTTGAGGGCCTAGTTCTTTTATTTGCTTTTTTTGCTTTTAAATACTACATTTCACTCGTGTTGTGTATGAAATATATTTATAATTATTTGTATATATATGAATTATGATTTTAAAATTTTTTTTTACACAAAAAAAGAAATATAATAAATGTAGCATATCTTCAATCAATTATTTTATGTTTGCTTTTATTCAAAATTTAAAAATAATATATGGACAAAATTTATAACTAATTAAGGAAAAATTTATTCGTTCTATATAAATACTTATAAAAATAAACCTAAAAAAGGTAATCAATATAAATATTATATATTAAGTAAAAAAATGTGATTAGCAATTATGTTTACATAAATTTACTATAGCTTTAATTTCAAATTAAAAAAAAAACTATTTTAAAAACATTTTATTTATCTAGTACCAAATAGAATTTTCCTAGTAAAAATGAAAGTTATAAAATTTTGTTTCAAATTTTCAAATGTCTATTGTTAAACATTCTATTCTACTTGCTTATTTATTTACTTGCTTGCTTTGAGAGTTTTGATCTTTGATCTTTACTTCACATTCATCGTATTACTTTATTTATTTTTCTTCTTCTTGCTTGATTTTCGCATGATACTTCTTTCATATTGCATCTCCGAGTGTATTAGTGAAAATATCACACATTTAAAATGCACAAAATTATAATATATATATATATATATATAAGTAAATTATTACCCAAAACTAAAACTACTTTAAGAAAAAATAAAAAATAAAAACAAAAATAAAATTGTTTGACATAGAAAATGATTTATTTATTTATTAATTAATTTTTAAAAATAAGATTTCAAACCAAAGGAAATTATATTAAAAAAAAGTATAAAAACTAAACATAAAACATAATACAAAAAATAAATGAATTATAGAATTTTCAAGAAGTGAGACTCACAAACAAATTTTGTAAAATCTTGTCTATTCATGTAGTTTTTATGTATGTTTTTTGTACTTCTAATTCCGAGAATGACATTGAAATAGTTTGCACTTCTTGCATTAGGTTCATCTAATGGCTTTAGCAAACACAGATGCAATAAATTTTATAACACAAAACATAAACAATTGTGAGATAAAATATCTAAAAAAATGAAAGCAACGACGTTTTAATTAGAGGTATAACTAGATAAATCGTCATAGAAGAGGAAGATAACCTTTATTTTTTGTCACAACAATTTCATAACGCAATATATAATTTTAATGTTTATCACTCTTTCACACGTCCAATTCTTTATTATTATTAGAATGAATGTATGAACAGAAAAAATGGAACATTTAAGAAGACAAAGAGATATGATTTGAGACATTTCAATTGCTGAATTCTATTAATTAATAGTTATTAGGTTTCAATGGTCGGATTTCTAATATTTGTTAGCCATTAAAGTTGAGTTCTTTGGTTTCATCTATATTTACTTTATAATTTTAGAGTGGACACGTGTCAAGTCTTTACACAAATACTTGACACATTTTTTGAGCATTATTAATGAAATACACACTGTAATTTTTTTTCTTGCAATTTCAACATGTTATTTTTTAATAAGAATTTATATTTGTTTTGGATATTTTTTTAATATACAAATTATTTTTTTTAATTTTAATGAAATGCACAGTGTAATTTTTGTTCTCTCTTCTTCTTTTTTTTTTTTTTTTTTACAATTGCAACTTGTTATTTTTTAATAAAAATTTATATTTATTTTTGATATTTTTTAATATACAAATTATTTTTTTAATTTTAATGAAATGTACAGTATAATTTTTTTTTCTCTCTCTTTTTTTTTTTGTGGTGCAATTGCAACCTGCTAGTTTTTAATAAAAATTTATATTTATTTTAGATATTTTTTTAATATACAATTTATTTTTTTAAGATATTTTATAAAAGTAATTTAACAATCTCATCACTAACCATAGTGTATGAGAGAAGCCAAAAAGGCTTATGGGTTGGAAAAAGTCAATAAATGCTGAGCATTTTTTTTAATCAAAAAAATAGAAAATTTAGATTGAAATATTAGAACTCCCTCAAGGCTTGTGGGTTAGAAATTTTATTTTCTTTATATGATATATAGATTTTATGCTTTATTTGAATCATGGATTTTGAAAAAAATTTATAAAAAGAAATGAAAATGGAGAAAAAAATTAATTTATATTTCATTCACATTATTCTCATATTTTTTTTTTCTTATCATTTTTAAATTTTTAACTAAATTCATGGTACAAAAACAACCTCTCTATTTGAAAGAGTTTCGTAAGAAGTTTTGTATTCAAATCTATTTATGGTTGTACTATTTGGTTTAGGAAAAGTGTATGAGAATAAGGAATGGAAATTTGTTCCAAATTTCATATTTACCGTGTTTTCATGTGTTGTGAGGTATTTCAGAAATAAGGGTTAGTTTGAGATGTTTTAAAAAAGTGTACTTTTTGATTTATTAACTTATATGGGTTGAGTTTGGATTGGATTTGATGTGATGTGTTAGAGAGGTAATGTGATTTAAATAAGATAATGTGACTTAAACAGGATAGTAACTTTTTGACTTTTTATATTATTTAGTTGATGCCAAACTTGTCTTAAATTTGAGTCACTGGTTAAAAATTATGAATAATTTTTTTTTTTTTTTTTTGTTTGGGAGGCATGTACGGCTGTTTGATTAATCATTGGAGTGGTGGACCATCAAGCTGATAAGTGATTGTACATGGTCCATTTAGCACGTACATATTTATATATATAAATATGACATTAAATGACATTAATATTTTCACTCCAAGGAGAAGCTCCGACATGTTATTGGACCTGCATTTTGGCTCAAGATTAATTTCTGTTTGTTTTTTTATTTTTTTAATATTCATTTTGCCCTCTGATTATTCTTGATACTTCATTATTGCTTTAAGCCTTTTAAATAATTTGGTCACTTTTTTAGATTTCTTGGTAAATTTATATTTTCTTTATTTTAATGACTTTAGCCTCACGTATCACTCAATGATTGCATTTGAGAAAAATTATTTTATTTTTCTTCTTATTTTGAGAATATTACGACTCATTTTTATTTGCTCTGCCTAATGTAATTTTTTTGGTCTTGGATGTCCTTTACAACATTTGGATATTTTGATTGTATAGAATTTATTACTTGTTTTTTGCACTACAAGACATGTGATTTTGTAAAATTCAATAGTCAAAGTAAGTTTGAATTTCTCTCAAATTAAAATCTAAATTTGGAAGAATTTGAGAGATTTATAAAATTCATCATATGTACTATTTTGATAAAGTAAATCAACAAAAACATTTTTTTATCACATTTGTTTTCAAAAAAATAGACAAGTGTGTTTTTTTTAAAAATAGACCACTATTTTTTTAAGAGATAAACACAATAAAATAAAAAAATTACAATTGTTGGATCAATTTTTTTTCCTCTGTGAATCATATACACGAAGAATTTTATAAAATAAACGGTTTAGATTATTAAAATGAGAAAAAAAATTTAATTTATATTTCATTCACATTATTTTTATATTTTTTCTTATAATTTTTAAATTTTTATCTAAATTCATGATCAAAAAATAATCTCAAAAATCTCCATTTGAAAGAGTTTTGCAAGACGCTTTGTATTCAAATCTATTTATAGTTATATTATTTGGTTTGGGAAAAGTGTATGAGACGAGAATAAGCAATCAAAATTTGTTCCAAATTTCATATCTACCATGTAGATTTTATCTATTGTGAGGTGTTTCAGAAATAAATTTCAATTATTGATTAAAAAGGATGAATTACACTAACAGTCTCTATAGTTTGAGATTTGTGTCACTTTGGTTCTTTAACTTTCCAATTGTAATATATTTGACCATGAATTTTGAATTTTATTTCAAATAAGGACAATTGAAGATACTATTACTTAATTTTAAGGGCAAAGTCATTAATTTGATAAAATATAAACTAATTTCAAAACTAAATGTCAAAAAAATACTTTTGAATTTTTAAAAATTATTTCTACCCATCAAAGATAAAATTATATAAAATTGATAAATCTTTCACGCATTTATTTATTTTACTAAATTAATTTTTATTATATATTTAGATGATAATCATGTAATGTGTGATTGTTAGACTTTTAATGTGTAATCAATACATTTAATATATGAAATGTTTTCAATTTTAAAATTTTGAATTTAATGGATTGGTTTAATAATGGGAGCAAGGTCACTGCTGTGCCCCCTCCTTGTTGTGTTCCTGCTGTGCCATAAAACGACACAGTTTCATCTTCTCCCCCCTCCCTTCTAAAATTTATGTTTTTTATTTTGGGTTTAGAGTTTAAGGTTTAGGGTTTAATTCTTAATTATTTATTTATTTTTTTATTTTAGGGTTTAGAGTTTAGGGTTTAATTTTTAAAATTTATTTATTTATTTATTTTAGGATTTAGGGTTTAATTCTTAAAATTTATTTTTTTTTCTTATTTTAGGGTTTAGAGTTTAGGATTTAATTCTTTTTTTATTTTATTTTAGGGTTTACGGTTTAGGTTTAGGTTTAATTTTTATTTTTTTAATTTTAAGGTTTAGGGTTTAATTCTTAAAATTTATTTTATTTATTTATTTTAGGGTTTAGGACTTAGGTTTAATTTTTAAAATTTATTTTTTTATTTTAGGATTTAGGACTTAGGTTTAATTTTTAAAATTTATTTTTTTAATTTTAGGGTTTAGGGTTTAATTTTTAAAATTTATTTGTTTTTTATTTTAGGGTTTAGGGTTTAGGTTTAATTCTTAAAACTTATTTATTTTATTTATTTTTATTTTAGAGTTTAGAGTTTAGGTTTTAGGGTAAAGTATAAATTATCGTGCCAAAAAAATATAGTGACAACATGAAAAAAAAAAAGAAGGTGAAACTGTGCCGTTTTACGGCATAGCAGGAACACAACAGGGAGGGTCACAACAGTGACCCCCTGTCCTTTAATAATGATATCAAAGTTGTTGCCATATTTGAGTTTTGAAAAAATAGAAATTAATTTAATAAAAGTAAAAACAACCATCCATTACATGATTATCATCCAAACACATAATAAAAATTAATTTTGTAAAAAAAATAAAATAAATAAATGTATAAAAGATTTATCTATTTTATATAATTTTATCTTTGGTGGACAAAAATAGTTTTTAAAAATTAAAAAATATTTTTTTGACATTTATTTTTGTTAAATTAGTTTATATTTTATCAAATTAACGACTTTGTCTTTAAAATTGAGTAATGGTATCTTCAATTACCCTTATTTGGAACAAAATTCAAAATTTAAAATCAAATATGTCAAAATTAAAAAAATTAAGGACAAAAATGATATAAGCTTTAAATTATAGGGACTGTTAGTATAATTTGACCAATTAAAAATTATGAATAAATTTATGGCTCTTTTTTATTATTATTATTATTATTATTATTTTTTTTTTTCGGGAGCTATGTGAGGGTTTGATTAATTATTGGAGTGGTGGACCATCCAGTTGGTAAGTGATTGTAGATGGTTCATTCAATCAGTACATATTTATAAATATGACATTAACATGAAGATATATCATTTTTACTCTAAGGAGAAGCTCTGACATTGATAGACCTATCATGCAAATATGCTTTAGACTACTAATTAGTAGTGGCTCTAATGATGTAACAGTAGATCTCACTCACTGCCATATGTATTTCGTGCCTTGATTTTTGTTTTTATTTTTTATTTTTAATTGCCATTTCACTAATAATAAAATTAATAATGATAAATTAGTGATATGTAACTGACCTATCATGTTCTCTTGCAACTTTTTAATTTCTCAGCCTCGTGTTTCGCCTCGTGTTTCGCTTTTGTTTCCTTCTTTCGTCGTGTAGTTAGTAATCAGGGATGAATTTATGCTGAGACCATGGGTTCACCGTGCTGTCCTCTCAATTTAGATTTTGAGTATGAGAAATATTTATCTCATTAAATAGATTATTAGTTTACAATAATTAAAAAGTTAACAAAATTTAACACAGTTAATATATTAAACTTATCAAGTCTAAGCCCAACAATCAAATACACCATCATTATAAAGAGTATTAAACTTTTCTCCATATAAATTGAACCAAAAATTTCATACTATCAAAGGTGTCACACAATCACTATGTCAAATGTCCTGCTTAACACATCACATAATTATGTATAATTTTTTTAAAAGAAATTTAATGCAACGGCAATATCATATTATCATTGATACGAATGATGTAAAAGTTATTGAATTAATAATTACATTTAACAAGTAAGGTTCACCCTCTAGGTGTTGATTTACTGGAGACAGGTCACTTTTTTTTTCTTTGCATGTTCTCACACAGTTTCATCTTCTTCTTTTTTTTTTTCTTTTCTTTTTTTTTTCTTAAAATTTATTTATTTTTATTTTAGTGTTTAGAGTTTTCTTAAAATTTATTTTTTTATTTTATTTTAGGATTTAGGGTTTAATTCTTAATTTTTATTTTACGGTTTAGGGTTTAGGATTTAGAGTTTAATTTTTAATTTTATTTTATTTTAGGATTTAGGGCTTAGGGTTTAATTCTTAATTTATTTTTTATTTTTTATTTTAGGGTTTAGGGTTTAATTCTTAAATTTTTTTTTATTTATTTTACGGTTTAGGATTTAGGATTTAATTTTTAATTTTTTTAATTTTAGGGTTTAGGATTTAGGGTTTAATTCTTAATTTCTTTTTTTATTTTTTTTTATTTTAGGATTTAGGGTTGAGGGTTTAAGATTTAAATTTAATTTATAGTGAGAACATAAAAAAAAAGGGGTGAAATAAAACCCTAAATCCTAAACTCTAAACTCTATAAAAAAAAAAGAAAAAGAAAAGAAGATGAAACTATGTGAGAACATGAAAAAAAAAAAAAATGACCCCGCTCTCGATTTACTACTATTTAGTGATATTACACGTCAATGATAATGTTATAGTATTGTTATACTGATTTTTTCTCAAATTTTGTACGAAAAAAAAATATATGTATATTATTATATAATAAAACTTATATGCATTTTTTTTTACATTATTATAATATACTAATTACAAATTATTATTTTATTGTTATTGATTATTGACAAACAATTTCAAAGTTGTAATTATTAAGTGTTCCATCAAAATTAGTAAGCGTTTGGCATGCACTAAAAAAAAAAATATATTTTTTTACATATACACACTTATCGGCTGTGATACAGAGCACTAATTGTGCAGCTCTAATTGCTGCAATAGTGAGTTGGCAGCAAAAAAAAAAAAAAAAAAAAAACAAAGACACAGCCATCACATCAACAGTGGATGGGGTCCATTGCCACCTAATTAGTGATGGCTTTAGAGGTCCAAAATTTGAGCTCTAAAACATTTTTGATACACTTATTTGGGTTACATCAATCAACATCTTCTCTCTATTTTTCTACAGATATTTTTATTATATAAAAAGTTAAAAAATACACTTATTTAGAACATCTCAAACCACCCATTGATTTCCTAGCGTCAGTCTCTCTCTTTCTCTCTCCCCAGCATAATATAAACCTCACTTTTTAATATTTTTAATTGTGATAATTAATTTTTCACATTTTAAAGTTAAGTTATAATGTTACTTTTCTATCCATTTATCATTAATAAAGTTGAGGAAATTTGTTACGTGAGTTAAACGTAATATTTTTATGAGCTTTGATTTGTAGCTCGAGAGGGAGGGGGCCCGAATCCCCCGAATCACCTTTTCAGGTAAAAAAAAAAAAAAAAAAAAAACAAAAAAAAAAACAGTTTGCCATTTTTGGCAATTAGGGGGATTCGGGGTCTCATTTTTCGAGCTCCCCCGTTTTTCCCTATTTTTATTCAAACCTCATTAGCACTCTTATGTTTTTATTAAAATCTCACTTTAATTTTTGAATTAAGTAAAATCTCATTAAGGTCACTTTCACTTTTAAATTTTTGTCAACCTCATTAACATTAGATAACTAAAGAATGACATTGCAACTTAATTTAAAATATAAAGAAACAATTGTTATAATTGAAAGTGAAGCGATCAAAAGAAAATTATAATAAAAACGTAGGGATGCTAAGTGAGAAATTACATGTGTGGTTTTAATTACAAATTTATGAAAAAAAATGTATAATTTTATATTTTAATATTTGTAAAATTTATTACTAATTTAAAAATATTTTCTAAACATTGACATTTCCCTCTTTTTTAAAATTTTTTAATTAATGTTCAGGGTGTGTACATAACGTAGAGTTTTCCTATATATACATGCCTTTCGCTAACTTGTAATTAAAACAAAGGAAATCACAAAAAAAGGGGGAAAAAAAAAAAATGAAGGTTGTGGTGACATCAAGGCAAACCATCAAACCATCCAACCCAACACCCCAACACCTTTGCCAGTTGAAGCTCTCATTTCTTGATCAAATACAACAACCACACTTTGCTCCTTTTATCTACTTCTATGCATCATCCAATTCAGGGCTTAACAAAGCCACAAATGATAGAAGAAGAAGTGAGAAGCTGAAGGAGTCTCTTTCTGAGACACTGTCATGGTTCTACCCACTAGCTGGTCGTGTCAAAGACAACTTCTTTTTTGATTGCAACGACGAGGGTGTCCCTTTCTTTGAAGCCCAAGTCCAATCTAATCTCGACCATGTTGTTGGACAAAGCAATTCCAATTCCCCACTCAATTGCTTGTTTCCATATCCTGATTTTGATGATGCCGGGGATCTACTCTTAGCTGTCCAACTCAACTTCTTCAACTGCGGTGGCATGGCTATTGGTGAGGACCCGTTTTGTATCATCTATAAATTAACTTTTATTATGATAATTTTTTAAAAAAAAAAAAGATTATTAACTTCAAAAAAGTCTAACATAAATTGTGTGGGATAACTTTTAATAATTTATGAAAAAAAAATTAAACATGTTTGTTCCAATAAGCTGTTACACAACTTTTTCTTTTTCATTGTTGTGTAAATATGTAGAATAATCTCGAAAGTAATGATTATGACAAAAGATATAAATTTTTTTTTTTTTTTTTAATGTCCTTGCATATTTAAGAGTTCCAAAAAATTGTAAAAACCATAAATTGTAGTTTTAAAAAATCTCACTAATTTTGAGAGGCCAAGTTAATTCAAAAATGTAATCAAACAGCATTATTAGTTTGTTTTCAAACAAATAAGTTAAATCAGCTTATTTTTGGAAGTACTTTTTTTTTGGGCTTATTGTCTTATTATAAAAAAGAGTATGAAAAAATGAAGAGATGATGTAATCCAAATAAATCAATAAGTCAATAAGTTGATTTTTTTTTTTGACTTCCCAAAAATGCTCCTAAACAAGCCCGGAATACTACTGTTTGGATTAAAGAGTCTAGTTTAGCCCATTTTGGGTTTAGTGAGACAAAAATTGGGGGATTTCTATTTGAATCCAAAATATATTTTAGTACACCCAATTTAAATTTATAAATTTTAATTCATATTATATCCTAATATGAATTTATTAATAAGGACAACACATATTAAACCCTAAAATATTTTTTTTGTCTCATGGTACACCATAATCAATTATTCATATTCAAATTTCTGTATCTTTTTCCTAATAGATCAAAGTTTATTTCTTTTTCTTCATCCTCCCTCCAAAATTTCAATTTATCCTACCAAAACTCACCATCATTATCAATATCATTATTTTTTATTATTTTGAAACTCTAAACCTTAGAAGAAAGTTTGAACAAAATCAAATAATGGATGAGAGTAATAATCAAAATAGTTTTTTGAAGCAACCCATCAAAAAAGAGGTAAGTATTTATATAAAAGGGTTTCATAATTTTTGTACAGTACCATCAATTATTTTCTATATCGTTTTTTTGACAAAAATTAAAAGGTCTAGTAATTAGATTAACTATAATATATTATTGGAGTTGTTCCTATTTTGTCATTTAAATAGTACATTATTTGAGAACTACTCTTTATTATTAGTGCCTGATGCTTATGTGCTTATAAGTGTGGTTTTTACTTTTTCTACGAGCATTCTTGTGAATAATTTATAATGTGAAAGTTGTTGTTGTTGTTGTTGTTGTTTTTTTTTTTTTTTTTTTTTTTTCTATATTGAAAATTTTTATAATGCTTATTTAAAAGTTTGATTTTTTATGTATTTATAATATTTATGTGCTTATAAATTTGGTTTTTTTCCCTGTATTTGAGAATTATTTTTTGTATTGAAAAGTTTTTGAAATAATTTATTTTTTTTAGTTTATTTATTATTTATTATTTGGGTTTACCTTGAGAGTAATTTAAAAAAAATAATAGGGTGTAATGAGAGTAAAATAAAATTTTAAATAATTAAATAAGTTGTACTTAAAAATTGAGAATACTTGATAATTTTTTGAGGGTAAATAGAATCCCCTGAAATTGCCAATCAATCTGAGACCCCAAAAAAAAAACAAAAAACAAAAAAAAGGTTCATTCGATCACGTGCCTTTAAAATAATCAATGTTTGGACTGAAGGGTCCAGTGTGGCTCAGAATATTACTATTTAAATCACGTGATTTTTTAAAAAAAAAAATTTATAATTTGTTTGTTAAATTATATATTTGTCATCAACCCAATTTGAAATTGCCAACTATCCGATTTTTTCCAGACAAGTTAGACATACTCAAAACTAAACAATCTAGATCGACAAAGTGAATCCGAAATGTGCTAAATTGGATCTACAATCCATTGATTAGAGGGAAGCCACAAATCCTTAGGCTTTGTTTGTTTTTTGTTGTAGGAGTTCGGAGTGAACTTCTAGTGAGAAACAGTAAAAATAATATCATATTTATTTTGCAAAACGAGCTCCAAATTTGTAGTTCGGAGCGGATTACGAAAGGCCTTGGTGAGTGGTTTATGAGTATGGACTGGGAGATGGTATTAAAAAATAGTCCGTTTAACTTAGGGTGTTACCGGTCGTCCGGGATGACGTTTAGCTGGTAACTGGCCAAGTGCAATTTTATTTTTTACATGTTAGGCAGCACATTTTGAACATTAATGTTTAATGTTTTTATATTTTTTTGTCAAGTAAAAACCATGGCTTTATTTATTTTATATAAAATAATTTAACAATCTCCACACTAACAAGTATCATCAAAATAAATACAATTTTACTTAATTCTTTCACTAACAATTCCCTCACTATCAATTCTCTCCAATTTTCCTTTGAAAACAAACGGGGCCTTATTGTCAATATTTTATTATCTTACTACTTTCGGTAAATTCAATAGTTTAATAGTTAATTTTTTGGATAAATTATAGACACCTTCTTGAGATTCCTGACTATTACACTAGTCTCTCCTCTTCTTTTTTTTTTTTTTTAAAAATTACACTGACCTCCCCTGTGATTAACGGCATTAATAGAATGGTTAGTTTAGTAATTTTAATATTCGAGATATTTTTGTTGATAATAATTAAATGTGCAATTTAGAGAGAGAGAGAGAGAGAGAGAGAGAGGGGGGGAGGAAGGAGACTAGTCTAATTGTCAAAAATCTCAAAAGAGATGAGTGTAATTTAGCCTAATTTTTTTGATCCGCATTGTTTAATAGTTATAATGATTGTGAACTTTACACATATAGAGATTGTTTGGGATGTACTAAAAAAGTATATTTATTTATGTTTTTATCTTTTTTAGGTTACATTACTTCTTTAATTTTCTATACATCTTTTATAAAAAATTAATATATATACTTATTTATATACTTATTCAAATTTCCTCCCTATTTCTTAGAACATAGGCTTAAGGATACCTTTGAACTCTCCACTTTTACTTTCTTTGCCAAGTAGATGCAAAAATCCTACGTACGAAAAAAGAACTTCAATACAATAGTTTATTATTTATTACCACATCATTGATATAACAGTAACAATGAAAGCCGCAATAATAGTTGTATCACAATTAATTTGGAAAGTCTATGAACAAAAATAAAAACAAAACATTAATATATCTACAATTTTAATTTAGCGGTGTAAGTTCAAATTTTTTTTTTTGGTTGTGATCCACTCCATAAATAAATCTCAGCCTTATATTTTATATTCTAGGCAAATTTTTGGTCTTTTTTTATTGATTTGTAGACTCACTCATCACCATATAAGTAGATATTCGACAAATACATAGAATGTTATGATAGTGCATTTTAACCCTCACCCAAACCGTAATTTTACAAGAATGATTTAATAGTATCATTTTTTAAATAAACTCATTTCTTCTTTTTGGATCGGTAGAAGTCAGTTGATAAATTAACACCTATTGGAGCTAGCTTCCTCACCCTACCTCCTAATTCAACTCTCCATCGGGGAAAATTGAACCCATAACCTCTTATTTGGGATTAAACTCTTAAGAGAGCCATCTTCATAAGTATTTTGTTTAAAAATACAGAGTCCATATTAAATCATATCATTCCGTATTTGCATTTATGTATCATTACTCATTTCTAAATAAACGAATAAACGAGACATATAAAGTGAAGTTTTGGCCTTCATTTTTTCATACATGAATAGTAAGAAATCAATTTTTTAGGGACAAATTTATTTCATCCCTAAAAATATAATATTTGTTGAAAAAAACTTTAGCCAACTAATTTTGTCCATTGTGGAGTTTATCGCAAATGGCCCATCCAGAAAATTCAAAAATTGACTTTTAGAGACAAAATTTAGCATTTGTCACTATAAATAGATTTTTAGAGGCAAAAATATGTGGTTGCAAAAAGTTTTGATTTTATGGAGACAAAAAATTTAGTTTTTGAGATAACCTAAATTGGTTTCTAAAAGTTTTTAGTTTTTGAGACAAGTGGAAGTTGTGTCCAAAAGTTTTAGTTTTCCAGACAACTAAAAGTGGTCTGCAAAATTTATAATGTATTTTCAAACAACTAAAATTGGTCTCTAAAAGTTTGATAACATACTTTTTTTGTTTTTGTTTTTGTTTTTTTTTTTTTTGCTTTTTGATTTTGTAACAATTACTCTAAGAATACTAGTTTGAACAGAAACTCATTTTCCTTACTTGATTTCTCAACAACCAAACAAAAAATATCAAACATATCACTAGATCATATGTTCATCTCCAAATTAAAATTCAACAACACCAAAAAAAGAAAAAAGAAAAAAAAAGCACCCATGCTAATTGCATTCAAAGAGGCTTAATCAAAATATATTTCAATGACAAACAAATACCATGCTCTGCTTCATTAATACGTAATATTTGATTGTATATCATAAACTGATAGAGATTTCAAAGGTATCATTTCCAATTTATAAAGTTAGTGCCATAAGCATTGTTTGTAGCATTCAACTATTCATTAAATAGATTGTAAATTGTAATTATATCTACCTACAAAACAGAACAACTCATCCATCACATCTTTTTCTCAAGGACTTCATTGAAATGTCATTCATGAGCTTATGGATACAAATATTTTACCTTAAAATAGACCTATCTCTCTTCAATGGCGATTCAAGTATATGATTAATCAGTATTGTTTTCCCTCTTTCAGTCTTAGCTCTAGATCTTTCAGTTTCGAAGATTCAAGCTAAGATACGATCGATCGAGTTAGGGATTAACTCGATCGATTGATCGAGAGAATAGTGTGGAGGATGAAATGAAATTCGAACTATTAAAGCTCAAACAATGAAAATAAAATAAAATAATGTATGAGTTAGTTTATTGGGGACCAATTAAAGTTGTTGGTAAAAAGTTACTAACTTTTTTGCATCCAAATAGCTTTGTCTTTAAAATGTAGTAGTATGATTAAATATATTTTTTTAGAAATTCTTTCATTTTGTCCTTAACAATATAATTTTTATAGACAAATTATTTTTGTCTCTAAAATTTTAATTTCTTGTAGTGTAAATAAATCCAAGTACTTCTTTACTCCTTTTTTTTTTTTTTTTTTTTTCTCCAATAGGATTATGTACATCACACAAGATAGCAGATGCATTATCAGTAGTTATGTTTACGAAATTCTGGGCAACTATTAGTCGTGGAGATTATAGCAATTTGGTTTATCCCCAATTCGGTTCGGCCAACATCTTTCCCCCTACACTTAATCCCAATACCAATCACCACAAGCACGGCGTTGGCACTACAAAAAACAAGATCATTGCAAAGAGCTTCGTGTTTAGTGACTCCGCCATCTCTACTCTTAAAGCCAAATACACCCCCACCACCCCCACCGCCACCACCACTACTGTCACCGCCAACAACAAAACCATACATAATAATCCAACTCGTGTTGAGGCACTTTCTACTTTTATATGGTGTAGATATAAGGCTGCCACTCGAGGAGAGGCCGTATGTGGAGAAGGAATTAGATACCCAGTGATTCAAGGGGTGAACTTGCGCACGAGACTCAATCCACCTTTACCTAATTCATATTATGGTAACCTTAGTCGATTTGCCATAGCAATATTAGCACCACCGGCATTGGAAAAAGGCGCTATAGGAGAGGATCATGGTAGCTTGGTCACTCAGATGAGAGATGGGATAAGAAAAGTTAATAGCGATTATGTAAGGAAACTCCAAGAGGGTGGTGGTGGTGGTATGGGGGGCTTGAATTCCAAGAAAGAGGAGGGTGGTAATAAAGGAGGAGGAGGTGGTGGAGAGGCAGTGTTTACTTTTGTGTTTTCGAGCATAGCTAGGTTTCCGCTATATGAAACTGATTTCGGATGGGGAAGGCCTGTATGGGTGACTATGGGTGTAGTAAATCTTGATAATTTGGTTGCTTTCTTTCCTACTAAATCAGGTGACGGCATAGAAGCATTGATTTGTATGAATAAGAGCGATCTGGTGAAACTTGAAACTGATAAAGAGTTCCTCTCATTTGTTTCCAATCCTAAATTTCCACTTCTCAGCTCCTTATAAATTTTGTGTAATTTCTTACTATTACATGATGTTGAGAATATATAAATAATAAAGTTGTACTACTCTCCAATAGAGCATAGCATCTCAGTTTAGTTGTTGACGGTGTTTTTTTTTTATTATGTCTTTTTCTTCTTTTTGTAATGTTTTATTATCATTAATAAAATATATCTATTTTTTCCTGAATAAAAGAAATGTTCAATTTTAGTTTTCATATTTACTTTTATTGGGTATGTTCAATTTTAGTTTTCATATTTACTTTTATTCGGTGTTTAACATGAACATTGGTAATATTGAGAAATAAACAAGCTATTCTTTTTCAATTAAAATTCTAGACAAATAGTAAAAGAGAAATGAAGAACATGCATATTTCGAATCTTATTTACATTTTTTTTTTTCGTTGTTCAAATAATTAAATATTCCCATACATTTTGTTTTTGTCTTTTTTAAAGAGAATACCTGGTTTTAGAATTTAGATTTTACTTTTTAGAAATTTGAATTTTTTATTTTCCGGTATGTTTTTGCTTGTACTAATTTTTTCTTAATATTTTAACTAATTTTTAAAATTTTTAGATGCACCTAACATAAACACACTTAAAATGTATAATATTTATAAAAAAAAATCTTTAAAAAATTTACTAAATACCAAAAATACAAAAATAAAATAAAATAAAAATTCAATATATTTTTGTATTCTTGTGTATTTATTAATTTTCAAAAATATTTTACTTTTTAGGTATATCTAAGTTAAGTCAATATAAAAAGTAAAAAAATTATTTAAATTACTAAACAAATTCTGTAAGAATAAAAAAAATATGAAAAACAAAAAATAAAAAAACTCGATTTAAAAAAAAAAAGGCGCGAACTACACTAATAGTCCCTATAGTTTGGAGCTTATATCACTTTGGTCTCTAACTTTTCAATTGTGGCACATTTGACCCTGAATTTTAAATCTTGTTTTAAATAAGGACAATTGAAGATACTATTTCTCAATTTCAAGGGCAAGTCATCAATTTGATAAAATATAAACTAATTTGACAAAAATAAATGTCAAAAAAATATTTTTGAATTTTTAAAAATTATTTCTACCCACCAAATATAATTATGTAAAATTGATAAATCTTTTACATATTTATTTATTTATTTATTTTTACTAAATTAACTTTTATTATGTGTTTAGATGATAATCACGTAATGGTTGTTGTTGTTGTTGTTGTTTTCTTTTTTCTTTTTTTTTTAAAATACTTTTTGATGATTATCATGTAATAGATGGTTGTATTTGTTGTTAACAAATATTTTTAGATGATTATCAGATGGTTATTAGACTTTAATGTGTAATCGATATATTGAACATATGAAATATTTTTAGTTTTGGATTTTTTTATTTAATGGATTGGTTTAATAAAGATCTCAAAATTGTCGCCCATAGGCCCATTTTGGGAAAATAGAAACTAATTTAATGAAAATAAAAACAACTACTTATTACATGATCACCATCCAAACATATATTAAAAATTAATTTGTTGAAAATAAATAAATAAATATGTAAAATATTTACCAATTTGATATAATTTTATCTTTGGGGGGTATAAATAATTTTTGAAAATTAAAAAATAATTTTTTGATATTTATTTTTGTTAAACCAGCTTATATTTTATCAAATTGACCACTTTGCCCTTGAAATTAAGCAATGTATTTTCAATTGTCCTTATTTGAAACAAGATTCAAAATTAAGGATCAAATATGTTATAATTGAAAAGTTAGGAATTAAAGTGACACAAGTTTCAAACTATAGGGTCCGTTAGTGTAATTTACCTTAAAAAAAATTAAATTTAAAAATTGGAACCGAATAAAATGATACAATTTGCCCTAAAATGTTTGTTTGTGAACTGAATAAAAAGTTGCTTTAGTTTGCAAAGAAGAGAATTGAGTCCTTTTTTGTCTTTCATAAGTCTAATTTGTCACGTTTTGTATTTATTTTGAATGTTATATAGTTGTTTCACAATTTCAAAGTAGTTTGATAGGTTGAATTTTTTATGATAACCAATTAAGGTTTAAGTTGAAATTTTTAAGAATGGGAAAGCCTATCCCATAGAATTGCAAATGTTTATAAAATAAATTTTAAATTAGTGATAAAATTGATCAATTTTAATAATCAAAATGATAAATTTCTGCATAAATTTATTATTATTATTGAAAAATCTAGAAATCTCTTAGATATTGATTTGTGATTATGTAACAATTTTAAACAGTATATAACAATTCCAATCAAACAATCAAGACAAATCAACACAACGATTTTAACGTGGAAAAATCACAATTGGACACCTCTAACTGTGATTAAAAAACCACGGGTAACAGTTACAAAACAATCCACTAAGAAGATTTAAAGGAATTACACAGGTATATTCTCAATTACCTAGCGAATCCACGCCTAATTGAACCAACCTCTATGTGCCTCTTCCAACCCCGTCTTCACTTCGGAATTGTATTTACGATGAGCCACTCCAGAATCCACCGAAACTTCAGCCTCGAATTCTTCAGAATCCACTGAAGAACAACTCTCTCTCTCTCTCTCTCTCTCTCTTGTGTATAACAAACAAAACCTTTGATATACTCTCTTTAAACCATGAGTTGAATACTCAATAAAATATCAAAGAAAACTAACAAAATATCCCCAGATATAAACCTTAAGAACCAAAAAGAAGATCTGGATGAATTAAATAGTTTTGGGAGAAAACCAACTATTTATAGAAAATCCAAAAGTAATTCTAGTTTTGGAAGAAATCCAATTACTTATAGTAATACAAAAGTAATCCTAGTTTTGGAAGAAAATCAATTTCTTAAAGAAATCCTTGTCAAACGGGATTGCCAATAATAAAATCTAACAATCTTTCCCTTTGGCAATGCCGTGACAAAATCCACCTAACAAATAAAATCCTAATCACCCCAATCCATTACAACCAACAAACACAAACTTCTTTCTCAAGATTAAGATCTGCAAAATAGCTACTAGTGCCACAATCTCCAAAACAACTATTAGTGCCACAAGAGTATATGAAAAAACAATAAACATATGACAAGATTATCTTGAAGCATGAGATGGAAAACATGAATAGATGCGGCTTGAAGATTTTAAGAACATGTAGCATGGATAGATGAAAACTAAGACTTATGCACCCGACACATGACATGAATACATGAAATCCTAAGACACACCGGACAACATTAATCCCTTTTTTATTTTTATTTTTTTTTTACGAATTGACAAAGGAAGCTTAAACAATAAAGAAGCCAATGCAAAGCAACATGCAAAGCAACTAATGCCAATCTCCCGTACCAAATAAAACAAAGTGTTCATGCTAACAAACTCTTGTAATGATAAACCAAACTCCCCCTCACTAAAAACAATGAACAAGGAAAAAAAAAGGACAAAAATAATATGGTGGAGCAAGCAAGGCATTCCAGATGTCTACCTTAAAAACACACAAGATGATCCAAGAAGCACAATTACTAGAAAACACAATGTGCACAATCTATAGAAGATTCCTCATGAAAGAAAGTGATGCATTATGTGAAAAGCATAGATCCTATGATAAAAGTGTGTGTGTGACTCTTAGAGTTCGACAAGTACTAGATTTAAATCTTAGTAGTGATATGAAAGCTGGACCTCCGACAAGAGAATCTAAGCACAACAAAAGAAAGTCAAACCAATAGGAATCAAGGGGTATTTGGTGAGTAAAGGCGGAGGCTCCCCCCTCAATCAATGAATCTTTTACTTTTTTCTCTTTTTTTTTTCTTTTCTTTTCTTTCTTGTGCACATTTTTTTTTCTTTCTTTTGCACACTCATCGGCGGCTGACACGCTCAAGAGTATGGAAACCAAACCAAAGAAGCATGGATATAATAAGGATGGCCTGGTTGGTGACTCTAAGGTAGCCTTTTTCTCATGCTTGGATTACAAAGAATAGAGGAGAAAGCCGTGGAGATGCAAAAAGATGGAAGATGGTTAAGAGACTTAACATCACCCATGATATGCTAGTATAGGTCAATTCCTCAAGAAAAGCAAAAGATACAATGCTAGAAGTCCATAGAGAAAAATAATCACTAAGGCGGAAGACTCCAAAATTTGCTAATCCAAGAGTGTGTACAGAATGAGACATACTAATCAAAGAACACACACTCCAAAATGAGTAATGACCATAGAAAGCACACACATATTAACATGTAATGGTTATTCTCATCAATTCCAATATGCACCAAGGACTGCTCAAAAATTTCAAGCTCGCAAAACCATACAAGAAAATCTTTTTGGGTTTTTTTTTTTTTTTTTTCTCTCTCTCTCTTTTAACAATAAAGCAAGACAAAAAAACAAACATGCACACATTTTTTTTCATTGAAAAAAACACACAGAGACCCCCCTCAAAAAAAGTAAACACATTAACACGAGTCAAGTTTTCTAACCTAAATCTTTTTGGTCTTAACAAAATCAGGTCTAGCGGTCTTGGTAAGTGTCGTGGTGTTATGAACACCCTCATGAATCTTGGTATTCCGCCTAGATATATAAGTCGAATTTCTACCCTTTTGAGGCACTCTCCCATGTAACTTATAACAATAAGGGTGAATATGACCATGCATACCACAATGATGCCAAATAAAAACAGGGTGTACCTTCTTTTCTTTTACCTTACTAACTCTAGGGAGTTTGAGAAGTCTTTCCTCTTGTTGAATCTTTTGTCCTCTCTTTCCTTGAGTTCTTGTATCATGAGATGTGGAAGCACTCTGTTTTTGCTCTCTCTTATCTCCAAAGCCAATGCCACTCTTGTCTGAGTAGATTTGTTGAGACCCAATGATGTCCTCCAAAGTCTTTGATCCTTTGTTCCAAAGACCAATGGTAACCATGGCACACTTGAGCTTTTCCTCTTTCTTGATCATTAGTTCTTCCAAAGCAACTTGTGACATCTCAAGAGATTCAATCTTTTCTTCAAACATGGCATTGGTTTCCTGTAGCTCATTCCTCTCTGTCTCACAAGTCAACAGTTTTGCACAAAAAACTTGTTGATCATCAGCTATCTTGATGGCATTGATCATAGCCTCGGAAATCTCCTCCTTAAGTTTGACATTCTCACTCTTACATGCTTTGAGTTTCTTTGTGAGTTTGTCATTCAATTAGAATAAGTTAAGAGACTTCTTATACAGCTTTTCATAGGCTTGCTCAAGCTCTTCATCATCATCCTCCGAGGATTCATCATCAGTGGTGTTCTCAACCGATCTCTTCAGAGACTCTGTTCGTCCTTCAGTTTCGGAAGCCGCCATGAAAGCAAGGAATTTTTTATATCCCTCTTCGCCTTGATCTTCATTGTCACTCTCATCTTCATCAGATTCTGATTCATCATCCCATGTGATGGCGAGGGCTTTCTTCTTCTTTAAACGAGTGGGGCATTCTGAAGCAAAGTGGCCAAATCCTTGGCATTCATAGCATTGGACACTTTCAGAGTTCCCTTGTATCTTTCCTTTTTCTTTCTTGGCTATAGGATTAATTTTGAGTTTATCTTTGCCTTTAAATTTATGAGTATGAGTAGATTCCAAAAGATTAGGATTCTTTTTCAAAAAAGATTTTTTGAATTGTTTTATAAAAGTATCCATAATCTTGGAATCTATCTCACAATCCTCATCAGAATCCTTTCCAATACTATGAGCACTACTATAAGCAATAGTATCTTTTTGTTTCTTTTTGAAATTTCTATGTGCCTCATAAGTTTAGAGATTTCCAACCAAGTGATCTAGCTTGAGGGTGTCAACATCTTGAGCCTCCTCAATAGCTGTAACTTTTGGTTGGAATCGATCGAGTAAGGATCTCAAAATTTTTCCCACAATCTTGGATTCCGGTATTTTTTCACCTAAATTGAAGCTAGAATTAACAATGTCACTCAACTTCGCATAAAATTCATCGAATGTCTCACTATTTTTCATTGAAAGGTTTTCGAAACTAGATGTGAGCCTTTGAAGTTTTGAGCATTTAACCGAAGGAGTGCTCTCATGAATAGTTTGTATGTAACGCCCTCAAAATAAACCCATAATATATACAATATTAACATGCATTGATTAAGAAAGACAAAACCTTATTTCATTCATTAGAGACATCTTATTAAAAGACATTACATGTAATAACGAAAGTAAATGCCCTACGGGCTTACATCTTTCCAAGCCAATACTTGGACATAAAAGTCTGAGTACTAACTCAATTACACATTAAGCCCTTGGCTTGAGTTTACATGTAATATCAAATAAAACAAAATAACAACTAATCTAAACAGAGTCTTCAACTCCAAATCCTTCCAAGCTAAGTCCTTGGAGGTAGCATATCACCTGGACCTGAAAATGATGTTCCTGTATAGGGTGAGCCACAGCCCAGCAGAAATATACTAAACCAAATATAGGAATTGACTAAAGCAATAGCATTCGATAGATGGTTAATACAAAATAATCAAATACATCACTATACAGTTTCATGGCAATAATGTCCATGACATGTTTCACTTTACGTTATTAATCAACCTTCCAATTATACGCATGGCTCAACAATAATAATGTGATTACATCTCATATCAACATTACTTCCAATATCAACAAATCAAATGAGACTATGGCTCATACTAAAACACTTCCATAAATCAATAAGTACACATATTTGCTGTACTAATGGAGTCCATCCACTTTCTCCTCCTAAACAGGTTTGAGAGTCCATCCCCTATCTTCTCTCAAACCATGGAGTACATCCCCTATCTCATTCCAAACAATATGCATATACAATGTATTAAACACTTGTCATACACAATATTCAATCAATACACAAATTTGCTGTATTAATTCAACTGTCATATTCAATGACTCATTCAATGTGATTAGTTTCAGTTTTCCCTAATTAATATGTAATGTCTACAACAATCACGACTATCCTCCACCGATAGCCCAAAACAGTTATTTCTAAACAGGAAATAAATGTATCAACAAATGTAAACTCAACATTTTCGTAGGTGAGTGATTAAACTATTCAACTACACCATTTATTTCATAATTCCTCAATTTCATGAATTAAACTCAATTCCACATCTTTCCCAAAATAAATTATACAAATTAATTTATTACAACAAATAGCGCTTTTCCCCCTTTTCTCAAAATTAACCCTAAGGTTCAATTTTATCAACTTGACACTACCTATGTCATTTTTCATAATTCACAATCACATGGAATTTAATAAATAAACAATTCCCTATTTCTCAAATTATGATACAAATCCCAGTTTTTCCAAAATTACCAAACGACACCAACATATCAAAAATACCAAAACTTAGGACAAAACCTATAATATGAAGTAGGAAATCCCTACCTCGAAGTGAAGAACTCAAATGGAGATGATGCAGATGATGACCCAAAATCCAAAGTGCTCCAAACCGCCAAACTCTCAGATTAAAGTAAAGCTCTCGTGACCCTCTATCTTTTTAATAAAGGACCTAAGGTAGAAACACCCTATAATTAGATGAAACCTAAGAGAGAAGGTGAGTGGAGGGAGAGGAAACACGGACCTAAGGTTCTGAAATAAAAAAGAGGATGAAAAAGTGTATTTAAAACCGCTGCTGCGTATTTAAATAAAACAGGCTCGCTCGAGCGAAGGAATGGTCGCTCGAGCGACCAGACACAAAGAATACTCGCTTGAGCGTAGGAAGCCTCGCTCGAGCTAGCACGCCGAATGGTCGCCGAGCAACATACACCTCGCTCGAAGGAAAGAAGCTCGCTCGAGCCAAGAAAGAGTCTAATACCCTGATCGCTCGAGCGAATAAACCCTAGCTCGAGCGAAGGACCAAAAACAAAGAGCTCGCTCGAGCGAAGGACTAAAATTTTGGGCAGCAACCCTTTGCTCCCAAACACTCCCAACCTGTAACAAACCTACCCAATGCATCCCATAACTCAGAAATAAGAAATTAAAGGACGACAACAACGATTATCTAACAACAGGATCCACGGAACCTAAGTCCGGATATAACAACCAAATAGAAAAAGACCGGGGTCGTTATATTGTAAGATATCCCAAGCCTCCTTTGCGACTTCACAATTGCAAATACGACAAAACTCTTCAGGTGTGACAGCGCAAAAGAGAGAATTGATAACTTTACTATTCTAGCTATTATGTTGGTAATCAGTTGTGTCCCACTTATCAATTGGTTTGGGGAAAGTTACTCCATCAATAGTAATTGTTGGTTCAGTCCACCCATTCATGATGGATTGCCAAACTTTTTCATCAATAGATTTTAAAAAAGATCTCATCTGAGCTTTTCAAAAAGAATAATTGGATCCGTCAAGTAGGGGTGGTCGAATCATAGAATTTTCCTTACGAATTGAATCCATTATCACAAATCAAACAAGATCTCGTTCTAAAAGATTTTTTTTTTTTTTTTAAAATAAAGCGTTCTAAAAGAATTTTTTTTAAAAAATAGAACGGCCTGCTCTGATACCAATTGAAAAATCTAGAAATCTCCTAGATATTGATTTGTGATTATGTAACAATTTTAAGTAGTATATAACAATCCCAATCAAACAATCAAGACAAATCAACACAGCGATTTTAACATGGAAAAACCACAATTGGACACCTCCAACTGTGATTAAAAAACCACGGGCAACAGCCACAAAACAATTCACTAAGAAGATTTAAAGGAATTACACAAGTATACTCTCAATTACCTAGCGAATCCACGCCTAATTGAACCAACCTCTATGTGCCTCTTCCAACCCCCTCTTCACCTCGAAATTGTCGTTACGATGAGTCACTCCAGAATCCACTGAAGCTTCAGTCTCGAATTCTTCAGAATCCACTGAAGAACAACTTTCTCTATCTCTCTTGTGTATAACAAACAAAACCTTTGATGTACTCTCTTTAAACCATGAGTTGAATACTCAATAAAATATCAAAGAAAACTAACAAAATATCCCCAGATATAAACCTTAAGAACCAAAAAGAAGATCTGGAGGAATTAAATAGTTTTGGAAGAAAACCAACTATTTGTAGAAAATCCAAAAGTAATCCTAGTTTTGGAAGAAATCCAATTACTTATAGTAATCCAAAAGTAATCCTAGTTTTGGAAGAAAATCAATTTCTTACAGAAATCCTTGTCAAACGGGATTGCCAATAATAAAACCTAACAATTATTATTATTATTTTGGTCTTCCAACTGATTTGCAAATTCACCTAAAATTTATATTGGAGTGCTTTTTACTCTTGCACTCCAAAAAAGAACAAATTAATGGAGCTTTGCCATGTGGCACAAGGGCCCACAAATAGATGGACACCACATGTCGTATGAGCAAGGTGGATGGTGCGAAAAATTATTAGTTGATCTTAAGACACCATATGATTATGTGGTGTTTTGAGAAGTGGATACAACATTAACTTTTTGACTTTTTGGTAGCTTTTTTGGCTAAAAAAACTGGTTTTTTTTTTTTTTTTTTTTTTTGTGTGTAAAAAAATTAAAAAGTCAAACTTTTTTTACCAAGTTTCCAAATTGCCCTTATGTCTTTAGTCAATAATAAAATTTTGCGTCTCTTCATATTTCTTAATCATTCAATACAAAATTATAAATCTCACTCCCTCCATTAATTAAATTTCACTCCCTCCATCAATTATAATATATATCAAGCGCCACATGACACTATTTTGGAACAACCAATAACTTGTTAGACGATGTAATCCCAAGGGTAAGATACGTGGTTGACCGTGTAAGTGGTTCCAGAAAATAGTCTAATTTTTTAAAAAAAAATTGATTTTTTTTTTATTTTTTATATTTTATTTTTAGTGATTTTTTTTAAATATTTTACATAATTTTTTTAAAAAAAATTGTTTAGATACATCTCATCTAAATATGCTTAAAAAGTATAATATTTGAGAAAAAATTTACCAAAAATAAAATATATAAAAATTTAATAATTCTTCATATTTTGTTATATTTAATTAATTTTTAAAATATTTATATATATATATATATTTTATTTCTTAAGTATATTAAGATTAAGTGGATTTAAAAATTAAAAAATTGATGCAAATATTTTAAAAATATTAAAAATATGAATTAAAAATTCAAAAAATTAATTTTGAAAAACTCAAAACTAAAGAGAATGGTGCTACTAGATAAATCAAGCTCATCTTCTTGGCCCACATATTTTTTGTCATTTTTACTTACATACTAGTGAGATGGCCATGCACATGGCGCGCCATCTCTTGCCCATTGTTGGTGTCCATTATTAATATTAAAAGAAAAATCATAATTAAAGAAATAAGTAACACAATTCTATTAAAATTGTTTTTCATAATTGTTGTTATTATCACTAATTTCTTAGTTGAATTCCTGACACAAGGTGAAAAAATATTAATGCATACAGAGGAAAATGTTGAATTGTAGCAAATCATAGACGTAATTTTAATATGGGAGTTAAACATAAACCAAACACTAATAAACAACTAACCATAATACAACTTATAACAACAGCAACAAGCCCTTTGAGCCACATCAAAAACCACCTGAGCATCCACTTAGTGAGTTAGTTCCAGATTTGCTTCAATTCAAGTAGAGCAGCCATTGTATGCATCAGCAAATCACCCAATACAACATCATATAGCAATCAAAATTATAATAGCCAAGTAAAGCAGCCTTATGCTTGAGACTTGTATCACCAACAAAAGCCAACCCTCAAGAAACTGATGTAATCAGAAGCATTCCCCTGCATTCATCAATCCAAAGTGTTGCAATTGCTCATAGCAACAGTGAAAGGTTGCACCCGAACACAACCCACCTTCAAAATTTTCAATCTAGATAGGTCAGTCATTGGCTACGCCAGCATAAGATGACCCTCCCAGCATCAAAACAAAGCAAAATAATCTCCCTTTTGTAGCAAAGAACTACAGCAACAGAAAATGTATGGCATCCATATGACAAGTAGTATAACTCATGCTTTAAACAAGCAACAGTAGTAGCACGACTTGTTAATACACCAGCAGTAATTGAGCAGCAAACAAACAGGCATCATGTCCCTTCAAACTTGATAGGACAAATCACAATTTAGACCCAAGACATCTTCTAATCTGATGGATATTTGAAACAAAATCATTCACTGAATACGAATTCCCAATTGACTGATTCTTCATCCACAAGGCAATCGTTACTTTAATAAAATCACATAGATTGGATGAGCACCATTAAAAAAGTACTCATTTCTAAGCTTCCAAATTTATACCCATCAAAAAGCAATAAAATAAAGGGGCATTTACACACAAGTTTTAATTTATGAATTTATACTCCATTAAGTCTTAATTAAGATTTTTTGGACCTTCAAATCCCATTAAATTTTTAATAGTCGGAATTGCTCTTCAAACAATGATTGTTCATTATTTATGATTATCTATGAAGGAACATAATGATTTGACATTTATTTTAAAACTTTAAAATATCAATTTTCAAATTTAAAAAAAATAAAAAATAAAAAAAACTTAAAAGAAATTTTGTGCAAAAAAACTTAACACAACATCACGTAAGTTCCGACTGTCCAACCATCAAATAATAAGTCAATTTTTTTTTTTTTTTTTTTTGGCAAAGCTTAATAAATGTAACAGTTAAAATATGGGGGATAGTGACATCAATCCAGTCTAGCACATAATCCTCTTATTGGATTGTTCAAAAACTTCTTCACTATTGCTGCACATAGACCACATGGAGTTAAACCATCCATCATACTGTCAATTTTGACTTCGTGGATATACTGCTGTATGACGAAACACACGAAAATAGAACAGTCCAGTCTACAATATAACAGTGAAAAAACAAAATCAAACCTAGTCCTTTTGGGAAACAATGAAAAGTGCCCTGACTCTTCGTATCAATATAATTTTTTTTTTATTATAAATAAATGATTTTGATCATTGAAATAAGACTCGTGGAGGGCTTTACTGCCTTCATTGCATAGGTATGTGCTCTTTAACTTAACCATGGTTAACAAACCTTAATTTGGTTCAGCAAAACTTGGCAAACTTGAATCCAAGTGGGTACATGAACAATTTATAAACCAGCAAATTAATAGCCTCAATAATTCAAAGTTTGCCTATTGTTTGCCGGTGAAAGTACCAGAACATTCCAAGAAATTCACAAGTTTAGTAGAGCTGGAAAAATATATATATATACATATTTAAAATTAAATAAGTATACCATGTACATGTTTAGGAAGGTTGCTGCAAGGTGTTTGAAGGCTTGAAGTGAGATAGATTCTTTGCTGGGTGCTTGTCTATATCTTCAAAATTAGTTGATGAATTGAGTTTTGTATTATTCTCCTTCCTCTGTGCCCTTGCCCCTCCCCATCCCCTTTCCCATTTTGGTATGAATTGAGGTTGCAGAATTTGACTTCAATTACCTACTCTCAAGTGCAGAACAGAAAAACGCATAATTTTGAAGGTATGAGTTTTTTTTCACAAATTCATGAAACAAAGCTAGCAGGAACACAAATTACTTGTTATTCCTATAGTATATATGTGATCATTAAAAGGTCTTTCTTTCACATATTTATGTCATCTTTGGTGTATTTCATGGGTTTACATGTAATGCTTACATCTCATTAGTATATTGGGTGCTCAAGCCAAGTTGAGAAATGGATTGTCAAGGTCGACTGGGAGTGAGTTTCTTGGCTCTCCTTCAATAGGAGTACTCTGCTTAAGTCATGCGTCATTTTATGTGGTATATCCCTATTTAGTTTGGAATTATCATGAGGTCTAGATCCTTCTAATTCTATGTGTACATATCATGTCCAGTAGAGGAAAACATGTTTTTATCCTTTGTTATTTGGTAGTTATCATGTGGATTATGGAAAGCATTGCACACGGTAGATTTTTATTTTTTATTTTTTCAGGCTCTTGTCATATACAAAAAGTTTTGTTTAAGCGATGATGGGGTAAAACTATGCTAAAACTATGTTTTTGTTTTTCAAATGTTTACCTTATTCTATGATACACAAATCAGAACTGCCATAGCAAAGCTGCATTTACTGTTAAATGATTAGGATCTTTTATCAAGTTTCTTTTCTTGTTTAATGGCATTATTCTACATGACTTAACAGAAAGAAGCTTCTGATTCACATATATATTGGGGTCTCTATATTTAAAGTGGTCACAACATGGGACAAAAACATTAATCTTGTCTGCTCAAATGAAATGATGGAAAATGCTCATTATGCAAGACCATTAATGACTCCTTCTAATATCTGCTGAAATTATAATTTTTTCTTACTTCAAACAATTTCCTTCCTTGACCTTTTTGGTATTATGTCATTAGTGCCAACTAATTTATGAAATTGTGGAATGTGAATGAAACAATTAAATTCGAATATTTGAAGACAAACTTTTGTTTTGTTCTAAGTTGGTATTTTTTTTTTCAACTAAAAGAAATTCATTTTCTTTATTTTTCTCATTGTATTTCCCTTTCTTTTCTTTTTTTTGGTTTTTTTTTAAAAATTTTTGTGCACCATTGATCAACGCTTTCGTATTTCAGGTTATGCCTTCCCCAGTATTGCTTGATACCCAAACTTTAGATCCAGCAATTGCAAGTCAAGTTGATGCAAAAGCAGCAGAATTAGCAATGGCAATAAGTGCTTCAAGTTTGCTATGGAGATGGACTATCACTTCACCCCAACAACCACCCTAGCTCCAAAGATAACAACATAAATTGTTGGGACAACACTACAAATGACACGAGGCAAATTGGATGGGGCTCATTCAGTCGAGCAAGAATTTATTGGTAGCTTGATACAATGTGTCAGATATTTTGTACTTGAAAATAAAAAAAACTAATTTGATTTGGTTTAACTAATGGGTATACATGCAACAATACATTGTAGATTGTAGAATAAGCATTACTTAGCCACTATTAAGAGCTGTTGGTGATTATACAATGTACAAAACAACTATCTTCTCCATAAAACTCATTAATGGAAAATCATGTTAACATGATCTTTGGATATTATTTTTGTGGTAAGATTCCACTCATATTCTTAAACAGTCTTCTTATGGTGATCCTTCTTATTTTGCAACATGTATAAGTGAAAGCTTCACTGCTTATTCGAACGACTGCACCTAGGTACAATTGGTCCTCCTATTATCTAGGTAAAGAAACTGAACTAGATTGTATGAAATGCCTAATATGGATCACCTTGACATACCAAGTTAGGTCCAATAAGAATTTATTTGATATGAGCACAAAGCATTAGTCTTGCAATTGATTGTTTGCTTATTTTGTGTAATTTTTGACTTTTTACGAAAAAATATATAGAAAAGTAGAGAGGTGATATGATCCAAATAAATGTAACTATCAAATAAGTGCACCTATTGAGATCATCTCCAAACAACTCCTAATGGAAAAAGAGTTTATCAAATTGTTATGAATGCACTCCACATTAAGTTTGATTTGAATTTTCATATTTGATCAACAAAGAAAAAAAGAATATCATCGATACATTAGATTCAAATAATACCACTAATGTAAGATTTATGTTTATATTTTTTATATATTTTGCCTGATGATTTGAAATTACATCATCATCTTGCTCTTTAGTAGATTTGTGTGATAATCACTTATATAATGTTTGGTTAATTAGAATGAAATAAAATAATCACTCCTTAGTCTCTCTATAGAATGACTATTCTCTTATAATGGTGAATGGTAATTCCATTTATAATGCATTTTTCATAAATCAAATACAATAAACAATCAGACAACATAGTACAATGTATACATATAGAAAATAAGCATTCCAACTGGAATGCGACCCCCCACGCCAACTAGTTTAAAAAAAGAAAGAAAGAGACATATATGTGGGTCACTACAAATGCATATATATATATATATATAAAAGAAGCCTGACCTGTTCGAGGTTCATACTTTTTTTTTTTTGATTTTGCCCATTGATTATTCTTGATAATTGTTGCTTTAGGCCTTTTATATAATTTGGTCACTTTTTTGGATTTCTTGGTAAATTTATATTTTCTTTATTTTAATGACTTTAGCCTCACGTATGACTCAATGATTGTATTTGAGAAAAATTATTTTATTATCTTTTCTACTTTGAGAATATTACAACTCACCTTTGTTTGTTCTGCCTAATGTAATTCTTTTTAGTTTGGAGGTTGTTTATAACATTTGGATACTTTGGTTTTATATAATTTGTTACTTATTTTTTGCACTATAAGACATGTGATTTTTAAAATTCAATAGTCAAAGTAAGTTTGAATTTCTCTCAAATTAAAATCTAAATTTGGGAGAATTTGAGAGATTTGTGAAATTCATCATATGTACCATTTTGATCAAGTAAATCAACCAAAACATTTTTTTATCACATTTGTTTTCAAAAAAATAGACAAGCGTATTTTTTAAAATAGACCACTATTTTCTTAAGAGACAAACACAATAAATAAAAAAGTTACAATTGTTGGATCAATTTTTTTTTTTTTTTCTTCTATGAATCATATACGCGAAGAATCTTACAAAATAAACTGTTTAGATTGTAACGCCCCAAAATATTTCAACATGAACTACCCACACTAATGAACATTCACTAATCAATGACAATAATCCCTCCAACATCACATGTATAATAAAAGGATTAAATACAAAAGGTTCGCTTGCAATTCACATTCACAACATAACGAACACATAAATCTATAACATATGAAGCATCTAATCTCAAAAACAATTAAAATGCCCTTAAGGGCTTACATCTTCCAAGGCGATAACCCGGTTACACAAAATGGTCTCTCGGACCCATACACATTAGCTCTTGGCTTTACCAAAAGATCACAACAAAATAAGAGCTATGTACTCTTTCTTTACAATTATCCGCGCCCTCACATTGAAGGGATCACCACGTCTTTGCCTACACCAAAATCCCATAGGGGTGAGCACAAAGCCTGGTAGAGAATTCTAACAAAGTATATACAGTTATGCAATTCTCAATAAAAATGCAAATGTCAATGCCATGCAATGCTCTTTTAAGGAAATATCATTTCATGCTCTTTGAAGATTTCAATTTTTCAAAATAAAATCTTGCAATCTTAACACATTTCAAACTTCCAATTTTAATCAACAGAGGGGCGGTAAATATGACACTGGTAATCCCTAGGTTGGTGTCTGCAAGTAGACTTTGCGAGTACTACCAAACTGTCATTTTTACCGGGATTAACCGGAAGGCTCAACACCTATCCGTGCGGCTTTCTGGTCTTTCACCAAGGACACTCAGGCCAACTTAACAAAATTCATCTACACCCCCTAACCGGACTTACCACCAGACTTATCACCGTATTTACCCCTTTTCACATTTCCATAATTCATATCACAACTTTATTTTCTTTCATGAAATAGATATCTTCAATCAAAATTTACAATGCAAAAATAATAATTGAATGCATATGCAATGCAATGATTTTCCACAACTCAAAACATTTCTCCATTCAAGTACATGACAACAATATTGAATAAATACATTTTCTCATTTTCTTTCTTCAATGTTATTTCACAAAATAATATATATATACCTTCAACTCATAGCAATTCCCACAATCTATGGTACATACCAATTTCCTATTCCTCAATCATGCATACTCATCTCTTATATAATAACTTCATAAATAATTTCTCATTTTCCAAGTCTCCACAATAACATCAACTATCACATTTTTCCATTACCTCTTTTCATTACTCTTTCCCAACATAACCACATGTTATCTACACTTAGCCACAATTTCACCTTTCACAATTCTTAGCAATATGGTCTCATCAATACAACATGTAATGTTTTTCAAATATTAATTTTCACAATCCATAATGCACAACAATTATCATCTTCCACTTAAATATTTCCATACATTCAACAATAGTTTAAAAATAAGTCCTCCATTCTCTTATATCATGAAAATTATCATTTCTTTATATCACATTGTGAAATCCACACTCATTTACTTGTTTAACACCAGAAAAAGAGAATTTCATAGTTTTCCTTATGTTTTCAAAAACCTCCAATTTCTAGATTTTTACAAAAACCCTAACATTGTTCATCTCTTTTATAAAATCTCACCACACACTTCAATCTCAACTCAAGTTGTCCAAAATTTCAAGAAAATCTCTAAATGAACACAAGATAGGGTTTGTTTTATAAAATCATCCACCTCTTGAGCCACCAAACCCATTTTCAAAATTTTCAAGGAGAGTTACAAAATCAACTAAAAACTTACATAAATATATATATATAACTCAAAGGAAAACCCTCTAGGATTTATAAAAGGGTTGAGGAACAACCCACATTTAAAACTCTCTCTACATTTTTGAAATACAAGATTGAAATCAACAAGGAACTAGAAGAAAACTCTTAAAACCATCATCAAATAGCGAAACTTGTATATATAACTCAAGAATGTCTCTACCTCAAGCTTAGAAGAGGAGATGAGCAAAAGGTTGTAACTCCAAAGTTGACGAAGCCAACTTCTACTTGTATCAAAGTCAAGCTCTTACCGAGATCTATAATCTTTCTCAAATGAGCTAGGCAAGGAGATGCCTCCAAGTGAGTAGATCTAAGGATCTTTGGGCAAAAAGTGATTTTGGAGAGGGTAAATGGGTTTCACAGCTTGGGGAAAGAAAAAGAGGGGAAAAAGTAAAGAGAAGTTTAGGTGAGGGACCTATTTATAGTACTAGGTCAACAAGAAATAAAGTCTCAAAGTCAACCCAAAAGACCAAGTCAAAATCCCCAAAAAGTTGAGCCAAAATCGAACTAAAATCTGAAAAAAAAATCTACAGGGGTCGACCCTTTCAACACAGGGGTCGACCCTATGAAGAAGCTTATGTTTGACAGCATGCAAGAGGGTCGACCCTCTCCCAGACTGGTGTCTACCCTAATTTCCAACAAGCAAACTTCAAAAACAAAGGGTAGACACTTCCCAAACTGGTCCCTACCGCAATTTCCAGCAAGCAAACTTAAAAAACAAAGGGTAGACACTTCCCAGACTGGTGTCGACTCTTGTGACCAATAACAAAAAGAAGGTGTCGACACCTTCAAAACCGGTGTCGACCCCAGAACAAAATTTTTAAGTTTCCAAACAACTTTTCAACGTAAACAAGCGTGAACGAGCAATCCCAACAAGTTTAAATCAATTTGTACTCCCCCAAAACTAAGGTACAACCACACCAAAGATTCCTAAAATAAAATAAAGGATTCAAATGCACTTCCCAAAAGGTTTTAAAGGACACGAGTGCTACATAGATTATTAAAACAAGACTTGCAGTTAGCTCCATGATCCATTTAAGTTCTCTCAAGATTAAATTTGAAGGTAAGAAGCTAAAAGTAATTACATATTGTTATTCTATCATAAGAACAACTTCAATTATAGAAGTGTCAAAGTTATTTTTTAACTCGTTACAATGTAAAATATATATATATATATTTGTTATTTTGAGAATAATCTTTTTAGAGGCTATTTTGTGGTCTAGAAGCAATACTTCACACTGCTTATTATTTGACACTCGCCAAATTATTTTTCAATATTCTAACAAGAAGTACTGAATCTTACAATTTTAACCAATAATATCAAGTACAGGTATCATGTGAACTTGTCCCTAGACCACAATATAATTTTTCATAGTCTTTGTAATAGCAAGGACCAAAAGTACGGTAAAGTCTAAGTCTTTGTTTAATTTGATTTTTAAAGTCGGTTTTTAGAAAGAAAAAAAATTTGTAAAAAACTAAGATTTATTTTGGTGATGAAAAAAATTAAAAACATTCATCATTTTTATATAATTTTATCTTCTTAAAAAGTAGAAATAAATTTTTAAAATTTCAAAATATCTTTATGTTTCTTTTAGTTTGGTTGGTGAATTATTTTGAGTGGAGGGCTCTTGGAAATTATGCAAGAAAATTGGATTAATTGTAATTAGCCTAATAGTGCACCAATTTAGTTTGTTTTTTTGGGGGGTAAATTACAAATATATTTCTAAGGTTTGTTTCAAATACAAATTGTCCCTCGTGATTCTGAAAATTATATTATGCCCCTTGAAAGTTTAAAATCATAACAAATGGTTCCCTTTATTAATAAATCATAAGGTCAATTAACAACTTTAATAATGACATAAATTTATTTCAATTAATAATTCTGTTAATTTTATTATTGTATAGAAGAATAGTTAGAAAATTCTTTTTTTAATTAATTTTGTTAAATAAAAAATTCTAACAATGGGGCATTTGTAATTTTCTAAGCCATAAGAGATAATTCGTATTTTAAACAAATCTCAAGGGGTGTATTTGTAATTTATCCTTTTTATGATAGAGTGATTATTTGTATAGTTGTTATACACTTAACTTTGAACTATTGTATCTTTAATTTTTGTATAATTAAACCAGTCAATTAAAAAAAATCAAAATTATTTTATAGATTTGAACTCACAACTAAAGTCATAACACACAGTCATTTCATTCCATCTCACTATAATTAACTAAATACAACATAAGAATTCATAAAAAGATATTATAAATAAAATAAAATGATATATAAATATATAAGGTCAGTTTCGATTCAGGACTCTAATTTAGCTACTATCAAAGCAGCTCTAAACAGGTGGCACTCAACAAGAGAAGATGAAGCACATTTGCACATATAGTGCGTGTGTTTCACGCACTATGTAACAAAAAAAAAAAAAAATTAGAAATCCCGCTCAAATATAAAACAGAGATATTTCAAGGTCTTTCCAGATCTACCAGCTGTAGAGCTCTCCTCCACCATCTAGCGTCTTGTTCCTCCTCCACTATCCGGCATTCGCTGTCTCCCTCTCCGTCTCCATCTTCTTCCCCCTCTCCATCTTTCCTCTCTCGCTCTGAAAGCATTTGCAGATCTATCCTCCGTCATCTTTCTCCTCCACCGTCTGACGTCTTCTCCATCATCCATTGGCCGACGTCTTCTCCCTTTCCGATCTTCATCCTTACTGTGTCAGCCTCAGGACAGGCTGCTAGTAACATGGTTGGCTGGAAAATTTGATGACACTGCTTGTTTTTTTCCTCTGATTGTAGTGACTAAAGAGAATTTGATCTTTTTTTATTCAACACATTACAGATAGGTGTACAATCACTTATTTATAGAGATAAGCTATTTCTTAACTATAACTCCTAACCACTTAACCTAACCATAACTACAATCCAACTCTAGTTCTAGCAAACTAACTACCAAACTAACAAACTCCAAGCTTTTGCGACCCATCTGATTCTTGTCATATCTCGGTGTAGGTATTGCGGTGATGAGATGATGAATCAGCTTTGGATGGATATTGTTGCAGCTGATGAGATGAGTGAGGAGATGAGTGATTAGCTTGAGGCTTATGCTTATCAGTCTCCCTCAAGCTTAGGGGAGTGGAAAAGACCTGAAGTTTACCCTGAAGATATTGAAATCTGGAAACAGAGAGAGGCTTAGTAAGGACATCTACAATCTGATCAGTGAAGGCAATGTGGCAAATAGCAAGTTTCTTGGAAGCAACCCTCTCACAAACAAAATGATAATCGACTTCAATATGCTTGGTCCTAGCATAAAAGACTAGAGACATGAAGTTTAGCAAGAAGCATGCCCATCCAGCTCAACTCAGCAGAAACCTGAGCTAAAGCACGATATTTTGCCTCAGAGGAAGATCTAGAAACTGTTGGCTGCTTATTAGCACACCAAGAGATGAGGTTAGGACCAAGAAACACACAGTAGCCTGTTGTTGATCTTCTATGAAGAGCACTGCTAGCCCAATTTGAGTCTGAAAAAGCATTAAGAACTTGAGGGCCAGAAGTAAAATGCAAGCCATGACTCAAGGTGCCCTATAGATATCTGAGGAGTTGTTTAACAGCAGCAAAATGACTATTCAAAGGATTTTGTAAAAATTGACACATATAGTTAACAGTGAAACTGAGATCAGGTCTTGTAAGTGTCAGGTATTGTAGAGCACCCACTAAGCTTCTGTAAAGACTAGGCTGAGAAAAAAGAGAGTCCACCTCTGGAAGAGCAACCTTAGTAGCCATGGGAGAAGAATATGGCTTACAGTCACTCATCTCTGCCTTTGCTAAGATTTTAGAAGCATATTTTTGCTGAGACAAAATATAACCTGAAGGAGAAGAGGCAACAGAAATGCCAAGGAAATAGTTGAGCAAACCTAACTCTTTCATAGAAAAGGCTGAGTGCATATGCTGAACAAGGGTAGAGATATAGAGAGGATCACTTCTAGTGAGAAGTATATCATCTACATAAACAAGTAGAATAGTAATGGAAGTAGAAGTGTGTTTGACAAATAAAGAAAAGTCACAGTGACTAGGAACAAAATCATGGGAAAGAAGAAAATAAGAGAAGGTGGAGAACCAAGCTTGAGGAGCTTGTTTTAAGCCATAGAGAGCCTTGTGCAATTTGTAGACAAGTGAGGGATGATTATCATAAATAAAACCTTGAGGCTGATGCATATAAACTTCTTCTTCAAGAATGCCATGAAGAAATGCATTTGAAATGTCAAGTTGCTTAATGGGCCAATGAAAATGAAGTGCTAAACATAAGAGAACTCTGATGGTGGGTTGTTTAGCAACAAAACTAAATGTTTCATGATAATCTACACCCTTAGTTTGAAGAAAACCTTTAGCAACTAGTCTGGCTTTGTGTCTAGCAATAGAACTATCTGAGTTTTTCTTAAGCCTAAAAACCCACTTGCAGCCAATTGCTTGTTTATCAGGAGGAAGAGGGACTAAAGACCAAGTACCTTGTCTCTGAAGAGCCTGATATTCATCTAACATAGCAGCTTGCCAGGCTGGAGACTAAGCAGCTGCTTGATAAGTCTGTGGCTTATTAAAATCTGAAGATACTGTAGAAGTAAGAAGACAAAGAGAAGAAGAAGAAACAACAGGGTACTGACTCTTACTCTTGGACCTAGAGATCATAAGATGATTATGAAAAGAAGGTATTGGAGAAAGATCAATATAGAGGGAAGAAATAGGCACTTGAGAAGAAGCAGAAGTAGACAAAAGAGATGGAGCTGCTACAAATGTAGGAGGAGCTGCTGCAGACAGAGAAGGAGCTGTTGCAGATGTAGGAGGAACTGCTGCAAAGGAAATATGTGATGGAGAAGAAAAAGAAGCAGTAGGAAGAGCTGCTAGAGAGAAAATTTGTGATGGAGAAGAAGCAGGTGACACAGGTTGAGAAACAGAAGAAAAAGAAGACCAGAAAAAATTAACTAAAATAGAAAGAGTAGGGACAAAAGAAAAGCTAGATGAAGCTTGTTGAAAAGGAAAGATAGATTCATCAAACACAACATGTCTAGACACATAGATTTTCTGAGTAAGAGGGTTAAGACACCTATAGCCCTTAGTAGATGGTTGATAGCCAAGAAATATACAAGGAATAGATCTAGGTTGGAGCTTATGAGAAGAATAAGGACTAAGCCAAGGATAACATCTACAACCAAAAACTCTTAAAAAATGATAATCTGGTTTGTGATGAAAGAGGACTTCAAATGGAGTATGATTATTCAATTTAAGAGTAGGTAATCTATTGATCAAGAAGACTGCAGTAGCAAGAGCATCAAACTAGTAAATCAATGGCATGGAGGAATGATGCATGAGAGTGATGGTAGTTTTAATTAAATGCCTGTGTTTTCTTTCTGCTACATCATTTTGAGCAGGTGTGTGAGGACATGTTAACTGATGAACAATGCTTTTTTGTTTAAGGAAGTTTTGAAAAGAAAGACTGAGATATTCACCCCCATTATCACTTCTCAAAACTTGAAGATGACTAGTAAATTGTGTTTTAACAAAAGCCTTAAATTCCAAAAATTTGGAAAAAAAAAACCTCACTTTTATAATGAAGAGAAAAAATCCAAGTTAACTTGCTAAAATCATCAATGAATAGAACATAGTATTTATAACTAGAACAAGAGGCCGAAAAGGAACCCCAAACATCAGTGTGAATAAGGGCTAAGGGCTTGTTAATAGTAGAGCTAGACAAGCAAAAAGGCAACCTATGACTTTTAGCCACACAGTAGTGTTCACACAAAACAGAGTTATTATTTGAACTATGGACAGAAGATGAATTCATGAATTTATTATGTGCCAAGACATGTTGAAATTTCTGAGAAGAAGGATATCCCAGTCGAAAATGCCAATTGGGATCAGCAGGCTACTTGGTACAGGAGAGGCAAGCCAGTGAAGAAGAAGAAGATGCAGAAGAGGATGAAGAAAAAGGATGGAGACCATAAGCATAAGGACCTTTATGCAACACTTTCTGAGTAGCCTTGTCTTGAATCAGAAAAGAATGGGCATCAAAAGTAACAGAACAGTTGTTGTCTTTAGTTAATTGATGGACTGAAAGTAAATTTGAAGAGATAGAAGGAACATGAAGAAGATTGTGAAGTTGAAAAGGAAATGTAGGTGTGGGAAGGAGACCATTACCAATGTGAGTGATAAGGAGAGTGGAGCCATCACCAGTAGCAACTTGATCTTGTCCAAAATATGGGTGATAAGAGGAGAAATTAGTGAGATCATTAGTCATATGACTAGTTGCACCAGAGTCAAGAAACCTGTTCGAAAAGGATAAAGGTGCGGAGGCTACAGATGAAGATGAGGCAGAAGCAATAGAGGCTATAGGATTGCTTTGAGTGAAAGAGGATTGATGTGGACTATTCTGAAAAGAGGAGTCCATTCTGTACCAGCAGTCTAGGGTAGTGTGATTTAGCTTTCCACAGATCTAACAAACCAAGGCATTAGGATTAAAATTGGACCTACCTCTGTGATATTGACCACTGCCTCTAAGAGAACTACCATACTGTGAACTGCCTCGAAACCTACCACCACTCTCTGAACCTCTGGAAAAATGTGATGAACCTCTTCCTCTAAAAGAACCTCTGTGACCTCCTTTGTTACCTCCTTTATAGTTCCCTCTAGTTGCAGAATAGGCAAAAGAAATGTCAAAGGTATAAGATTGTTTAAGTGAAGACTCAACATGAATGGACTCTAAACATAGCAAGGAAGACAAATCTACCATGGAAATAGGATCAGACCGAGCTCTAATGGTGGTCTTGAAAGCATTGTATTCAGCTGGTAAACCATTAAGAACTAAGAGAACCAGATCTTCATCTTCAACTGGTGCTGAAGCCAGAGCAAGTTAATCCGAAATAGATTGAAATTGACTCAAGTAATCTTCCATTGTTGAGTCATTTTTAACAATACGACTGAGCTTATTTTTCAACTGATGAATGTGAGATCTAGAAGGAGATGTAAACCTTTTGGCAAGAATAGAGCAGACCTCAGCGCTAGTCTAACAATGAATGACAGATGTGTAGATAGATGAAGACAATGTAGCAGTGATACAACTCAGCAGATGTGAATCAATGGTGATCCACTGTGCGTAATCTGGATTCAGAACTTCTTGATTGTTAGAATCAAGCATAACAGAAGATGGACATACTGTAATATCATCAACAAACCAAGAAGCTTCGTATCTTTCAAGATGTTGTGGATCTGACTTTTCCAGACAATGTAGTTAGTTGAATCAAGCTTTGTAGGCACAAAAGCATTCAGATTGGAAATCAATAGTGTAAGATTTGTAGGTAAAGAAGAACTTAAAGGTATAGGTTTAGAGAAGCCATAGAAGTATCTCCAAGGATCTCTGCTCGCAAGAGCTTAGAGAGCTCTAATACCACAAAGAGAATTTGATCTTTTTTATTCAACAGATTACAGATAGGTGTACAATCACTTATTTATAGAGATAAGCTATTTCTTAACTATAACTCCTAACCACTTAACCTAACCATAACTACAATCCAACTCTAGTTCTAACAAACTAACTACCAAACTAACATCCTTCAAGTTTTAGCTAAGCTGCAGCTCATACAGCTATTGTCCTGTATCTGGTTTAGGCTGTTGCAACTAATGAGATGATGAATCAGCTTTGGATGGATATTGTTGCAGCTGAGGAGATGAGTGATCAGCTTGAGGCTTATGCTTATCAGTGACAACTAGTTGTACATGTATATATAAATGATAAGTATTGGCAAAGCTTTCTGGTTCTGGGTTGATGAACAATGACTCACTGGATTCAACAAAGAGAAAAATGTTTAATTTTATTGCTATACTAGCTACTTTGTTTTGTTTTTCCACAAAGAGCAAAATGTTTAATTTTATTGCTATCAAAGTCAGAATATTTCTTTAAGGAACAAAATGCAAAATGATTCATACTTTATAAGGTGAAAGATGATTTACCGATAAGAATTGAATGAAATGAAGTCGTCAGTTTTCATCTCCTTGAAGGATAATTATTCATTTATTATATTAATGCTTTTTTCATTATTTTTATAGTAAACCAAACAAAATCAACATTCTACTGTGAATTATTATCTGAAAAAACATTCTACTGTGAATGATCATTTCACTACCCTTACTCTTATGAACTAAACACAACCATAAATCATTAATACACATTCACCATCATAATGTGATTAATGGGGTTCAAACTAGTGACCTCACACCAAAGTTCTTATGCTGCAGAATTCTTATCTTCTTAAAAACACAACATATTTATATCAACATTCATTGCCTTTCGCACTAGTCAATTGTAACAACTTTTTATTCCATTCTAAACCAATGCTTCCTTGATACAAAAAAACTTGGAACACTAACAAACAGAGACTTTCTTTGAATTCACTATAACAAGCAATAGTGCAAATCCACTGTTACTTCCATAGCTGTCGACCCAGTTGGCTTCCTTGGGATTGCAAGTTGGTTGTTTGGGCTGATCAACATGTTATGCTCAGGCAATAGGAATTCCTGGCCGTGCTATTGATTTTGGCAATGGGATTTTGTTCTTGGTCCTAACCAACTCCAGCAAAACCTGATGCATTGTTGGGCATAGCATATTATTGACTTTTCAAATCAAAATACTAGCAATAAACTTCTACTCATTGGATCAGAAATAGAAATATGGTAATTTTGTTTTCCTATGAAGAAAAACTAGATTTGAAGATGTTTCAAACCTACGAACAGTGGTATACGAATAAACACCGTTCGTTGGTTCGGGTCGCTCTTCGAAACGGAGACTAGGTTAGCAATATAAGATAGAGACTCAATCGGCGGTTGGACAGAGAGTCGAGAGAAGACAGAGAGTCCTCCCTAATCTGACGGGACTGACGAGAAGCGAGAAGAAAGAAGCAAGAGAGTCAATCGTTGGGAGGATCGAGGGAGATAGAGCGGCTTGGAGACAAAGTCGATCATCAATAAGGTTGGAGTAGAGCTGCACTCCATTAGAGAGTGAGAGGTTGAAGACAGGAAATAGAGAGAGAGAGAGAAGCGAGAGAAGATTCTAAAAATAAAGTTTGAAATTTGAAAGCAAGAATGAAAAAGAGAGAAAAGCGAGTTAGAGAACATGTTGACACGTCAGAGCCACATCATTAGTACCCGCTCTAGAGCTCTGAAGCATTTTTGTATAGAAGGTCTATTCCGCTATATGTTTCTTCCAGCAGACAATTATTACTTCAAAATTAAAGAATTAAATTTTAATAAAAATTTAAAAAATTTGTGTACAAGGCACGGACCTCCATACCTAGTATATATATACACATATATGTGTGTGTGTTTGTGTGTCTATGCATATAATTTGTTTTGGGCCGTTCATGGAATAGGACATGTAAATGTCTCTACAAATTAAGGCGATTGATACATTATCCTTTAAACCCTTTTGAGGGCCTAGTTCTTTTATTTGCTTTTCCTGCTTTTAAATATTTTACGCTTTATTTGAATTATGAATTGAGATAAAAATTTATAAAAAGTGTTAGGTTTTTATTCTTGGCAATCCCGTTTGACAAAACTCCTTTCAGTTGTAATTTTATTCGCTCTTGTATTTCAGTGAGGATATGAGTTTTAGATGCGAATCCAACCCGAATTATGCCTTGTAGAAAAGTTTGTGATGTTAATACTTTCAAGATTGCCACTTCCCTGATTATGACGGGGATCGAGCTGCCTGGTCAGCTCACCAGGGTCCAGGGGGCAGCGAAGTTGCATTCGAAGTTGCATGTCCGCCCTTGCTCGCTCGAGCGAAGGAGTCCTCCCTCGAGCGAAGACTTCGTCTGCATAAAAACCTGAAATAGTTGATTATACGCTTGAGCACAGGTTATGTGGCTCGAGCGAAGCCACTTATGGAAAACACGCGTTTTTGGTTCCTCGCTCGAGCGAGCTTCGCAGTCCCAAATTTCTATAAGTACGTGTTTCTGTCAGATTTTAGGATTACTGCTAGATCTACTTTTTGGATATGAAGATTTATATCTGGGGATATTTTGCTAGTTTTCTTTGATGTTTAATTGAGTATTCAACTCATGGATTAAAAAGAATACATCAAAGATTTGTTTGTTCATTCTATACAAAAAAGAGAGTTGTTCTTCAGTGGATTCTGAAGAATTTGAGCCTGAAGTTTTGGTGGATTCTGGAGTGGCTCATCGTCAAGACAATTCCGAGGTGAAGACGGGGCTGGAAGAGACACATAGGGTTGGTTTAATTTGGGCGTAGATTTGCTAGGTAATTGAGAGTATATTTGTGTAATTCCTTTATATCTTTTTAGTAGATTGTTTTGTGGCTGTTGCCCGTGGTTTTTTTTATCACAATTGGAGATGCTTCAATTGTGGTTTTTCTACGTTAAAATTGTTGTGTCGATTTGTCTTGATTGTTTGATTGTGATTGTTTTATTGCTTTAAACTGATACATAATCACAAATCAATATCTAGCGGATTTCTAGATTTTTCAAAAAGAAATGAAAATGGAGAAAAAAATTAATTTATATTTCATTCACATTTGTTTGCATCTATTTTTGCCAAGCCCTGTCGACAGGTGGTCCAGTTAATGGAGAACATGTGGTCAAGTTTGGAGTGGATGTCCAACGTCAGAGGATCAAGATTAGCAGTTGAAAGTGTATTTTTTACATGTGGGTTGTCTAGAAGTGATGGAGCAGTTATTGGCAATGATCATGGATTTAGTAGGTAGTCCTTCAAAAGGGAGCATGAAACAAAGTAGGAGTCTTTCTCTGTCGAGGGAAGGTTAAAAGGGCTTGTAGGCATGGGATAACTTGTAGAAGAGGCAGTTCGATAGACAAAAGTGAAGGTCTAATGCAATTGGAAGGCCTAGGAAGCAATTGCAGCAGTTACACAGCAACAGTTGCAGATTGAGGAGATCATGGGGACGTGGGAAAAAGAAGTATAAAGGCCATAAGTTTGTAGAGGGAAGGGTACATCAACAACAACATAACAACTTAGCTTTTTGACCTAGGAGTAGTTTATGTTATTGTAATATGTACTTATTGAATGAACATAGGTGATTTTAGCATAAAGTTGCTTTTGTTCGTTTAATCTACCTTGTTACCATCCATTGATATAATAATTTGATGTTGTTTTCTTTTTGTTCAATCTACATTGTTACCATCTGTTGATACAGAAAGTTTGTTTTCCTTTTTGTTTACTTTGTTATCATCAGTTGATCCAAAGAAGTCCTTATTCTGTTGAGGCATTCGAACCAGGAACACAATTGCTTGGTTGTTCCTGTTTAAGTTGTGTAATTTGAATTATTGCTTGGTTGCTAACGATCCAACCCTAGCATACTTTTTACTAACAACATTATTCTCATATTTGTTTTCCTATCATTTTAAAATTTTTACCTAGATTTATGATCCAAAAACAATCTTAAAATCTCTATTGAAAGAGTTTCGTGAGACGTTTTGTATTCAAATCTATTTATGGTTATATTATTTGGTTTAGGAAAAATGTATGAGAGCAAAATAAGCAATCAAAATTTGTTCCAAATTTCATATCTACCGTGTAGATTTTATGTGTTGTGAGGTAATTCAAAAATAAATTTGAGTCATTGGTTAAAAATTATGAATATATATATATATATATATTTATTTTTCCGGAGGTATGTTAGGCTGTTTGATTAATTATTGGAGTGGTGGACCATCAAGCTGGTAAGTGATTGTAGATGGTCCATTCAACACGTACATATTTATATATATACAACTATAACATTAACAGACATATCATTTTCACTTCAAGGAGAAGCTCCTACATGTCGGTGGTCCTGCATTTTGGTCCATCAAATGGTAATTGAGGGAGATAACTAATTTATTATCCATGTGTTTCTGGAAGTGTCCCTTCGTGAGAATGCGGTGCAATTTTTAGTGAAATCGAAAGAATAGCAATTTAGAGGAGTTTCTCTTTCGATGTAGTCCTAGAACTTCAAACAAGGTGGCTCATTGGATTGCTAATGCTTGTCTTCATAACCGACTACCTTTAGACTCGATGACAAATCCCCTACTGCTTTATCGAGTTTGATTAGTATTTCTCCATAGCTTGTTTCTCGTGTTCCAAATTTCTTTGATTAAAATAAAAAAAAAAAAATGTATATATACACGTGGGGGTTGGGGATTGAGAGAGAAAAATAAATAAATAAATAAATAAATAAAATTGACCAATCAAAAGCAAAAGGGGTCCGAATCTTTATTCTATAAATTATTTGTATAATAAAAGAGAAAAGATAAAAGAAGGGAAAAAAAAAGTTAGGGGGCATTAAAGTAATTTCACATGTTTTATTAACGGTCATCCGTCTTAAATGACAGGAGTAAAGTGTTCCAAAATTATGGGAAGTAAAATGAATTATGTCTAAAATGAGAAACTTATAACTTATTCAAAATTTTCTTAAACAAAAATAAATAAATAAATAAAAATCTAGACCTCAAACCATATTTGTTGGTCCCTAGCCTAGATTTGCTAATAATTTCCTTGTGAGTTGATTTTTTAGCTTTATTAGTTTTATTGTTTTCATTTTTAGTAATTTTTCAAAATTATAACATTTTTAAAAAATTAGTTCTATCTTGATTAAACAATTTTGAAAATAAAAAAAATAAATGATTGAAAAATGTCCATAAATATAAAAATAAACCCTTTTTTTTTGGTCAAATAAGCCTGAAAAATCTTTAATGAATATTTTTCAAAATATTTATTCCTTTAATATTTAAGGTTGATCAGCTTCAGATCTAAAATTTTAAAAATTATAACATCATTTTAAACAATGTTTACTAAAATTGTTATAAAAAAACCAGCAACTTATAAGGTGGGCAATTGTAGTCACCATAATAGCAAAACTGGGATGTGACCCTGATATTTATTTAGGTTAATGACACTTTTTATTTATATAGTTGATTTAAATTTGAATAATCTCTACATTTTAAGAGTAATTTTAATTTGGTTTTTCTATTTAAGTTTTTATTTATTTTTTTTACCTATAAACCTTAAGGCTCCATTTGTTTAGAAAGAAACGGATGCTAGAAAATAAAAATTGTAAAAAGTGAAGTGAAAGAAAGACAAAAGAAATGAAAATTTATTTTCTTGTATGCATTTGAATAGATGAAATTTTTTATAAAAAAATAATATTAAAAAGTATAATCCCTACATAAGTGGTAGTTTTGGAAGAGAAGCATGAGTAAAAAGAAAAACAAAATAAACCTCGTCAAGATTTGTGGGAAAAAATAAATTTCTCTATATGTTTTGCAGGAAATTGTTAACCTAATTAACAAGCTAGTTTGAGTTATATAGAAATTTTAATTTTCATTACTTTTTAGAACTCTCTATCCAAATAAAAACTTAATTTTTTTTCTTTTACTTTCCTGTATTATTTATTTAACCAAACTAAATCTAAAACACTAATAAATATGTCAAAATTATTAATTCTAACTTCGTTTGGATTCTCCCACGAAGTTGGTATCAATCTTGTCATCCGCTTGCATAAGAACGGCCCTGCCCTAAGGCCAGTGAGGCCTGTGCCTTAGACCTCAAAAATTTGGCCCAACATAGGGCCTCTAACTTTAGTAAAGTGTTATAGGCCCAAATTATTTTTGCCGTTTTAGAGCCAATTTAAAGGGCTCCAATATATTCTGTTAGGCCCATATTTATTTATAAATGTGATTTGGTCCAATTAAAATTAAAATATATACAAAAAGTATTGGTGGGCCATGGAGAAGGAATCCACCCCAAAAAAAAGGTCCAAGGAGAGAACAACAATACATACATACTGAGCTTCTGTTGGTGGCCCACGGAGTAACCACTCACTCTCACTCAGTTTGATGAGAATGTTAGTGAAGTGGTTGCACAATCAGCTAAAGAATCTTTTAGAGTTAATTACTTCATATATAAAATAGATCAAGCTCTTTCTTCACATAAGAGTAGATTTGAACAATTTCAAATATATGAAGAAACTTTTGGATTTTTGTTTAATTTGAAGAAGTTAAATTCTATCAATGATGAGTGCCTGAAGACTTATTGTGCTAATCTTGAAGATTTTTTGAAACATGATGGACTTATGAATGTTGATGGGAGAAATTTATTTACTGAGTTGAAAGTCTTCAAAGAAGTTTTGCCAAAAGAACTCAATAGGCCTATTGAAGTGATGAATTATTTAAAATTGATGGATGGTTATTTTCTAAATGCTTGGATTACGTATAGAATATTATTGACTATTTCAGTTACCGTTACCTCTAAAAAAATATATAAGAGGGACTCCATTTTCATAATTCACTTTAGGCCTCAAAAATTTCAAAGCTGACCCTGCACTTGCAGTAACACTTTAGAACACAAAAAGTAGGAAAAGTCGGTCGATTCACTTGGACTTTTTTGTACCATTCCGAAATCTTTTTTACAACAAAAGAGTTTCTAAGGTTTGGTGATTAAAGCTGAAGGCCTTATTTTTAGTTGTACCTAAGATAAAGGAATGTTTTGGTAACATGCATAACAACTTAAAAGTCAAATTTTAATTTATTTTTGATAACATTACTTTTAATATGAAACAGCAAAAAAAATAAAAATAATTAATTTTTAACCATCTTTTCAAAATAATCTAAAGCTGAAAGTGCTTTTAGCGTGAATTCATTCAACCCGTTTCTGAGTTAAATTTTTTTTAAAAAAAATTTACTAGACTCAATTTTAAGTTTTTTTTTTTATTTTTTTTTTCAATTCGATCACCATGGTGGTTTGTTTACGATGTAGCTCGGTCGACTCTTAACTAAATTAAAATAAAAAATAAAAAATAAAAAAATTAAATTATTTAATTTAAATAATAAAATTAAAAAAAAATTGATTTAAATTAAAAAATTAAAAATAGTTAAACTTATTTATTTATATCCATATCTGGTCTATCTATGCATTCAAAGACTATGTTTGGCATAAGCCTTTCTGGCTATTTTAGTTAGAAAAAGACAAAATGAACTAAAAAATTAATAAAACAAAATGTCACATTCAAACCATTATTTTCAAAATTAATGCTAGTCCACCATATTCAAAGATTCTGATTTAATTGAGATGACATACATCGGTTTCAAAATTAATGCAGCTCATTTTATATTCAAGGTCTAGAATTTAAGTTATTAGGGATTATTGAAATTTGTCTAATTATTAATTTTAAAATTTCAAAATTAGTCACACTGTGTAAAAGTTAGTCGAGACACCTGTAGACACTCCATTTTTGACCGTCCTCAAAACTTGGACGTCATCGTTTGATCACTCGATGATCATCCATGCTCGTGTTCATTTTAAGTTCCTCAAAGGTCTCGACTGCACGTCTTGCCTTAGGATCTCTCAACTTGTTTGTTTTGTGCTTGGTTGTGGACCAAAGACTTGTGGTTTTTGCTTCTGAGGGAAGAAGGTGGCTTGTTGGCCATCCCTACAACCCATCAGCTAAGGCCTTGTCATCGGCCTTATTTTCTAGCCATCGGCCATAAGTGGTGGCCGATCGGCACTCTTTTTGATCGATCAACCATATTTCTTGGCCGAGACCTTTCCACCTGCTTTTGCAAATATTTTTGTGCCAGCCGTGACAGCTGGTAAGCACAGATCTCATCATCCATACACGTGTATGAAGGGATTGAATCAAGACTCAAGCTTGTTCAACAAGCTTGAGAATTGAATTTCTATAAGAAGGGAGACCCCTCTCCCTTTCCAGAGGTTCTAAAATCTTGATATACAAAACATATATCACTCTCTCTCTATATTTTACCTCTCTCTATATATTTGTTCCTGTTTGTGCTCAAAAGTGTAATTTCTCCACACTTTTGCACTAAAGCACCTACTAGAACACCATCCTTTTATTGCTGAGGTACTTAGGAGCTGGTGTTAGTGTTTTTGGACTGGTTTTGGTCAAAAAAGAGTGCTGGAGTTGTGTTCTTGAATGTGTTCTTCAAGGGTGAGTCAACTAGCCTTTAAACCCTTGTTTTGGTTTAAGCCTTTAGACCTATTTGCATGTTGATTTAAGCTTAACTTTTTACTGTAAAAAGTTCTGATTTTTCATGCTTAACATATTTGTTTAAGGTCACTTTTGTGTTGGGGGTAGTCTACCCCCCCCGGCGGCCTGGTTTGGCCTTGTTTTGTGCCTTTTTTTTTTAGCTATTGGGACCACCTTGTTTTGGCCTTCTCACCACTAAAACTCAGAGGAATTTCAGTGGTGGTGTTTTGAGGTCCCAAATAGGAGAGGGTCATCCCCTCTCCTTGTGTCTTGAAAGCTTGTGTTGATGACTTACCAAGTTGGCTTGTTTTTATACCTCTTTATGACTCCATTTCAGTGTGTCTTAGGCCTTGTTTTTCCATGATATAACACTATTTTAGGTTGGTTTGATAGAATCTTGCATGCTTCTCATACTTGTAGTGCAATCCTCTCTATTGCCTTAACATGCATCATGTGTTTGAATCATCATTCTTGCATGTTTTGACTCAACTCAAAGAAGCTTTCCCTCATGTTTTACCATGCTTGAGCTCTGTTTGATGTTGTTTTAGTCATGCATGCATTGCTTTGTATAGCCATAGTGCATTCTAGCTTGTTAGCTTTGAGTGTCTAAGTCACTAGCATGCATTGCTTAGACCATTTTCATGATTTGGCATCATTTCATATGTGATTTCAGTCCATATAGTGTTGTCATTCATTCACATTTGTCACCTTTTCTATGCATTGGGAGGTTTGTGTTTTAAGCCTTGAACATGAGCCATTATGCATGTCTTATTGCTTAAGCTTTTGGGATGCCACCACAGTGGGTTTTTTTGGGCTGATTTTGACATGCCATAACTCTGATTTTTATTGGTTAAGTCATGCCATGCTTGGTTTTGGTAGGTGTAGTGTAACCCTCTTTATTGGCCTTGCATGCATCGTGCCTTATGCCTTTCATGTTGGCTTGTTTTAGCTTTGGCCCATGCATGTTTTAGACTCATTTTGGCATGATCTAGGACTGTTTTGGTTGTCCTTGGCCCTTTGGAGTTTGATTCATGTGGCTTTGGTACAAGTTCCTATGCTAGTTTCAAGTTTTGAGCTTTCTTGCATGCCATACTTGTCTTGCTTGGTTGATTTGGCATCATTCCATACTTAATTTCAGAGCTTATAGTGTTGTTATACTTCCACTTTTGTCACCCTTTGAGTGCCTCTAAGGGTTGTGTTCTTGTTGCCTAGCTTGTGGACCAATATGTGTGCATGCATGTTTTGCCTTTTGGTGCCTTAGTTTTGGTGTTTTGGCCACTAATTTGGGCATGATTGAAGTCTGTCCATTTTAGTTTAAGTCCATTTTGCATGTTGTCTCATGCTTATTGCATGTTGTAGCATGTTGTTGCATGCTTGACATATAGCATGTTGTTGCATGCTTGTTCCATTGTATTGTTGTTGCATGCTTGAGTTACATTGCATGCTTGCATGCTCATATTGCATTAGCATTGTTTGCATACCATTAGCTTCGTTAAGTTTTGCATGCATTGCATTGTGTTTGGTTTGGATGTCAAGCCAAACATGAGGAACGAGGGACTTTCATACTTGAAGTGATGAAACGTGCCTCAATTCTCGGTCGCCAACCCTGTTGATCATGCATGATAGAGGTTAAGGCATTTATGTGTTTTTGTGCATTTCATCCATATTGATTTGTGCAACTCGGCCTCTTTGGCCATCATGCATCGAAATACGTGATTGATGGCTCGAGAGTCAAGCACTACACTCCTTTGAGCTTCAAACATGATAAGGAGTGTGGTTGTATAAACATTTTCTTGCAAATGTATTGCCATGCCTCTGTTTGTACTCTGCTGCAGCAAAAGGAGGAGTTTGCAGGAAGAGATGGCCAATTGGCTATCTAGTGTGCCGATCGGCTACAAATATTTGGCCGATAGTCTCAAAATTGGTTGATGACCATTATCCACTGGCCGATGGCCACCCCTCTTGGCCGATGACCTCTCAGAATGTCCATGAGGTAGGTCAGAAGCATCACAGAAATTGGCATAATTTTCAGAGGTGCAGAACAGTGCAAGCAGAGGCAACATGAGGCATGGCAATGGATTTCCGAGCGAAGTCGATCGAGCATGCATATGCCCCTCTTCTCGAGGCCGTTTAAACTACTTTGTATAATTAGTTAATTTGTAATTAATTAGTTAATGTGTTAGCTAATTTAATTCATCGTTGTAAATTCTTAATTAGCTTAGCTTAGCTAATATTCAATTTGATTATGTAATAATTAGTCTAATTAGATTATTAGATTAGTTAGAATAGCTTAGCGTAGCTAGCTTGTATTATTCATTCGGACCCTCCGTCGAGAGAGCGAATTTCATAATAAGTGTCTGTGAGTGTGTGAATGTCTTCCAACCCCATGTCTTTCTCCCTTTTACTTAACCGCTTACGATGTTTAGTTCTAGGTCATGTTTCGATTAGCATACCTTATGCTTGCATGCGTGCATCATTCATCTGTCTTGCATGCACCAGGCTCGGCGCATCATTCAAACTGCATTGTATTTCAGTACATTTACTTGAATACGTGTTCAACAGCATGTTATCAAGTTGCATTTCATATGCCATCTTAGATAGCCGAGCCTATTTTAGTTGCATTTTTGCATGTGTTGCATTAGGCATTGTTGACATAGCTAGGATCATGCGTGATAACTAACTAGCTTCTTTTTTGGCTCGGAGTACACTATAAGTGTTTATGCCTTAGCATCTTGCATGAGTGTGAGTGTTGCCATGTCAGCATGCTTGCCATGAGGCTAATTGCTTAAGTGATATAACTGCCTGAATGCCTGTGGGTGAAGGTTGGATTGCTTGAATTGGAACAATTCATTGAAATGTGAGTTTTAAGCCCACTTGAGAGTGGCAAAATCACGTTTTCTAAGCCCACTTGAGGGTGGCAAATCCACGTCTTAGCCTACTTGCAAGTAGCACCTTCAAACCATTTTCAAACAAACATGAGATGTTTTGTTCCAACTTAGGCGATCTAGTCTATACTTGTATGTTGTGCGCATCACGTAATAAGCTAGCTAATAAATCGAAATAAGAACACATGTGTTTTCAAAAACAAAATATCATGCTTAATAAAGGCCGATTTTTTTTATCAGGCGAGCGGGGCTGCTCATTGCATGACCTTCCCCACTCGTACCCAAGTTCCCAAGCTGAGGCAACTTTGGTGATGACAGACACGTGGCCTTAGGCACGAGTCAGGGTTTCCTAAATTTCCAAAAACAAAAACATTTAGGTAGTGACTCTGTATCTGGCAAAGCAGTCCATGTTTGGCACTTCTTTATTAAAATCAGTTTTCCAAAACGATTTGTCGGATTTGGACTCTTTGGTGATTTATCGGTCTTGCATTGCACTTTGCGAGATTAGATTCAGAACCGTGACATTGAGTCCGAACTATAGTAGCTAATGAACAAAACGGATTTCGCGCCATTCGCGCGCGGAGCCAGGACATTCGAGCACGTTTACAACACCCGCTTATTTAAAATAGGGTAATCTACTAGTTGGTCCTACTTTTTTGAGTTATTACCTATTAAGTATTGTCTTATATTTTTATGTACCATTAAGTCCTATTATAATTCTCTTTCTCATTTTTATTCTTATTTTCTTCTTCTTCTTCTTCTTCCCTCTCTAGTTTCCCATTTTGTTTTTGGACTCCAAATTGCGAACCACGATTTGGCCACCAACCACCACTTCCGACAGCTAGCGACCACCTTTGACCTTCCGCAACCATTACTAACCTCCGACCTCCGACAATATTTTTTTTTTTGCCATTTTTCATCTCCAACACATCCCTACCGCAACCACCTACTCAGATCCAGTGACAATGAGAGAAAAAGAGAAAAGAAAAAAAAGAAAAAAAAGAGAAGAGAATGATGGAGAGAGATGGGAAGTTAATACTAGAGAATAATTCTCATCATTTTATGCTGTCACAAATCAAGACAAAGAATTAAAAGTCAGATTCAGTGATAAATTTATCATGCAACAAATCTTAGCCATAGTTACAATGATAAATTTATCACTATGTAATTTGTTAAAAGATTTACAAATAGCAAACTTGATTTGAGAGAGAGGAGCATCACAACATTCTATTATGAAGCATTGATAAATTTATTTATTTTGTATGTGCTCTGTTATTCCATTGATAAAATACCCACACTTACACCTATAAATCTATAATCTCATAAATTTATCATTCATAAATTATTGAGTGATAAATTTATCACTGAATTAAGTAACAAATTTATCAGATCTGTTACATGTCTGTGAAAGATCAATAACACCTTTCAATGCACTCTGATTGGATACTTTGCATCCCAAACTGGTGATGGAGAAAGATGGTGGCAACGATGATGTCGAAGAAGGTAGATTGATGATGGAGGATTGCGGTGTTAAAGCTAGCAGATGAATGATGGGGGAGGACTAGCGGTGATGGCAATGAGAGAGAAGGATGGTGGTGTTAAGCGAAGGAGAAGGCAAAAGACGGCATTAGTTGAGACGAGTGTTGTTGACATTGATAGATGAAGATGGTAGTTGAGCAGAGCGATATATATGGTGATAGAGGAGGAGGAGATTGTGTGCCAGTGATAGAAATAGGGGAGGGGGGGAGAGAGAGAGAGAGAAGATGTAATGCTCAAAAAATAATACAATAATTCAACGGTAAAGACTAATACAAAATGACATAAACAAAGTATTATACTTTTATTAATTAGAGTCCATTTACAAAAGGGCACATGCATTACAAATTCATGAGCTCTACCCTGAATCTATAGCATGTGACACCAAACTAAATGATAAATGAAATAAATGCCCCACGAGCTTACATCTTTCCAAGATAGTTCTTCATTACAACAAAAGTGAGCCTAACTCAACACAATTTAAAGCCCTTGGCTATACAAAAATAGATATAACAAAATAGAAGCTCTTGCTCCCAATCCTTCCAAGCTACTGCCTTGGCGGAGGCATATCACTGGCACCTGAAAATGGTTTTTCCCAAATAGGATGAGTTAAAGCCCAGTAGAAACAATCTAGCACAACATATGAATCTTAACAAAGGTATAAGTATGAAGTGCATATCTAATGCCCACTATGGTATCAATCATATCCTACAAAATCATAATATATCAAATTCCTTTATTCCAGTGTGTTTTATCTCAATTTCATTCATGTTAATTCATTTTACCTCAATTCATGAGTCATGTTCATTATTATCCAGACAACCCAACTAAGACTATAACTCAGTAGTTCTCAAATATATATAATCAATACACGACACTTCAATTTGCCATTTTACATAAATTTTGTCCGCGGGAATCGGCACCCATGTATACGCACGATTTTCAAGACTTACACCAAGGACATACAACCCAACTTAATTCAATGGAGTCCATCCCCTTTCTCCTTCCACATATGGAGTACATCCCCTTTCTCCTCTCAAATATCATACATATACAATGTGTTATAACACAGTCATATTCAATGACAACCAACAAGAAATTAGCTTCAATTTGCCTAATCCTCATGTAATTTCTACAACAATCATGGCTATCCTCAACCGATAGCTCAAAATAGATATTTCTAAATAGATATTTCTAAATAAATATACAATCTTTACAACAGATAAAGTATCCAAATTCTCATAGGTGCAAGATAATACATATCTAACTCCACCATTCATATAAACAACCTCTCGATTTCACACTTTCACTACCAATTTCATTATTTATACAAAATAATCATTTGAGTCATGTTGGGGCAAAACTTTTATTTTCCCAATTTCATCCCAAACACTAAAAATCAACCATTTTAGCATAACCCAATCTCACAATTACTCCCATAACCATTTCCACTACATTTATTCAAAAACTCCTCTTGTAATTTTAAACTAAAGCCCTAGGTTTGTTCAAAACTACCTCAAATCCCAATCTTTCTTCCACAACAACAAATAACTAAGCTAAATGTAGAGAGTCCCTACCTCAAGCTTACAAGACCAAAGAGAAAGATGAAGAAACTTCAAAGACGTCGTAACCAAGCTTTAATCGAATCAAAAGAGAGCTCTTGAGATGCACTACCTTTTTAACAAAGGCACACGAATAGAGAGATCACTAGATCTATGTGAAAATGTAGAGAGAAGGTAGATTTTAGAGAGAGAGGGTCTCAACTTTAGGGCTTGGAGATATGTAAATCTGAAAAAGTGATGTAAAATAACATTTTCGCGAAGTGATGTATGCACAGTCCGCTCGAGCGCAAGAAGTGATGCTCGAGTGCCAAGACCCAAAACAAAAGGGAATTACCACTCGAGCTCAAGAAGTGACGCTCGAGCACAAAATACACACATCCAGTAGTTTTGCAGATAATAGACTAATGCTCGAGCGCAAGAAAGGGCCGCTCAAGTGCCCACCCGTTTGAGCGTAGAAAACGCCACTCGAGCATAGAATACATCATCTAGTAGTTTTATGGACCTGCAAAAGTACTAAGAGTTCACAAAGGCCGCTCGAGTGCAAGAAGTGCCGCTTAAGCGTTCTGGGCAACAAAGGTTTGAAAACTAAGCAACCAACCTATCACGACCCAACCCTATCCCTATAGGTCTAGCGTTGTAACCGGCCAGTAATCCTTGGATTACCGAAGGCCTCTTAACAGAATAACATATAGTTAGGGGTTGCGGAAGCAAATATACTAAATATACATAGTCCATAGAGCTGCGCAGAAATACATAGGACAAAATTTTTTGAAACAAACTTATATTTATATATAGAGGTGACGTCAAAAATGCATTAGTCATACATCACCAGAGCCACATATATAGAACTTCCAAAACATGTTCAGATTAAACATAAACATTAGAAAGTACAAAAATCCTAAAGACTCAAAACTTGGTCAGATCTCAAAAGGGGAACTTCCGCAGGAGGCACGACGACTGGCTAACTCCAGAACTTGCCAGGCAGCAACTTAGGCCTGGTCACGTGCATTCTCACCTACATACATAAAAATAAATAATGAGCGGGAGCCTAGTGAATTGTAACAAGGTAAAGGGTTTTTAACGAATGATGTCCATCACAAAGTTAGAAATCAGAGTTTATATCAGAAATAAGGTCTTATGCATATTCAAATTTCCAAATCAGAAATGGGATCATATACATGTTCATACTCATATTCATATTCATATTCGAATTTTGCATAAGATCATACGTGGTACATCCATTAGCTATCATATCAACTTGGTCCTCAAACTCACATGTATAGTCAGTACCGACGATCATAAAGGTCCATATCTTGCGCGCAAGTAGCCATGGTATTGTTACCCTTAGGCAAGGGCCACGTGAATATAGGCCTTGGTATTGTTACCCCCAGGCAAGAGCCACGTGAATATAAGCCACAGTATTGTTGCCCCTAGGCGAGGGCCACGTGCATATTGGCCACGGTATTGTTACCCCTGGGCGAGGGCCACGTGAACTAAGGATGCTATAAATACATTTCAGAGAAATGGACATTTATTTATAATTCATAAAATAACATTTCAGAAAACAGATCGTATCATATCAATTAGAAGATACTTGTAATTAAACATAGCTTTACAAAGTTATTACTCATAATTAACAGATGGCTCCAAATAGACGGGTAGAGTAGGTAATTCACTTAACTTGAGACGCGTGACCAACATAACATGACAGAGACATACATTGAAACACACGCGCGAATTGTACATAACTCATTTCCTTTGTCCTAAGTGTGTTTCTAGCCTTTATCCTCATTATAGGGTTTTAATCTTGGCCTAGGAATGCCTAGGATGGAATGGGGATGCAAAAATGTACTTGAAAACATTTTTCAAAACTCGCTAAAAACAAGGTCCACGCTCGAGCGTGGCTTTCCTCGTTCGAGCAGACATGCAAAATGTGAGGGTCCGCTTGACCGCAACTTCCCTCGCTTGTGCGGTCTGCAAACTTTGAGAAAAGTACTGGTTGCTTGATTTTCATGCTCGACGGACGCTCGATCCCCGCTCGAGCATGAGACTCAGACCTTCGCTCGAGCGTAACTGGTGTTGCTCCAGCAATCTGCAAAACATATGAACTTCTGGGAGCATGCATTTCACGCTCGAGCGAACTTCTGGTCGCTCGAGCGAAAGTACAGGATCACAGAGTCTTCGCTCGAGCATAGAATCCGACGCTCGAGTGGAAGTGCAAAATCTGGAATTTCCAAATTGCACTCCCAAGTTCGAAGCTCGAATTCCACATTTCAAAACTCATCCTCTTAGGCCAAAATTCTGGAAAACATCTAGGAACTTGTAAAATATCATGGTTTGAAGATCATTTCATGAAATCAAGGCCCAAAAGTATGTCAAACATACAAAAATTCAACTTGAAATGTAAAAACATGGTATGAACATGACATGCATGTGTTCACTTGAGTTCATGGCTTCTAGAACATGATCTAATGTGGTCCATTGATGAGAAATGTTATGAATTCTTCAACTTATGCTAGAATTACAACATGCATGGAGAAAATCGTTGAAAACAAACTTCAAAATGCTATAAATACGTATGCATGTATGGAATGCCTTACAGTTCTCCAATTCTAACTTAATTCTCTTGTCAATCCATTTCTCTCACTTGAATTCTTGTAAAATCTAACTTAATTACACAACTAAGAGTTTGATTCCTTACCTAGAGTCCTTAATTCCTCAAATGCTGGTGTTCTCTTGCTTAATCCCTCTAATTCCCTTCAATTCCTCTAATAATTGCTAGCTTGGCCTCAAATTGACTCCAATCTCTCCCCCTTCTCTCTCTCTCACGGATGACATCAAGAACAAAACAAAAATGGCGAAGAAAAGAGAGTGGAGATGTATATAGAAGCCTTATATAGGCTTGGGCAAAAGTGTAATTATTTGTTGATCAAGTTAATCAAGTAGGCATTAAATTATTTTAATTTAATCGTTCCGAACCGAATTTCAATTAAACCTACCATAAAATTCTAAAAATTCTAATTAACACATAAATCAAGTCAATTTTTGAATCAGATGCCGATAAGGCCTTCAATTCGTAATCCGAAACGGAAACATGAACAGATCTTTCTACGTTAAACAGATATAAACACATATACTGCAATGTATGATACAAATTTCACTTTAATTTCTTTTTAGGTATAATTAAACATGGATTAATGTTAACTATGGGTCGGGGTTGTTACACAATCTGTTCCAAACACAACCACTACAACCCAAAAGCCAAACTTAAGGAGATACAAGGGAAACAAGTCGTAAATAACAATGTGAAACTATCAAACCCTAGTCCGGGATATAACAAGGGTCGAGTCAAAACCAGAATCGCTATAACCTCCCTCCCTTAAAGAATTTCATCCTCGAAATTTCAAATCAAGTTTTAAAACTAAGTTAAAACCAATTACAACAATGATAATCAATTCTAATACCATGACCCATTCCCCAGTCATTCATTCTCATCAATTTGATACACAATTCCCAATATTGAAGTAAAATTCACATTTTTCAAAACATTTACAACGTTTACATTAAATTCGTGTTTCCAAAACATACATAACATGTACATTGTTCTCATATATCCAAAACATATACAATATTTTCATATTTTATTAACATAACAAAATTCCATTACATGTTCAAACATCAGCAAATAAGTCCGGATATTTCTCACGAATTTTCAACTCGCGTTCCCATGTTGCTTTCTCAATCCCGTGATATTTCCACAATACCTTCACCAAGGGGATCGTCTTGCCTTGCAAGACTTGGTCCCGGGTATCCAAGACCCTCACCGGTCTCTCCTCATACGAGGCATCCTCATCTACCTCTATGTCGGTCCAATCCAACACATGCGATGGATCCGGCCCATACTTTCAAAGCATGCTAATATAAAACACATCATGAACCCTGAAAAGCTGTTGTGGTAAAGCCAAAAGATAAGGTACCTCTCCGATCCACTCTAGGATCTCAAAAGGTCCAATGAATCAAGGGGATAACTTCTAACTCTTTCTAAACCTCATCAAACCTCCCCTAGGTGATATCTTCAAGAACGCATAATCTCCCACCTCAAAAGACAAGAGTCTCTTCCTACGGTCAGCATAACTTTTCTAAAGACTGTGGGGCAGTAGCCAACCTCTTACGGATAAGTGCAACTTTTTTCGTCGTTTCTTGGACTAATTGTGGACCCAACATAGGTGCATCACCCACCTCGGCCCAACACACAGGAAATCTACACGATTGGCCGTACAAGGCCTCAAATGGTGCCATACCAATACTTGATTGGAGCTATTGTTATAGGCAAATTCCACTAAGGGTAAGTGCCATCCCCACGAACCCTTGAAGTCAAGGACACAACCCCGAAGCATATCCTCAAGGATCTGAATACTATGCTCAAACTGCCCATTAGTCTGAGGATGATATGCGGTGCTAAAAGTCAATTTAGTGCCCAAGGCACTCTGTAGGCTTTGCCGCAACCGAGTCATAAAATGTGGATCTCTAGCCGATACAATCGTCACTAGGACCTTGTGCAACCTCACTATGTCCCTAATGTACGGGTCAACAAGAAAATCTACCGAGTCACTTACATTCAAAGGTATAAAGCACGCCGACTTAGTCAACCGACCAACTACCACCCAAATGGCATCACTACCCTATTGAGTCCTCGGAAGGCCCACAACAAAATCCATTTTGACATGCTCCCACTTCTACTCGGCTATAGGCAAGGGTTGCAACAAACCCGTTGGCCTCTGATGCTCGGCCTTCACTTGTTGACAAGTAAGGCACTTCGATACAAACACGGCTACATCATTCTTCATACCTCGCTACCAAAACTAGCGACTAAGATCGTGATACATCTTTGTGCCTCTCGGATGCACCGCAAGGCATGAATGGTGGAACTCTCGGAGTACTTCCTCTTGGCAAAACTCCGGTACGAACAAACGGTCATGGTATCTCACACTCAGGTCGGGATACACATTCAAGCCCTTTTCTACCTTTCCACTAGAGATCTTCTCCCAGAGGGATTCTGCCTTAAGGTCACCCTTATGTGCTTTTAACACTCGGTTCACAAGTGTAGGTTGTGTAACTACTAAAAACAAGGCTGCAGACACAACAGACTCACCTAGGTGCAAGTCAAACTCACCAATGGCACCCAATATCTCCCATTCCTGGATGGCAATAGAAGCTACACTGCTAATTGATTTCCTACTCAAGGCATCAGCTACAATATTTGCCTTTCCCAAGTGATAATGTAACTCAAAGTCATAATCCTCTATAAATTCCATCCACCTCATCTACCTCAGATTCAAGTCTTTCTGTGTAAACAAATACTTCAGACTCTTGTGATCAGAAAACACTTCGACTCAGACTCAGACGAGCTGGAACCTGATTCCAACTCTACAGACTCAGTGGAATCAGATTCTGGTTCACTACCTAACCTGGTGCTGCTTGATAAGAAACCTTTCTTGTATTGCTAGACGAGGGAGGGTGCAATGGATGTATCTAGAATGTTTAAAGATGGGCTCACAGCCGTTTCATTCCCAATCATGAACACTGAGAGGTCATTCCCCAAGCACTCTTGTACGATTTGAGGATCTGAGAGTAGACAAGCCAGCGCTACCCCCATTTCAAACTTTGCGCTCTCGGAAACCTCCTCTTTGTACTACTTAGCCTCAACTATCGGGTCTGTCTACTCCTCGGCAACATCATCCCCGGACAATTGCAAGTCAAAGAAAATCTCGAACCCTGGCAAGCGCCTCCTCTCTGCATTTAGCCATAGCTCTAGGAAGCCGCAGAACGAGAAGTCCTCCCCCTTTCGGACGAAGTGTCCGTTCAGGGTACCCCGGATTGGTTGGTGTATCAACTCAAAATGCTTCCCTGCCTGCTTTGCTCTAGCTCTTCCAGCCATCTCTTTCCCTTTCCTTACCCAGTCCTCCTTGGTAGGCAGATAACCTAAACCAAAGGTATGTGGGTTATGGGGCACTTCGGCCGATGTTGCAATGCCTTTCCGGCCATTGCGCCCTAATCCCATCCCGGGGATATGCTGTAGCTTGTTCATAAGGTAGACTAATTGTGCGTTGACATAGATCCCCTCATCAACAGCTAAAATGCTCTATACAACCCAAGCCTCGGCTAAGGTAAATCCTGATAGGAACACATCCTCCGCGCCATGTTCAATTTCCAAAACTGGTGTAGAAACCTCTGGTGGCGGATGGATTGAAGAATTCCCAAAAACAATGGCCACCCCCTTCCTGTGAGGGTATTTGAGCATCTGGTGCATGGTGGAAGAGACTGCCTTCACTTGGTGCAACCATGGCCGCCCCAGGAGTAGATTGAAGGTTAAGGGAACGTCCAAGACATGAAAATCAACATCGTGTTGTCCTGGTCCAACCTGAGTCCGAATTTGTACAGTCCCCATCTCCTCTCTGCTGGTGTTATCATATGCCCGTATCACCTGGGCAGTAGGCACAAAGTCGGCGGGCTTCAACCCAATTGCATATGTCGTCCTCGACGGGCACACATTGATAGCGGATCCTGTATCAACAAGAACCACCAGAACCCATTTGTCTCTACACTCGACAGAGATATAGAGCGACTTGTTATGATTTGCCCCTCAGGCGGCAACTCGTTGTCAATGAAGGTCAATGTCGAGAAAGCTCCTCCCGGAAAGACCAACCCTACCAGCTGCTCAGGCGTGGTATTGATTGAGAGTTTGGCCTTGTCCATTACCGAAAAGACAGCTTGTCTATGAACTCTTGAAGTCAGAAGCAGTCCCCAGATAGAGATATCTACTTGTATCTTCTTAAGCTGTTTCAGCACAGACTCCTCTTTGAGTAGTTTATCTTTCTGCTTCTCTGCCACTTTGTCCTTTCCGGACGCCTCTGGTTAATCCAAGTGCGGGGACTTGAAATACCGCCCACTTCTAGTCATGTAGTCAACCTCTCCCACGTACCAGGTATCATCCGGTTGGCTCTGCCCCCAATCTTCATCGGTGTGGGCAAGACATAAATCGTCATCTTTCCATCACATCCCATCGGCCATTGATAGGCAGCTATCTGGTTATGTTGCAACTACTCCTGCGCACACAGCACATTCCGTCCCCTTAGGGGCTTTGGCCTTTCTAGCCCTTTCTAGATCTTCGATCTTTTCATGCTCAAACTGTTTCAGCGCAGCCTGCTGTTTAGCATCTTCCATACTCAGACTGCCCGTATTCTGAGCAAAATTCTTAACACCGGTGCTCTCTGGCGGTTGCTCCTGATTCCCAGCCATTCCAGCCACTGTTGATTTTTCCATTTCTGATGGTCCTTGTTCTAGCTGAGGTTGTTCGATAACGTCCGGCTCATCACTGAGCCAGCTTGTAGCTTCCGCTAACTCTTCCAGATCAAACCAGTTGACAGTCACGTCCCCTGAGTCCTGTTCATTGAAGAATTGAAGGTTGGCTATGTCCTCTTCCAACTCTGCCAAGTCATCTAACCCCTGATTAGGTCCATTCTCCTGTACGACACTGATCTCCGCCCTCATTAACAATTCTACCCTTGGCTTAGGCTGACCTATTGGTGTGATGTAACCACTCGGGTTGTACCCAAATCTCGTAGACCTCTCAGGCTCTGAATGATCATTCACATCTGTTCCCACAATCATCTCGGTTCTATCCTCGATAGTCACCACCACAGTTTCGAGTTGGATTAGGGAGGTACTCAACATGCACAGATCGATGCTTTCTGGAATGAACACCTCTGGCTTGGATAAGTAGGAGGGTGTGATATATATGCTAGGGTCATATGACACAACCTCAATTTGGATTAGGTTAATGCGTTTGGGAGGTAGAGCTTGGTTCTGTGGTGGGAGAGGGTTGGTTGTGACATTTGGTTTTTCCAGAGGTGCAATCACCTTATTGTCAACGAGATCTTGGATCTCGTGACGCAGTCTAAAGCACTGGTCAGTGTCATGACCATGCTGTTGGTGGAAGGCACAGTATTTAGCTGGGTTATAGGAGGGAGGAAGTTTTTCTGGTAATGGTCGCGGCTCTAGGGGCTTCAAGTGCCCTTTCTTGATCAAAACCCCTAGAGCTTTGGACATGGGCATATATAGTGGAGTGAAGGCTCTTTGGCCTCTGGGTGCATATCTGGCTGTTTACGAGCTACTACCGAACGCACCGGTGAATGGGGTAGCTATAAGGGTTTTTGGGGTGGTGGTGGAGACCATACCCACATCTGAAGATCTGGCGGCTACAGCATTGCTTATGCCTGCATTCGTACCGCGGTTGAATGCCCTCTTGGACTGCTCTCTCTCATGATCAATGAGGCCTTGTTTCATGGCGTCCTCGATTTACACCCCAATCTCATATAGATCTGCAAAGGTAGGAAGGGGGACGACGATCATCTTTTGCATAAGCTTGGGCTGGAGGTTGCGCACAACCATCCGTATCTGATCTTTGTCAACCGGCCTGATGGTCATCATCGAGGCTTTGGCCCTCTAACGGGTTACGAAGTCAAAGAAGCTCTCCTTCGGTTCTTGCCTAGTTGTCTTGAGATCACGAGTTGTGACCTTAATCTGCGTATTGTAGGAGTATTGAGCTATAAAGGCCTCAGTCATCTCCTCTCAACTCCTCTTGACAAAGTCCTCCAATTTTGCATACCAGATAGCTGCTACACCCGACAGGGTTCGGCTAAACAGTGAAAGCTTCTGCAATCTGAAGAGGCCCATTGGCCTTAGTATATCCGAGAACAGCCGCTGGTGTACCATAGGATTCCCAGACCCATCAAAGCGGTCTATGTGTGGCATCTTAAACCGGTCCGGCAGCGTCACGGCCGAGTCGGTATATCCATCCTCTATATCCGGAATGGAATGAACTCCTTGAGACTTCTTGAAGAGCTTTTCTAGCTTGCTCACTTTTAACGCCATTGGATCCACCTCGAACTCAAACGGTGAATCCACTAAGTTGGTGGGTGCTTTAGATAGCTGGGGTAGGATTGGGGGCGGAGCTAGCCCCATTGGTATGTCCGTATTTTCCTAGACGGTGGTTGTCTCCTCGAGTATTGGAACTCCAGGTGGGGGAGGGAATGGATGTGAAGCAGATGCTCCGGTTTGTTGCTGTAGCCTGGCAATTAACTCTGTCTGTTGGGCTACAACCTCAGCTTGACGAGCAGCATCCCGCTGCATGGTTTGCATAGTTTCTTGAAGCTGACACATCATCTCTTCTATGCCTACCATATTATGCTGATTTAGCTGAACAACTGGTATATCTGTGTCTGCAGTAGACTCAGAAATCTCAACCCGACTACTCACTGACCACTGATTTGGCAACCGCTGTACTGATGCACTGCGCCTTACTGACCTCTGTCTAGTAACCGAGGGTAAAGAATGGAACACTGGTTTTCCGTCTATCAGATCCACAGATCGATTAAGTCTTCGACCTCTAACCCAGAGTGCTCGGGAAATATCTGCCTGGTCAGATTCAATAGTGCTAAACTACCTTGCAAAAAGATAAATAAAGCATAATAAGGAAATAAACAACCAAAACGCGCAGTGTGCTATGTTATGAGCTGAATAAATTAAAGACAACACACAATTGGCCTGACAACCCACAGTTGGCACTTGAAAGTTGAACACACCGTTCTCAATATTGATCACTGTTCCCCAAATTGCTGTCCCAAAACTGATACCCTTAGGTAAAACTGATTCTCCCAAAACTGATGCCCGTAGGCCTAATACCCAGACTTGCAAACTGATACACACAACCCTGTAAAGGCACACTCTGACAGCAAATATCATGCAAGTAAGAGCCAAAACACCCCTATGGTCAGGAGCTAGGGTTTCACTACGCACACAGTGGTTTCAAACAACCTACAATCGGGTAAGCAACCTATCCTAGTTTGGAATAGTCGCTATGGATACCGATATGCACTAGGTTGAATGGTCAAAAGGGGCCTCGATAAAAACCGAGGTTTGTGTTCCCGTCATGGCAGAGCCCGCAACCGGTCAACCTTATGGCATGCTTCTCAAAGCGAGCCTCTGGCAAATCGTTCAGGAATAGCATACGGCAAACACGGTGTCCTAGGTGCACCAATGCAAATGCAATGCAAAGAGACACATAAATGTAGTCAAAAAAAGATATCATGAGTTCGAGTCAAGTTCTCTAAATCCCCAGCAGAGTCGCCAGAAATTGTAGACGTGCCCGAGGACTCCCGAGCTCCACGCGTGAAGGTGCGAAATTCGTTTGCTCTCTAGCTACTACAAGTTCGGACTCATGTCATGGTTCTAAATCTAACCTCACAATGTGCGATGTAAGATCGATAAATCACCAAAGAGTCCAAATCCGGCAAATCATTTTGGAAAACTGATTTTAATAAAGAAGTGTCAAACATGGACTGCTTTGCTAGATACAGAGTCGCCACCTAAATATTTTATTTTTGGGGGAATTTAGGAAACTCTGACTCGGGTCGAAGGCCACGTGTCCGTCATCACAAAGTTGCCTCGGCTCGGGAACTTGGGTACGAGAGGGGAAGGTCATGCAATGAGCACCCCCGCTCGCCCGATCAAAAGATCGGCATTTACTAAGCATGATATTTTGTTTTTGAAAACACATGTGTTCTTATTCCGGTTATTAACCTAGAATTACTATGTGATGCGCACAGCATACAAGTATAGACTAGATCGCCTAAGTTGGAACAAAACATTGCATGTTCGTTTGAAAAATGATTTGAAGTTTGCTACTCGCAAGTAGGCTAAAACGCGAAATTTGATGAATTGTTCCAATTCAAACAATCCAACCTTCACCCACAGGCATTCAGGTAGTTATAGCAAATAAGCAATTAGCCTCATGGCAACATTAACACACATGCCGTATGCTAAAGCATAAACACTCACAGTGTACTTCGAGCCGAAACAAAGAACTAGTTAGAAATCATGCATGATCCTAGTTCATGTTAAGATAGCTAATGCGACACATGCGAAAATGTAACTAAGATAGGCTCGGCTACCTAGAATGTCATGTGAAATGCAACGTGATAACATGCTGTTGAACACGTATTCAAGTAAATGTATTGAAAATACAATGCAATTAGTATGATACGCCGAGCTCGGTGCATGCAAGACAAATGAATGGATGCACGCATGCGAAGCATAAGGTATACTAAACAAAATATGCCCTAAAACTAACCATCATAAGCGGTTAAGTAAAAAGGAGAAAGAAATAGGGGTGGGAAGACATGCATCACATACACACACGCTTATTACAACATTGCGCCCTTTCGACAGAGGGACCGAATAAGAAACTAACTAGCTAATCTAAGCTAATTAAATTAATTATTACAAAACAAACTAATTAACTAATCCTAGTTAACTAATTATTACAAAATAAATTGAAATAGCTAAACGCATTAACTATTAAAGTATAAAACGAATGCCTAATCTAGCAAAGTAAAGAAGCTAAATAAAGCAGTAAAATAGGAGGTTCTCAGAGAGAGAAGACTGGATGCATGCTCGATCGCCTCATTCGGAAATCCGTCACGATACCCCAATTTGCCTCTGTTTGCAATTGTCCTCAGAACCTTGCACCAAGCTCCAGAAAGCTTCCAACTCACCTTGAAGACCTGTGAGAGGTTGGCCGACCACCTAGGGATGTCACCAGCCACTGGCCGACCACTTTCTGTACTGAAAACCAGAAAAAGTGGTCGGCCAGCTAGTTTTTCTGGCTAGCCGACCAGTTGTTGCTACATTTCTCCAGTTTGCTGTAACAGAGAGCAAGAAAGGGCATAGTAATGTATTTGCAAGATATGTGTGCACAACCACCGTCCCTATCATTTCATGAGCTTAAGGGAGTGTAGTTCTCGACCCTTGGGCCACCAATCGCGCATTTCAATGCGTGATGGCCAAGAAGTCAAATTGCACAATTCAATATAAAATGAATTAACAAGTAAACACATAAAGCCTAAAACTCTATCATGCTTGATCAAGAGCGTCGGCGACCGAGAGTTAAGGCACGTTTCATCACTTCAAGTATGAAACATCCTTCGTTTCTCGTGCACGAATTAACACTTAATCCAAACAACAATGCAACAACATGGCATATAGAACGCAAACAACAACATGGCATACTCAATGCAATGTGACATGATCAACTTAACAAAGCTAATGATATGCGAACAATGCTAATGCATGCATGCACAATGCAATGCTACAAGGGCAACTTAGCAATGTTAGAAACATGCATACTCAATGCAAAGAAACAACTTGGCATACACAATGCAAATAACCACATGACATGCACAATGCAATGTAAGACGGCATACTTAATGCAATGAACAATAAGCATGCGAACAACATGTAAATAAACATGCGAAATGGACTTAAACCAAAATGGGGTAGACCTTAGTCATGCCCAAATTAGTGGCCAATGGTGATAAAATTAAGACACATGAAACATATACAAGCATGCACATGCATTGGCCCATCAAAGAGACCTAAGAGCACAACTCTCAAGAGTGCTCAAAAAGTGACAAACATGGAAGTGTAACAACACCAAGTGCACTAAAATAAGGTAAGAAATGATGCCAAATCATACAAACAACACAAGCAAAGCATGCAATGGTCCTTAAAGCATTAGAGCTAACAAAGAAGACTACAAAGGGGGCATGCAATACATGGCACAAATGCATGAACCAATCATGGACAGAACTTAAATAGGTCAAAACAAAAACCTAAACATGTTGAGATAGGGTCTCAAAGGCCTAGGCATGCATGTATACAAGCTAAGCCATAAAAGAGGCAACAATACACAACACTCAAAGGCACTTAAAGAGTGAATGAAGTGGGAACATGGCAATGTGATAAGCTCTGAAATGTCATGAAAAATGATGCCAAATCAAGTACATGATACAAATGAAGCATGTTATGAAGCCCAAAGCTTCAAGCTAGCAAGAGCACTTGTACTATAACTATGCAAAACATGAAGCATATGGCTAAGGCAGCCCAAAACAGTCCTAGAACATGTCAAAATAATACTAAAACATGTATGGAAGGAAGCCAAAATAAGCTAACATGAGGGGCATAAGGCATGATGCGTACAAGGCAAATAAGGTGGATTACACTACACCTATTAAGACCAAGCATGGAATGACTTAAGAGACAAAAATCAGAGTTATATCATGGCATAATAAACCCAAAAACACATTGAAATGATAGTTCGCAAGCTTAGGCATGAAGGCATACGCAATGACCTATTCTTAAGGCATAAAGGACCAATCCTCCAACGCATTGAATAAGTGAAAGATGCAAGTGTATGGCCATGAAACATGCACTGAAATAACATAACAAATGATGCCAAATCATTCAAATAGGCCAAGCAATGCATGCTAGTTGACTCAATACACAAAGCTAAAAAGCTAGAATGCACGATAGCTATACAAAGCATGGCATGCATGACCAAAACAACACAAATCAGAACTAGAGCATGCTAAAACATGGACAAAAGCTTCTTAGAGTTATGCCAAAAGCATGCTAGAATGACATGTCAAAGCATGAGACACATTAGGCTAATTCATGGAATTGCACTACAAGTGCATGGAGCATGCATGGGGCTATTAAACCAAACCTTAACAGAGGTATATCATGGTAAAACAACACTGAGAACATGCTGAGATGGACTCAAATGAAGATAGAATGACATACTATTTCATGAAGCATACAAGACTAGTTTTTGACGATTACACTACAAGTGTACAAGGCATGCAAGGGGTGACCAAACCAAACCAAAACAGTGGTATGACATGCTGAAATAATCCCAAATACATGCTAAGAACAAGCCAACACAAGCTTAACAAACATGCTCAAACATGAGGCATATGAAACAAGTATTCAAAATACAAGAAGAGGGGATGACCCTCTCCTATTTAGGACCCCAAAACCACCTTTCCACCACTAAAAATCCTCTGTATTTCAGTGGTAGAAAGGTCATGCAAAGGCTACAACAAGAGCCTAGAGGGATGGCTCAAAACAAGGCCTAACAAGGCCTAAGAGGGGGTAGATCACCTCCAACAGAAAAGTGACCTTAAACAAACATTTAAAGCATGCAAAAATAGAACTCTTTGTAGTAGAAAGTTAAGCTTAAATCAACATGAAAATAAGGCTAAAAGCTTAAGAAAAAATGGGGGATTTAAGGGTTAGAAACTCACCCTTGAAGACCACCTTTAAAGCTGCAACTCCAGTAAGTTTTTCAAGCTCAAACCAACCCAAGAACACCAAAACCAGCTCCTAAGCACCTCAGCAACAAAAGGATGGTGTTTGAGTGTGTGTTTGTATGCAAAAGTGAGACAAAATGACACTTTAAGCCACAAAACAAGAGCAAAAGAGAGATATAGATACAAGTGTGTATGTATAACTCAAACCACAAATTTTTGAACCTAGAGGAGGGAGGAGGAGCCTCCCTCTTATAGAGAACAAAAGCTAAAGCTTCTCAAGGAAGCTAAGCTTCAAGGCCATCCCTCCATACACGTGTATGGAAGATGGTTCTGGTGCCTTCCAACTGTGCCAGCTGGAAGAAAATATCTCCGAAAAGGTGACAAAAAGCAGCCGACCACTTGAAGTGGTCGGCCAGCTACTAAAAGTGGTCAGCCGACTACTATAAGTGGTCTCCCACAACAAAAACTGGTCAACCAGGGGTAGGAGAAGTCTACACATTGAAAACAAGAAAGTGGTGTGGTGGCCGACCAGAAAAGGTGGCCTAAAGACCAAGAAAGCCAGTTATCTAACCAGAAACCTGGTTGGCAGGAGGAAAAGTGGTCTCCAAGGGGAAAAACTGGTCTCCCACCCTTGTACCACCTTCCAAACAAGGAAAACAAGGTTTGTACCAAAAACAAACCAAAACGGATACAAGACGAGAGATCAGAAGGCAAAGCACGTGGCCGAAAGCCTCGAAAACTAGTCCACTAGCATCAAAAGTGGTATACGACCACAAAAGTGGTCTCCCGGACCACAGTGTTCCTCTAGGCAGAGGCAGCAAGGCATGGTTCAAAAACCACGCGGAACGGAGAACGTTAAGCGGTCCCAGGACAAGGCGCACGGCCGAAGGCTCCAAAAATCGGAAACTAGTCTCCAAACGGGAAAAATGGCCTACGACCACAAAAAGTGGTCTACGACCACAAAGAGATGGTCTACAAGACCTCTCCCTCCCTCCGGGAAAAGAAAACAAGATTCGGCCCACAAACCGAGCCAAAGCACAAAGAGTTCAGAGGCCTAGAGGCAAGGCTCTTAGCCAAAAACTCCGAAACTTCAGAACGAGCACAACATACACAATCACCAAGCACTCAATTGATGACGTCTGAGTCTTAAGGTCAGTCAAAAATGGAGTGTCTACACATGCAGTCTAAGAACGTATTTCAAAGAAGCTTTAAACTAACAATGCAAGTTAGAATGATGAACCGAGCCTCGGTGCATGCAATATAAGTGGATGCAAACATAAACTATGCCAAACAAAACACGGTGCCCTAAACTAACCATCTTAAGCTAGTAAATAAATGGGAAAGACATGGGGTTGGAAGACAAACACATTATTACAACATTGCGTCCTCACATAGGAGAGTCCAAATGAACTAACTAGCCAACTAATTAAGCAATTAACTAATTTATTACAAACCCAAATAAAGCTAACTATTCTAGCTAGTTATTACAACAAATTAATTAACTATTCTAGCTAACTAATTATTACAACACAAAATCAAGTAACTAGTTTAACTAACCAATTAATGAATGCAACATGAAAAGAGTACTAAGCTAGCCCTTATAATTATTCTGCCTCGGGAAACAAGGAATGCTTATGTATGTGCAGACTTTCCACCCAAAAAAGCTACTGTTTCTGCTGCCAAATGCCTCTGTTGCACAGTAAAACACTTGTACTGATTTTCACATCAGAATCTATTTTGTTCTGCTTCAAAAGCATACTGTTGGATTTTGCACTGGTGGGTGGTAGGTGGCCTGTCGTTCACTGATGGTGGCCTACCGGCCACTGATGACTGGACTTCCCTGCTGTAACAGAGAGCAAACCGAGCAGGAATAGGATATTCTCAAGGGTTTGTTTGCACAATTTACCTCTCCTTATCATTTGAACAACTCAAAGGAGTAGTAAGTTTGATTCACAAACCATCAATGGATGCAATTTCATTGCATGATGGCTTATGAACTAAGTGTGCAAGTTCATTGAATGCAACAAAACGAGACTCTCAAAACCACCTCCCTATCATGAAAGATCAAGGGAAGTAGTTGACAATGAATCTTGAACCATTTTCATCACTAATGAGTATGAAACGACTCAAGACTCAAGGGTTTAATTAACGTCCGATTGAACCCAAAACCAAATTATTATCTTGCACCTTTTTTATTCACCAATTTTATTACTCCATTTTAATTACCTCTCAATTCTTTAATCAATTAAGTCCACAAGTGAATTTAAGTCCTCTAATGGAAAGAGGGCTCAAACCAAGTGTTGTTTTGGGCATGAAAGAGACATCATACAGTTGGTAATGAACCCCCAAAGGGATTAAACCATTAAGCATGACACCTCAATCTCATGCTTAAACAAACAAATAATTTGAACTAACTTTCAAAGCAAAGCAAAAGCCAAGAAAGGAGGAGGTTGCAGAGGCGATTAAAGATGATCACAAGTATGGAAAGTCATAAATAAACACCATCAACTCAAATAAGTTGGTGGCTAAGGCCTAAACCACCAAACCTATGAGGACAATTACGCTACAAACATGCAATACAAAACTCAAATGTAACAAGCAGCTAAAAATAGTCCTAAAATAGTACTAAATAAGTACTAAAACATGCTAGAATTAAGATGAAAATAGCTAGAATAATAAACTAAAACATAGAGCTATGTAAACTAGTGAGCAAGACACAAGGAGGGGAGGCTAACCTCTCTAATTTTGGACTTCAAAAAGTGTTTTTAGCCACTAAAATAACTCTGAAATTCAATATTTAAAAGCTCAAAAAAAAGGTGACAATACGGTGGGAAACATAAGGATAAGGGCCTTGGAAGCTAGGTAGAAAGAATGGTGAGCCACTCCTCTACCCTTATTGGCCTTAAACCACAAGTTTCAGCCCAAAATTTCAGAGTTCAGACAGTCCAAAAACAGCCCAAAAACAGTACAAAAAATGTGTTGGAATGAAGACAAAAGTAGCTAAAATAATAAGCTAAAACATGGAGCAATTTAAGCTAGTAAACAAGCCAAAGGAGGGGTGGCTAACCCCTCCATTTTTGGGACTTCAAAACCACTTTTTTAGCCTCTGAAAACCTTTGAAAATCAGTGGTAAAAAGCTCAAAAAAAGTTGATGAAGAGATGGGAAACACAAGTGTAAAGGCTTAGAGAACAAGGTTCAAAGAACGGTGATTAACCCCTCTACCTTTAATAGCCTTAAACCACAAGCTTCAGCCCATAAAAATAGTTCAAAAATAGTTCAAAATCAGCAAGAAAAGATAGAAAAGAAGTAGTGCAAAGGAGTGTAGACGTCCACGAACGCCCCAGGAGGGAATGAAGTCCCTCGTTCCGTTCGTCTTGGGCTCACTACAGTTCAGGACTCAAATGTCACGGTTCTTAATCTGAACCAAAGAGTCCAAATTCGGCAAATCGTTTTGAGAAAACAGATTTTTTTGAAAGAAGTGCCAAACATGGATTGCTTTGCCAGATACAGAGTCACTACCTAAATATTTTATTTTGGGAAATTTAGGAAACCCTGACTCGTTGCCTAAGGCCACGTGTCCGTCATCACCAAAGTTGCCTCGGCTCGGGAACTTGGGTACGATTAGGGAAGGTCACTTCGTGAGCACCCCCGCTCGCTCGATCAAAGATCGGCCTCTACTAACCATGATATCTAGTTTTAAAAACATTATGCGTTCTTATTCCGGTTATTAGCCTAGATTTACGATGTGATGCGCACAGCATACAAGTGTAGACCGGGTCGCCTGAATTGGAACAAAACATTCCATGTTTGTTTTTGAAAGACAGTTTGCTACTCGCAAGTAGGCTTAAAATGCAGATTTTGCCACCCTCGGGTGGGCTTAGAAAAGATGGTTTTGCCACTATCTAGTGGGCTTTAAAACACACGGTCAATGTATTGTTCCAATCCAAATAACCCAACCTTCACCCACAGGCATACAGGCAGTTATATCACATAAGCACATAGCCTCATGGTAAGCATGCTATCATGGCAGTCACTCACACTCATGCAAGGATGCTAAAGCGTAAAACTTACCGAGTACTCCAAGCCAAAACAGAAGCTAATTAGAAATCCATGCATGATCCTAATTATACAGAAATGCCTAATGCAACACATGCAATAATGCAACTATAGCAGGCTCGGCTATTCTAAACATGGCATATGGAATGCTACAGCTAACAAGTACTCAACTTGGAATTGAAATACAATGCAGTGAATTATAATGCGCCGAGCCTGGTGCATGCAAAACAGATGAATGAATGCAAACATGCTATCATACTGTATGCTAATTGAAACATGCCCTAATCTAACTATCATAAGCAGGTAAATAAAAGGGAGAAAGACGTGGGGTTGGAAGACATACATCACACGCACGCACACTTATTACAACATTGTGCCCTCGCTTGGAGGGTCCAAATAAATAATACAGTCCCAAATAAATAATTACAGTCCGAATAAATACAAAATCCTAATTAATTAACAAATTAACTAGGAAAGCTATAAACTAACATGCAAGCTAAGGACTGCCACAAACTCTGCTCCGGATGATGAATGATGCATGTTTGGGTTGCTTGGCGCGGAAATCCATCGTGATGCCCCGATTAGCCTCTGTTTACAATTAAGCCCGAAATATTGCGCGAAGTTCCAAGAGATTGCCAGTTTTTGATTTGCTGCAACAGAGAGCAGGAAAGGGGCATGGCAATGTATTTTCACATATGTATGTTTGACTACTCTTCAGGGAGCGTAGTCCTCGATCCTCATGCCACCAATCACGCATATCGATGCATGATGGCCGAGGAGTCAAATTGCACAACTCAATATGGAATGAATGCACATGAAACATAACAAGGCCTAGACTCCATCATGGATAATCCGAAGTGTCGTTGACCGGGAATTGAGACACGTTCCGTCACTCGAAGTACGAAACGTATCTCGTTTCTCGTGCTCGGGCTAACTCCTATCCCAAACACAATGCGATATGCATGACATGCATGGATGCAACTAAGATACGACCTAACATGTACAATGCTATGAAATGGCATACACGATGCACGAGGTAACATGGCAAATACAATGCGCTAACATACAACCTAGCATACACAATGCTATGAAATGAAATGGCATACGCAATGCATAATGGACTTACACCAACACAAGTGGACCTCAGCCACACTCACATAGGAGGCCATGAGATGGAAATGAGACACTCGAGATGCGTGCACACATACACGCAAACCAAGGACCGATCCTAGGGCACGAATGCCACTCTACCCAAGCATGGTAAGGCATGGAACATGGCATACAAACATGTGAATTTCAGCGCTAAAATATGATGCTAAACAGCCCCGAAACATGGCAATATGGCACCCGATGCATGGAATGGACCCCGAAACTCAAAACTAGGCATACGCAATGACCTATAGCTATACAAAGCATGCATTATTTGATCATGAAGCATGAAGAAAGAGTCAAGGCAGTCTCAAAACAAGAACTTTCTTAGTTCAAATCATGGCCAAAAGGTGTTAGCAAGATGGGCTAAAGTAGCATGCAATTTTACTAGTAAACAAGGGTTACATGGCATGTATATGAAGCAAGTGAGAACTCATCAAACCAGCAAAAATCAGTGAATAAAACATGCCAAAATATTCCTAAATAACCATGGAAATGCAGCCAACACATGCACAAATGAGGGGCTCCTTTAGAGGGCATACAAAGGGATTATTAGGCACATACAAGATAGACATGAAGCATGACCGAAAAAAATCTGGAAATCAACTATGGTAGTCCCAAAACTCACCAAATTGACCCTAAAATGTGACTTTAAAACATGTAAAGAGAGGTCCCTTTGAAAGGCCAAAATGACCACCAAACAAGTCAAGGTGAGAGCGGGTCACCCCCCTCTGATTTGGAGGCTCAAAATAGTATCAAAGCCACTGGAAATCCACTGGATTCCAGTGGCTAGAAGGTCAAACAAGGCATGCAACAAGGGCTAGGGTGTAAGGCCCAAAACAAGGGACAATCAAGCATTCAAGGAAGTATGTGACCTCAAATAAGAAAATGCCCTTAATAAAACATGAATATGATGTCAAAACAAGCCTTTTTACAGTTTATAACAAGTCTCAAAAATGAACATAAATAGGGCTAATCTATTATGCAAAAATAGCCCTAAAAGAGAGAATAGGGACAAGGGAAAGCAGCTGGCCCCAAATGGAAAAAAGCCCTTCAACAAAGTTGAAAAGAGGCTCAAAAATAGGCACTTTACAGTTTACATCAAGCCACGAAAATAAACACAAGTGAGGCTAAACTATCATGCAAGAAAAAGGCCTAAAAGAGGGATAAAGAGACAAGTGGTAGCTGCTGGCCTCAAACAGAGGAGAGCCCTTCAACAATGTTGAAGAGGGGCTCAAAAAAATATATTTTTCAATTTATGACCAAGTCCAAAACATCTTAAAAATAAGCCTAAAATACTATGCAAAAAAAGACCTAAAAGAGAGTTAAAGAGGCAAGTGATAGTAGGAGACCTCAAACAGCAAGAGATCCTTGATCAAACATGAAAAGGAGCTCAAAATATGACTATTTATAGTTTGGGTCAGAGCCAAAAAATGTAAGAAACAAAGGCTAAGATTGCATGCAAAATAGGAACAAAAAAGAGGGAAATGAGGCTCACCCTTGTAGTCCAAACTTCTAGCAGCTTTTGGCCCAAGAAATGGTGCTCCTAAGCTCTGAAAAACAGCCTCAAGTAGCTGGAATGGAGTATGGAGGTTGTAGGCTTGGAGGTGGTGTAGGAATAAGGTGGTTTTGAGGCTTGGAGCAGAGAGAGAGAGAGAGATTTAATGCAAGACTCTCAAATGAATTTTTCGAACCCCCCTAAAATGCAGCTGAGGGTGCTGGTTTTATAGAGAGAGAGAAGGGGAAAAATGGGGGGGAAAACCAATTCAAATTTTTCCCCTCCCCAAAAGGCTAACCCTCGGGTACAGGGTCTGGAGGAAAAGGGGGGGCACAGCTGGAACATAATTGGAGAGGGAAAAATGGTCGGCCAGGTCAAAAGGGCCAAAGTGGTCAGCCACCAGGCAAGGTGGCCGGCCGACCAGGCCAAAAGGGGCAAGGTGGCCGGCCATACCCTAGGATGAAGCCCTAGAAGTTAGCTTTCCAATGCCGTAAACCTTGCATTAAAATTCCTCCTGTGGAAAAAGTTATGCCCGTTTTGGTGAAGCCGCGCAGATTTAGTCCAACCGGATTGATCCCCTACTTCAACCAATCATATCTCCCCCACCCAGACTTGTCCTTAGGAGATTCTTAAGTGTAAAATGAAGCCCCGGAAGTAAGCTTTCCAACGGTGGTGGCCTCATATCTTAATTCCTTTTTTGAAAAGAGTTTCTGAACCACTTTTGACCAAAAAAGCTATTTTTTTAGAAAAATTGATGCCCTCCCACCCTCCTACAAGCTTTCTAACAATGAAAATAAGGTCTCCACCAAAAATGAACCAAGACGGATGCAAAACGGAGGTTCGGGGGCCGAAACACGCAGTTTGGGGCCCCGAAAACAGGCTGTTAGGCATCGGAAGTGGCGTTCGACCATGAAGTTGGTCTCTCGGACCACAGTGTCCCTCAAAAGGGAGGAAATAAGGTGTATTCCAAAAATCAGAGCAAACGGAGGTGGTTAAGCGGTCTCGAACCGAGGCACACGGCCGACGGCTCCGAAAATCGAGAATCGGGCTCCAAATAGAAAAAATGGCCTACGACCACGAAACATAGCCTACGGCCACTGAGAGATGATCCACGAGACCTCTCATTCCCTTTGAGAAAAGAAAACGGAGAAAACAGAGCCTGGTTCGCAAACTGAGGTAAGGCACAAAAGAGTCCGGAAGTCCGGAGGCAAGGCTCGCAGCCGAGACTCCGCAACTTCAGGACGAGCACAATATGCAACATCACCAAGTGCTTAATCAGTGACGTCTGAGTCTTAAGGTCGGTCAAAAATGGGGTGTCTACAGTTGCTCCTCTTTGACAGAACTTGAAAGTCATAAATGACGGGAGTAAATGTCAAAGCCCAGAGACAAGCCATTTTTGACAAGGCTGAAGACTCAGACAAACAGGCGAGATAAACAAAAAGATGTGCCCGCAGGCATGCTCGCATGCATGGGGCAAAATGCAAAGCGATATGCACAAAGTTGGATGTAACTCAATGATCATGCGAAACAGCAAGCTGTAACGAAGCATAACAATGCAACAATTTTAAGCGAAAATGCAAAGCAATACTACATTTTATGCAGAAAGGATGTAAAAGAATTATTGTAATTCTCACTGCGAATACAGCGTGCATGTGTGATAGATACACAAAGTAAACGTGTGATAGATATACAAAGTGAGGATGTGTGGTAGATACATAAAGTGAACGTAGTGTGATGGATACATAAAAGGGTAAACACAAAGTGTGATAGATGCACTAAGTGAACAAGGTATGATAGATACACAAAGCGAACATGTGTGATTGATACACAAAACGAACATGTGTGATTGATACATAAAGCGAACGTGCGTGATTGATTCACAAAGTGAGCGCGTGTGATAGATACACAAAGTAGGCAAAGCAAGTGTGTGATAGATACACTATTTGAACAAAGTGTGATTGATATATAAAGGGTGAAGTGAGCAGAGTGTGATGGATACACAAAAGGCAAACACAAAGTGTGATAGATGCACTAAGTGAACAGGTGTGATGGATACACTAAAGGTGAACACAAAGTGTGATAGATACACTTAGTGAACAAAGTATGATTGATATACAGAAGGTGAACACGAAGTGTGCTAGATGCACTTAGTGAACAAAGTATGATTGATATACTGAATGTGAACACGAAGTGTGATAGATGCACTTAGTAAACAAGTATGATAGATATACTAAAGGTGAACACGAAGTATGATAGATGCACTTAGTGAACAAAGTATGATTGATATACCGAATGTGAACACGAAGTGTAATAGATGCACTTAGTGAGCAAGTATGATAGATATACTAAAGGTGAACACGAAGTGTGATAGATGCACTTAGTAAACAAGTATGATGGATATACTAAAGGTGAACACGAAGTGTGATAGATGCATTTAGTGAACAAGTATGATAGATATACTGAATGTGAACACGAAGTGTGATAGATGCACTTAGTGAACAAGTATGATAGATATACTGAAGGTGAACACGAAGTGTGATAGATGCACTTAGTGAACAAGTATGATAGATATATCTGATAGATGCACTTAGTGAACAAGTATGATAGATATACTGAATGTGAACACGAAGTGTGATAGATGCACTTAATGAGCAAGTATGATAAATATACTAAAGGTGAACACGAAGTGTGATAGATGCACTTAGTGAATAAGTATGATAGATATACTGAAGGTGAACACGAAGTGTGATAGATGCACTTAGTGATCAAGTGTGATAGATACACTAAAGGTGAAGTGTGATTGATACACAAAAGTGAATATGTGCGTGATAGATACACAAAATGAGAAATGTGTGTGATTGATACAGAAAATGAGAATATGTGTGATAAATACACAAAATGAGAATGTGTGATTGATACACAAAATGAGAATGTGTGATTGATACACTAAGTGAATGAAGTATGATTGATACACTAAATAAATGAAGTGTGATTGATACACTAACTGAATGAAGTGTGATTGATACACTAAATAAATGATCTCAAACGGAACTTCTTTGAATGAACCGTACATACAATATCGTGCATGAATGAGAAAGAAACTTGAGAGGTACAATGCAATACAATGCATGATGCAATAAACAAGCATAGCGGCGCTTTAGAAAGCACCTCATGGGGTGAGTGGCGATGAACTGTTCTACTCTGACGAGGATCTCCCCTCGTGCTCTTCGAACATTTACCTTCAACTCGCAGTACAAAGGCTCTGAAATATTGACAAGGGTTCTTCATGTAGAACACTTTGGATGCTGCCTCTCTTCCTGATCATGTTCACAACTTTCCCTATTCTCCAACGGGGTGACAAACTAGGTTGGTTCAGTATCCAGAATTGAGGTGCATACACGCTATCTCAACCTATGGGGCTTCCATACAGATTTCAAGCCGAGGACATGCCCCTAGGTATTTAAACCAGACTTTTAGTCCCGGAAATCCCAAACCTTTACGTTCTAGGCATCAGCTATTCGAACTCTAGTTTCCACCGTCGCAGTTGGTCTCCTAGGAACTCATTGCAAACACAGCCAAGATGTCCCTAGCATGAAACGGTACTCGAAGAGAGCACTTCTGATTGCCATTCTGGCTTGAAGCAGACTTGAGCTTGAGCTTGAGGTAGAGGCACACTCATACTTTGGGGCATTAACAAGGCTTGAAGAGGTAGATTCAGAACGCAATCTCGAAATTTGCAGAAGTTGAAACAAACTCAGATGCTCCAAATTTTCCCTCTTTTCTTTTGCTTTGTAGTCCGGAACCAAAATAGCTTCAGATAGGTCCTTGTTTTACTATTCTGACATGACCTGGGTTGAACCCTACGGCTTTATGAAAGAACTGATCCTTTTTTTTGCACAAATGTGGAGAACGACACGGCACTCTGAGCATAAAACGATTTTTGAAATTGAAATGAGAAATGGGTTCTCAACCGGGTATTGAGCCTACAACTGACCACAGCCAAAACGACTCAACAATGGAAAACAAAGGTAGAACGACCTAAACACAACTTAACAAAGGAAAAACAAGGTAAAATGACTTAAACAGATTTGTTAACACTCAAACGACTTAAAACAAGAAACGAGACAAACAAAACGCACAAACACAACACTCAGCTGTGTTACAAAGGCGAGAGACCTCTCGGTGTACGAGGAGCTAGTTTCTCCGGGTATTGTTTCCCACCCTTTCTCATTTGTGATTCTCACATCACTCGGCCCTCAAGCTCTGTTTTTCTGAAGAAAAAAAAAAGAAAAAAAAAAACCCTTTCCTCACTTTTTCTCTCGGCGCACACCTCTCTATTGTTCAATCTCTCATTTTAAATCCCTCCCCTGGGTGGTTGATAGATAAACAGAAAGTTGTGGGCTTTTGCCCTTAGCATTCTGCTAGATTCTCTTTCTTTTGCTCGCAACAGTGAACTTCCCCCACCGAGGGGTTGCGATGTGGCTGGATGTGCAGCAGATCTGCAATTGACATTGGTTGACTATGCTCTACTGGGGAGTTTAGACGTGGTTCGATCTGTCCAGATGAGGGAATGAAATATCCTGCCCCATTCTAGTTCGTGCTTCGCACTTGGCTTGATACCTCGTTGCTTGGAGGATATGAGAGCTTTCAGCCCTTTTCTGTTTAGCTTCCGCTGTGCCCTTTTTGGCGAATAAGGTGCCCTTTCCGGCAAGTATGGTGCCCTTTCTGGCAAATGCATTGACAACGGATGAAAGACAGGAAGCCTGACTCAACTGTGCCCCTAGTTCATTATTTTGACCATTTTTTGTTTTTGGCTTCTGCTTAAAACGATTTTAACCAAAATGAGAGTTAGATTAACGCACTTGTTCGATTTTTTGATTTAAAATCATGCAAGTTAGGCTATGAGCACTGAAAATTTTCCTTTTTTGGGTCCAAGAAATGGTCCAGTTTTGGAAAAATTGAAATAATTTTTGAGATAATTAGTCAACCTCAGTAGAAATTCTCAAAAACTATTTTTGCAAACGGCCACTTGCTCAACGAGCATGAAACCTACTCCTGAGATGCACAACCTCAGATCCAAAGGAAAACTACCCCGTGCTTGAAAAGAGCCGCATGGCAACGGAAAGTTGCCCCTTGTTTGAACGGCACCGCGGCGCATTGAATGGCAACGGAAAGTTGCCCCTTGTTTGAATGGCACCGCAGTGCATTGTAGGTAATCCTCAGAGTGATGAACGCAACCAAACCCTCGGATATAGTGAAGACAAAGACCAGAACCATCACATGGACATAATCAATTCAGAAGTGTTTATGTGGCTAGACTTCAGAACGAAGTTGCCTACGTATCCCAAAGATGGGAATCAAGCCTTACGTAGTTCGGGGTCAAGGTACACTCGGGTATTAGCCTCTCCTTTTTAGGCTCTAACTTTTGCCAAGGCGCCCGTTGCGAGTTTTCGACCTTGCGAGCTTTGTTCTTCTTTCTTTTTTTTCTTTTTTTTTATGTTCTTTTCATTCTTTTTCTTCTTCTTTTTTTTTTGCATTTTTTTTGTATATTTTTTTTTGTCTCGCTCTAACTTTTGCTTGGGTCGCCCTTCTGGGTTTTCGACCCAGCGAGCCTCTCAAAGGGTAAAAGTGTAGCTTGGTCCATGCCAAATGGTTGTAGGGTTTTGAAGTCATCCGTATCCAGGAGAGTGGCTGTTGATTTGCAAAAGGACTCATCTTCGGCTCTTCGAGCACATCTGACATCTTTGCCCCTAGTTCGAAGGGTGCTTTCGTCCTAGCTTCGCAAGCTATTTTTGGTGACATCTGGTCTTCTTGATCTGACTTTCTTGCCCCTAATTCGAGGGCTGCTTCGAATCTAGCCACACAAGCCTCACATTGTGGTTGACCATTGAACACTCTGAATCCGAGTTGAAGGTTTGAAAGCAAGGGGTCGAGTCTCGAGGCTGAGAGCGATCCTAGGCTGCTCAATCTCAAGAGCGATTCTACACAGGTCTTCGCAAGACCGCGCAAAACATTTTTTTTGAAATTTTTTAAGGAAGCGACTAGTCGCTCGCGCTAAAGACAGTGTAGAACCAATCTGGATCAAGCCAGGATCCTTCCCAATACTCACACTAACAAGCATGATTTCATTCATTAAGGGCGTAGCATGCCTCTCTTTCTCTCAATTGATCAAATTTTTGCAAATCCCGAGGAATTCCTTCCTTTTTGTTTTCACCGCAGTGTTCAAAAAGCTTTGAAAAACTTAGGTCAATGCAATAGTTTCAAGGCACAAGAGAGCAGGTGGAATGCACTGCCATTTCATTCAAAACTTCTGGCACAACTGGCGCAAGGCAGAAGCAAACACGAGAGTGTGAAAATCACTGCTATTTCATTCAGATCTGTTGGCACAACTGGCTCCCTGGCAGAAACAGACTCAAAAAAACGAAAAAGAAAATGGTGACGCCCGAGGTAATACCCCCGGAATCACCCGACTCCTATACAACAAGACTGACTCGATATAACAAGACAGACTTGAAACAAAAAGACTGACTCAAAACGGACTCAAAACAACAAGACTGACCCAATACCCAAGTCAGAAAACACAAAAACCAGCATTTACAAATGCTTAAAACAGTGCGTACCATACGCCATATCTGGAGTAAATCGAGTGCCATCCGCAGGTGGTTCATCCCCCGATCACATAGTCACATTATCCCCCACAGGTTCACTGGTCAAGTGCCGATAAACTTTGCTGGACTGGCACGGGGATGACCCTGTTGTCAAACAGATCTTGTACATCATGGCGCAGCATTTAAAGCAATCGGTGTCATGACCGGTTTCGATGGTAGGCACGATTTAGTCGGTCATGCTTTGCGAGGATAGGATCGGGTAGGGGCCGTTGTTCCAGCCAGATGTCCTTTCCGAGTAAGACTTCTAGAGCCTTTGACAAAGGCATATGAAGTGGAGTGAAAACCCTCTTGACTCGGGTAGATATTTGGCCGTCATGAGCTACTTCCTGACACACCGTGAATGGGGTAGCCTTTTTGATGTGGTGGTGGTGACCATGCCCACTTCAAGATCTTGCATTGCATCACCACCGGTGGTCGATTGAATCAAGGAAAACGCCCGCATAGACTGCTCTTTCTCCTGGTCAATGAGGCCCTGCTTCATGGCATCCTCGATCTGTACTCTTATCTCATGCAAATCTGAAAAGGTAGGGAAGGGGAGCACGATCATTTTCTCCATTAGTTTGGGCTGGAGGTTGCGCACAACCATCCGTATTTGATCCTTATCCGTTGGCCTAATGGTCATCATTGAGGCCTTAGCCCTCCAGCAGGTTACAAAGTCAGAGAAGCCCTCTTTCGGCTCTTGCCTGGTCGTCTCGAGATCATGGGTTGTGATCTCAATCTGGGTATTGTATGAATATTGTGCGACGAAGGCCTCGGCCATCTCCTCCCAGCTTCGTTTCACTGAATCCTCCAATTTGGCGTACCAGATGGCCGCAATACCCGACAGGGTCCTGCCAAAAAGGGAGAGCTTCTATAATCTTGCCAAGCCCATCGGGCACAGAACATCTGAAAACAAACTCAGGTGGACCATGGGATCTCCTGACCCGTCAAAACAATCGATGTGAGGCATCTTGAACCTGTCCGGCAATGTCACCACCGAATCAGTATATCCATATCCAATGTCCGGGATGGAGTTGACTCCCTGAGATTTCTTAAACATCTTCTCAAGTTTGCTCAATTTCAACGCTGTAGGGTCGACCTCGAACTCGAAGGGAGAGTCCGGCAGATTGGTAGGTGCTTTGGATAGCTGGGGTAAAATTGGGAGTGGAGCAAGCCCTACTGGAATGTCCGTACCTTCCTGGACATTTGGCATCTCCCCAGGTGCTGGAGTGGGGGAGGAACTTGTTGTGAAGCAAACACACCGCTTTGCTGTTGCAACCTAGTGATGAGCTCAGCCTGCTAAGCCATGATTGCAGCCTGCTGTCTGGAAAATTCCGCTTGGCGGACAGCTTCTTGCTGCATGAGTTTCATAGTTTCCTGCATTTGACGCATCATTGCCTCCATCCTGATGTATTCTGCTGATCCATCTGACTGACCGGTGGATCTATCTCTATGGCAACAATTGAGACCTCAGTCCGACTGTTAAGGGCCACTAATCTGGTAACTGCTGAACTGGTGATTTGTGCCTGACTGGCCCTTTTACCCTATTTCTGACGAAGGAACACTAATTTGCCCTTAAACTGAATCTCTGACCTAACAAAGTCTATTAGCACAAGTCCGATGAACCTCGGGGGATATTGGAGCCTTCTGAAGCTATGGTTCCAAAACTACCCCTAGCAAAAGAGAAAACAGAAAGTATCTCAGCCAGATTTCACCTGAACAGATACGAGCATAGTTGAATGACTGTGCTCTCTACTGAATTCTGCCCAAAATTCTGCCGGTAAACTGATACCCCTGGGTAAAACTGGTTCGCCAAATACTAATGCCCTCAGGCCTGATACACAGACTTGTAAACTGATACATGCATTCCTGTAGAGACGCACTCTAAAAGCACATAACAAGCAAGTGAGAGCCAAAACAACCCTATGTTGGGGTAGGGTTTCCCTGTCCTATTTTGTCAGGAGCTAGGGTTTCACTACGCACGCAGTGGTTTCAAACAACCTATATCGGGTAAGCAACATGTCCTAGTTTGGAATGGTCACTACGGATTCCGAATATGCACTAGGTCGAATGGTCAAAAAGGGTGCCCCGGTAAAACCGAGGTTTATGTTCCCGTACTGGCAGAGCCCACAACCAGTAAGCCTTATGGTCATGCCTTGACAAGACAAGCCTCCGGCAAACCGTTCAGGAATAGCAGATGGCAAACACGGTGTCATAGGCGCACCAATGCAAAAGCAATGCAAAGAAACACACAAGTGTAGTCAAAACCAGATATCATGAGTTCGAGTCAAGTTCTCTAAATCCCCAGCAGAGTCGCCAGAAACTGTAGACGTCCCCGAACGCCCCGGGAGGGAATGAAGTCCCCCGTTCCGTTCGTCTTGGGCTCACTACAGTTCAGGACTCAAATGTCACGGTTCTTAATCTGAACCAAAGAGTCCAAATCTGGCAAATCGTTTTGAGAAAACAGATTTTTTTGAAAGAAGTGCCAAACATGGATTGCTTTGCCAGATACAGAGTTGTCACCTAAATATTTTATTTTGGGAAATTTAGGAAACCCTGACTCGTTGCCTAAGGCCACATGTCCGTCATCACCAAAGTTGCCTCGGCTTGGGAACTTGGGTACAATTGGGGAAGGTCACTTCGTGAGCACCCCCGCTCGCCCGATCAAAGATCGGCCTCTACTAACCATGATATCTAGTTTTGAAAACATTATGCGTTCTTATTCCAGTTATTAGCCTAGATTTACTATGTGATGCGCACAGCATACAAGTATAGACCAGGTCGCCTGAATTGGAACAAAACATTCCATTTTTGTTTTTGAAAAACGGTTTGCTACTCGCAAGTAAGCTTAAAATGCAGATTTTGCCACCCTCGGGTGGGCTTAGAAAAGATGGCTTTGCCACTATCTAGTGGGCTTTAAAACACACAGTCAATGCATTGTTCCAATCCAAATAACATAACCTTCACCCACAAGCATATAGGCAGTTATATCATATAAGCACATAGCCTCATGGTAAGCATGCTATCATGGCAGTCACTCACACTCATGCAAGGATGCTAAAGCGTAAAACTTACCGAGTACTCCAAGCCAAAACAGAAGCTAATTAGAAATCCATGCATGATCCTAATTATACAGAAATGCCTAATACAACACATGCAATAATGCAACTATAACAGGCTCGGCTATTCTAAACATGGCATATAGAATGCTACAACTAACAAGTACTCAACTTGGAATTGAAATACAATGCAGTGAATTATGATGCGCCGAGCCCGGTACATACAAAATGAATGAATGAATGCAAACATGCTATCATACTGTATGCTAATTGAAACATACCCTAATCTAACCATCATAAGCAGGTAAATAAAAGGGAGAAAGACGTGGGGTTGGAAAACATACATCACACGCACGCACACTTATTACAACATTGTGCCTTCGCTCGGAGGGTCCGAATAAATAATACAGTCCTAAATAAATAATTACAGTCCGAATAAATACAAAATCCTAATTAATTAACAAATTAACTAGGAAAGCTATAAACTAACATGCAAGCTAGGGACTGCCTCAAACTCTGCTCCGGATGATGAACGATGCATGTTCGGGTTGCTTGGCGCGGAAATCCATCGCGATGCCCCGATTAGCCTCTGTTTACAATTAAGCCCGGAATATTGCGCGAAGTTCCAAGAGATTGCCGGTTTTTGATTTGCTGCAACAGAGAGCAGGAAAGGGGCATGGCAATGTATTTTCACATATGTATGCTTGACTACTCTTCAAGGAGCGTAGTCCTCGATCCTCATGCCACCAATCACGCATATCGATGCATGATGGCCGAGGAGTCGAATTGCACAACTCAATATGGAATGAATGCACATGAAACATAACAAGGCCTAGACTCCATCATGGATAATCTGGAGTGTCGGTGACCGGGAATTGAGACACGTTCCGTCACTCGAAGTACGAAACGTACCTCGTTTCCCGTGCTCGGGCTAACTCCTATCCCAAACACAATGCGATATGCATGACATGCATGGATGCAACTAAGATACGACCTAACATGTGCAATGCTATGAAATGGCATACACGATGCACGAGGTAACATGGCATATACAATGTGCTAACATACAACCTAGCATACACAATGCTATGAAATAAAATGGCATACGCAATGCATAATGGACTTACACCAACACAAGTGGACCTCAGCCACACTCACATAGGAGGCCATGAGATGGAAATGACACACTCGAGATGCGTGCACACATACACGCAAACCGAGGATCGATCCTAAGGCACGAATGCCACTCTACCCAAGCATGGTAAGGCATGGAACATGGCATACAAACATGTGAATTTCAGCGCTAAAATATGATGCTAAACAGCCCCGAAACATGGCAATATGGCACCCGATGCATGGAATGGACCCCGAAACTCAAAACTAGGCATACGCAATGACCTATAGCTATACAAAGCATGCATTATTTGATCATGAAGCATGAAGACAGAGTCAAGGCAGTCTCAAAACAAGAACTTTCTTAGTTCAAATCATGGCCAAAAGGTGTTAGCAAGATGGGCTAAAGTAGCATGCAATTTTACTAGTAAACAAGGGTTACATGGCATGTATATGAAGCAAGTGAGAACTCATCAAACCAGCAAAAATCAGTGAATAAAACATGCCAAAATATTCCTAAATAACCATGGAAATGCAGCCAACACATGCACAAATGAGGGGCTCCTTTAGAGGGCATACAAAGGGATTATTAGGCACATACAAGATAGACATGAAGCATGACCGAAAAAAATCTGGAAATCAACTATGGTAGTCCCAAAACTCACCAAATTGACCCTAAAATGTGACTTTAAAACATGTAAAGAGAGGTCCCTTTGAAAGGCCAAAATGACCACCAAATAAGTCAAGGTGAGAGGGGGTCACCCCGCTCTGATTTGGAGGCTCAAAATAGTATCAAAGCCACTGGAAATCCACTAGATTCCAGTGGCTAGAAGGTCAAACAAGGCATGCAACAAGGGCTAGGGTGTAAGGCCCAAAACAAGGGACAATCAAGCATTCAAGGAAGTATGTGACCTCAAATAAGAAAATGCCCTTAATAAAACATGAATATGATGTCAAAACAAGCCTTTTTACAGTTTATAACAAGTCTCAAAAATGAACATAAATAGGGCTAATCTATTATGCAAAAATAGCCCTAAAAGAGAGAATAGAGACAAGGGACAGCAGCTGGCCCCAAATGGCAAAAAGCCCTTCAACAAAGTTGAAGAGGGACTCAAAACAAGGCACTTTATAGTTTACATCAAGCCACGAAAATAAACACAAGTGAGGCTAAACTATCATGCAAGAAAAGGGCCTAAAAGAGGAATAAAGAGACAAGTGGTAGCTGCTGGCCTTAAACAGAGGAGAGCCCTTCAACAATGTTGAAGAGGGGCTCAAAAAAAGATATTTTTCAGTTTATGACCAAGTCCAAAACATCTCAAAAATAAGCTTAAAATACTATGCAAAAAAAAGGCCTAAAAGAGAGTTAAAGAGGCAAGTGATAGTAGGAGACCTCAAACAGCAAGAGGTCCTTGATCAAACATGAAAAAGAGCTCAAAATATGACTATTTACAGTTTGGGTCGGAGCCCAAAAATGTAAGAAACAAAGGCTAAGATTGCATGCAAAATAGGAACAAAAAAGAGGGAAATGAGGCTCACCCTTGTAGTCCAAACTTCCAGCAGCTTTTGGTCCAAGAAATGGTGCTCCTAAGCTCTAAAAAACAGCCTCAAGTTACTGGAATGGAGTATGGAGGTTGTAGGCTTGGAGGTGGTGTAGAAATGGTGTAGGAGCAAGGTGGTTTTGAGGCTTGGAGCAGAGAGAGAGAGAGAGAGAGATTTAATGCATCAAATGAATTTTTCTAACCCCCCTAAAATGCAGCTGAGGGTGCTGGTTTTATAGAGGGAGAGAAGGAAAAAATGGGGGGAAAAACTAATTCAAATTTCCCCCCCAAAAGGCTGACCCTCGGGTACAGGGTTTGGAGGAAAAAGGGGGGCACAGCTGGAACACACTTGGAGAGGGAAAAATGGATGGCCAGGTCAAAAGAGCCAAAGTGGTCAGCCACTAGGCAAGGTGGCCGGCCGACCAGTTTAGGTGGCCGGCCGACCAGGTCAAAAGGGGCAAGGTGGCCGGACACTTCCTAGGATGAAGCCCCAGAAGTTAGCTTTCCAATGCCGCAAACCTTGCATTAAAATTCCTCCTGTGGAAAAAGTTATGCCCGTTTTGGTGAAGCCGCGCAGATTCGGTCCAACCGAATTGATCCCTACTTCAACCAATCATATCTCCCCCGCCCGGACTTGTCCTTAGGAGATTATTGAGTGTAAAATGAAGCCCCGGAAGTAAGCTTTCCAACAGTGGTAGCCTCATATCTTAATTCGTTTTTTGAAAAGAGTTATGCCCGTTTCGGTGAAGCCGCGCAGATGTTTTCCTCCTTCCCGGATTCATGTTGAACCACTTTTGACCAAAAAAGCTATTTTTTTAGAAAAATTGTTGGCCTCCCACCCTCCTACAAGCTTTCTAACAATGAAAATAAGGTCTCCACCAAAAATGAACCAAGACGGATGCAAAACGGAGGTTCGGGGGCTGAAACACGCAGTTTGGGGCCCCGAAAACAGGCTGTTAGGCATCGGAAGTGGCGTTCGACCACGAAGTTGGTCTCTCGGACCACAGTGTCCCTCAAAAGGGAGGAAATAAGGTGTATGCCAAAAACCGGAGCAAACGGAGGTGGTTAAGTGGTCCCAAACCGAGGCACACGGCCGACGGCTCCGAAAACTGAGAATCGGGCTCCAAATGAGAAAAATGGCCTACGGCCACTGAGAGATGATCCACGAGACCTCTCCTTCCCTTCGAGAAGAGAAAATGGAGAAAACGGAGCCTGGTTCGCAAACTGAGGCAAGGCACAAAAGAGTTCGGAAGTCCGGAGGCAAGGCTCGCAGCCGAGACTCCGCAACTTCAGGACGAGCACAATATGCAACATCACCAAGTGCTCAATCGGTGACGTCTAAGTCTTAAGGTCGGTCAAAAATGGGTGTCTACAAGGAGCTAGTAGTTATACCTCTTGAAGAGGAATAACACTTTTGTTCACAAACCAACAAGTTCTCACTCTCGATGGCTGAAATTTGGACTCAATAATCTTAGCAAGGAGAGCTCTAATATTAGTTTAGAAAGTGTTTAGGTAAGGTGTGTGTGTTCCAAGATGGAGATAGAGATAGACATAGAGAGAAAATTTCAAGAATTGGAACTTTTGGAAATTTTTTCAACTTTAAACCATGAAGGAAAACCTGGTATATATAGAAAAACAGCTGCCGCCCCCCCCTTCCAAGTTGAAAATGTCATGCATGGAACAGCTGGATCTTTTGGGGGACAGTTGGCCAAAAATGTCTATGTTTTTCACTAGTGGTCAAGCAGCGTAGTGAATTGCCGCATCACGTAAAATGCTTCTAGGCCCGACTTCAAATGGGCATATCTCCTTCATCCGGACTCAGTTTTAGGTCAGTCTTGAGTTGAAATTGAAGCCCCCTGAAGTCTACTTTGCAATAGTGGTAGCTTCACATCTAAATTTTAAGTGTACAAAGAGACATGCCAATTTTACTGAAAGTTACTCATTTCTATCTTAACCGGATTGATGCCTAACTTTAAACAGACATATCTCCCTCATCCGGACTCGGCTTTAGGAGATTCTTGAGTCTAAATTGAAGCCCCAAAATTCCACTTTCCAATGGTGGTCGCCTCACAACTAAAGTCTAAGTGTGCAAAGAGATATACCTAATTTAGTGAAGGCTGTTCAGTTCTCTCTTAACTGTTTCATGCTCAACCATTTCTCAACTAGTTTTCTTCCCTCTCCTCCAATTTTCTTCAACTCCAAACCTATACATAAAATGTTTTAAATATTTTTCAATGAGTTCACCTATCTTCCATTTATTTCCACTTTGTCCTTGCTCGATTTATCGAAAAGTGCAACTTTTAAACGAAATGCGAGCCTAGGAACATCGTAGAAACATTTGGAAAAATATTTTGAAAGAGAGGGTTTTAAGGTTTAAAATAGTTTTGGTCCAAAATGGGGTGTAAGGTTGGGATTTAGAAGCTCTTCTTGTTGGAGAAATCGAACGTTTGTACAACATATCTTTCATCATCGAGTGATCAACCTGAGGCGTCCAAGTCTTAAGGGCGGTCAAAAATGGGGTGTCTACACACTACCTCTATCTTGGATGAATCTATAGTCACCCCTTCCCTGGATACCACATGGCCTAAGAACTTAACCTCTTTTAGCTAGAATTTATACTTCTCAAACTTAGCATAGAGTTTATGGGCTCTGAGTAACTCAAGTACTACCCGCAAATGTTCCTTGTGCTCCTTCTCAAAGGGTGAATAAATCAAGATGTCGTCTACAAAAACAACCACAAAACGATCTAGAAATTCATGGTAGATCCGGTTCATCAAGTCCATAAACACATCTGGTGCATTAGTGAGCCCAAAGGGCATCACTAGAAACTCGTAATGGCCATACCGCGTACGAAATGCCGTCTTTGGGATATCCTCCTCCTTACCCTCAACTGGTGATAACCTGATCTTAGGTCTATCTTAGAAAAGTAACAAGGCCCCTTCAACTGATCAAACTAATCATCTATATGAGGCATTGGGTATTTGTTCTTGACAGTTACCCCGATTCAACTTCCGATAATCTATACAAAGTCGTAACGCACCATCTTTTTTTTTAGCAAAAAAAGCCGGTGCTCCCCAAGGCGAGGTACTAGGGAGAATTAAACCCTTATTTAACAATTCCTAGAGTTGAATCTTCAGCTCACTTAACTCAGTAGGTGCAAATCTATATGGTACCATAGAAATCGGTGTCGTACCAGGCATTAGGTCAATAAAGAACTCGATCTCTCGGTGAGGTCATAAACTGGTAAGATCCTTCGGAAAAACATCCGGGTCTTCACAAACTACCCTTAGCAACTCAACTCGGACTTCATCACACTTAGTACCCAAGAAGTTAGAAAGAATACAACTAAGCTCACTCCTACCACGCGGATCATATATTGGTGATAAGACTTTATCCACCTGGTCCCCCAAAAAGTAAAAAAAATCACCGCTCAAAGTACATACAGTAACCCTCTTATAGTAGTAGTTTACAACAGCCCTATAGGATAACAACCAGTCCATACCCAATATAACGTTAAAGCTAGATATATCAATCAATACAAATACAAAAGGAAGTCAGCAACTTGCAACCTTTATGTCACAACCCCGACACTCCTGCTTCAAAATAACCTCACCACCAATAGGTGACTCTACAAAGATAAGGGATGCTAACTGAGCCAACTCTAACCCCCAAAATCGATACAAATGCAGAGAAGATAAATGAATGGGATTCACCCCTATCAATTAACATATTAGCAACCAAATTGCAAAACAAGAAGGTACCTCTCACTACCGAAGGCATTGGTACTAGATCTGGTGCGATAACAGCATATACACGTCCTGTTGGCCTCTGATCTATCTGTTCTCCCCTCAAAGCATAAGCTTGCTACACAAACTAAGCCGAAGAGGCTCCCTAATTGGCCCTCGAGGCCTGTGCTAACTGAGCTAGCTGGTAACTTTGTGTCTGTCTCGAACTAGACGCACTAGGTGTGCCACCCAACTGTGGGCAAAATCTCTTCATGTGTCTCGCTTGCCTACACTGATAACAAGTGAGCGTTTGTCCTCTCCCTTGACTCTGGCTCTGAGAACGAGCTGAAGACGGTGCAGACTGTTGCCCTTCTCCTCTCTGCAGACAAGCCGGAGACTTGTGGCCCAACTGACCACACTCGAAACAAGTGAAATCTCCCTGACCACTTCTCTCAGAACCTGAACTCGGCACTGGAAAAGTGGAACTCGACTGAACTCCCTGGGACTGCTGTGGGTTAAAACCCTTCTGCCTCTTATTGTCCCCTTGAATGTCCTGGCTCCTCTTAGAGCCCCTTATCCTCTCCTCTTCCATCTGCATCACGGTCTCTAGATGAGCCGCCGCCTCCACAAGGCATCCATAATCCCTAATCATCGACCCGACCACTTTAAACATGAGCTTGGTCCTCAGCCTCTTCTCAAACTCCAGATAACGACGCTCTTCAGTTGCTACTAACTCTAGTGCAAACCTAGAGAGGCTAGTGAATACAGCCTCAAACTCGGCCACCGGTGTGCTCAACTGCTTAAGCTGAGAAAATGATCCCTCAACTTCCCCCTAATAGTGGGAGACAAGAACTTACCCTGGAAGGCGTCAACGAAAGCCTCCCAAGTCACTCCAATGCGCCCACACGCATACTTTCACTATTGACCTGCATCTCCTTTTAGTTGGAAGGATGCCAATGTCATCTTCAAACCCCCATCTTCGATGTCGAGCATCTCAAATGTCTTCACCATCTGCTCTAGCCACTCATCCGCTTTCAATGGCTCCTTGGGATCACCCAAAAACTCATCTGAATTCAACCGGAAGAACTCCCGCTTTAGAAAAAACGGCCCTGCCTCAGCTACTTGGGCCTAGACTTGATTATCAGCCCTGAGAATGTCCATGGATTCCCTCGATGCTCCGACCATTTCGCAGGCTAAGGTGCCTATGGCCTGTTGACCAACTAGTTCGACCACATTGGCCTAACAAACACATTCCTCCCCGTGTCAAATATCATCCCAGACGACATCTCTATTGTTTAGGCCTACCATGTCTACCACCACGCCCACGCCCACGCCCGACATCCTAAAAAAGGTAATGAAAGAGATTAGTACATTTACAAATGTGCCAAAGCTAATTCACTCAAGTCCTAATGCGGTGGACAACCGTAATTCACTCCACACAAGCACGTAGTCACATAAACACATATGAATTTCATTCTTATATAATGATCATCTCACGGCGTTACCAAAGTTCCAATTAGAAACAGCAGTGGTCAAGTGCTCTTCTAATAGGACTTCTAGAAATCTGTAGACTCAATCAACATCCTAGAAATCCCATACCTGTATAATCACATGAGCATGTAATCATATAAGCACATATCATTCGTATTAAAGTCTCTAGCAAGCGAGACAAACCCATTGTGCTATTAACCACTCTTCACGTACATAAAGTATTCAAACCCGATACGCTCTAATACCAAGTTATAACGCCTTGAAAATAATATAATAATTCAACAGTAAAGACTAATACAAAATGACATAAACAGAGTATTAGGCTTTCATTATCAGAGTCCATTTACAAAAGGATACATGCATTACACATTCATAAGCTCTACCCTGAATCTATAGCATGTGACACCAAACTAAATGATCAACGAAATAAATACTCTACGGGCTTACATCTTTCCAAGATAGTTCTTGGTTACAACAAAAGTGAGCCTAGCTCAACACAATTTAAAGCCCTTGACTATACAAAAATAGATATAACAAAATAGAAGCTCTTGCTCCCAATCCTTCTAAGCTATTGCCTTGGCGAAGGCATATCACCGGCACTTGAAAATAGTTTTTTCCAAATAGGGTAAGCCAAAACCCAACAAAAACAATCTAGCACAATATATGAATCTTAACAAAGGTATAAATATGAAATACATATCTAATGCCCATTATGGTATTAATCATATCCTACAAGATCATAATATATCAAATTTCTTTATTCCAGTGCGTTTTATCTCAATTTCATTCGTGTCAATTCATTTCACCCCAATTCATGAGTCATATTCATTATTATTTAGACAATCCAACTGAGACTACAACTCAGTGGTTCTCAAACATGTATGATCAATACACAACACTTCAATTTGTCATTTTACAGAAATTTCGTCCACGAGAATCGGCACCCATGTATACGCGCGATTTTCGGGACTTACACCCAGGACACACAGGCCAACTTAATTCAATGGAGTCCATCCTCTTTCTTCTCCCACATATGGAGTACAGCCCCTTTCTCCTCCCAAATATCATACATATACAATGTATTACAACACAGTCATATTCAATGACAACCAATAAGAAATTAGTTTCAATTCGTCTAATCCTCATACAATTTCTACAACAATCATGGCTATCCTCCACCGATAGCCCAAAACAAATATTTCTAAACAGATATATAATCTTTACCACATATAAAGTATCCAAATTCTCATAGGTGTGAGATAATACATATCTAACTCCACCATTTGTATAAATAACCACCCAATTTCACACTTTCACCACGAATTTCATTATTTATACAAAATAATCATTTGAGTCATTTTGGGACAAAACTCTCATTTTCCCAATTTCATCCCAAATACCAAAAATCAACCATTTTAGCACAACCCAAGCTCACAATTACTCCCATAACTATTTCCACTACATTCATTCAAAAACCTGTCTTGTAATTTTAAACTAAAACCCTAGGTTTGTTCAAAACTACCTCAAATCCCAATCTTTTTTACACAACAACCAATAACTACGCTAAAACTCATAGAAGAGTGTAAAGAGTCCCTACCTCAAGCTTAGAAGACCAAAGAGAGAGATAGAGAAACTTCAAAGACACCATAACCAAGCTTTAATTGGATCAAAAGAGAGCTCTTAAGATGCACTACCTTTTTAACAAAGGCACACAGATAGAGAGATCACTAGATCTAGGTGAAAATATAAAGAGAAGGCAAGTTTTAGAGAGAGATGGTCTCAACTTTAGGGTTTAGAGAGAAATATATCTGAAAAAGTGATGTAAAATGACCTTTTCGTGAACTGATATACGCACAGTCTGCTCGAGCGCGGGAAGTAGCGTTCGAGCGTCAGACACAACAAGTTGTTCTACTCGAGTGCGAGAAGTGATGCTCGAGCGCCAAGACACAAAATAAAAGGGCATTACCGCTCAAGCTCAAGAAGTGACACTCGAGCGCAGAATACACACATCTAGTAGTTTTGTAGACAATAGACCAACGTTCAAGTAACAGAAAGGGCCGCTCAAGTGCTCACCCGCTCGAGCGTAGAATATATCCTCCCAGTAATTTTGCAGACCTGCAAGAGTACTAAGAGTTCACAAAGCCTGCTCGAGCATAAAAAAGTGTCGCTCGAGAGGAGAAGCAAAATTCTGAGCAACAAAAGTTTGAAAACTAAGCAACCAACTTGTTCCAAACACAACCACTACAACCCAAAAGTCAAACTTAAGGAGATACAAGGGAAACAAGCCGTAAACAACAATGTGAAATCATCCAACCTAAGTCCGAGATACAATAAGGGTCGGGTCAAAACCGGAATCGTTATATAGGGATATGTTTGGGTTTAGGGTAAAATCACTCAATTGAATGTAAAGGGTAGAAATGGAAGATGGGCTAAATTATTTTGGGTCAAGACTTCTTGGGAATTAAGTCTGGTCCAAAGGATCGACTCGTAACTCCCCGTTTAAAATAAAACAAGAAAGAGAGATATACATGGGTCACTACAAATGCATATATCTATATATATATATAAGAAGTCCTTACTTGTTTGAGATTCGTACCTTTTTTTTTTTTCCTTTTCTTTTTGCCCTTCGATTATTTTAATACTTCATTGTTGCTTTAGGCCTTTTAGATAATTTGGTCACTTTTTTGGATTTCTTGGTAAATTTACATTTTCTTTATTTTAATTTAGCCTCACGTATGGCTCAATGATTGCATTTGAAAAAATTTACTTTATTATCCTTTCTACTTTGAGAATATTATGACTCACCTTTATTTGTTCTGCCTGATGTAATTTTTTTTTGGTTTTGGGAGTTCTTTATAACATTTGGATACTTTGGTTTTATAGAATTTATTACTTGTTTTTTGCACTATAGGACATGTGATTTTGTAAAATTCGATAGTCAAAATAAGTTTGAATTTCTCTCAAATTAAAATCTAAATTTGGGAGAATTTGAAAGATTTGTGAAGTTCATCATATGTACCATTTTGATAAAGTAAATCAACCAAAACATTTTTTTTATCAAATTTGTTTTCAAAAAAATAGACAAGTGTATTTTTTAAAATAAACCACTTTTTTCTTAAGAGACAAACACAATAAAATAAAAAAGTTACAATTGTTGGATCAAATTTTTTTTTTCTATCGATCATATACATGAAGAATCTTAAAAAATGAATGGTTTATATTATTAAAACGAGACTTGCCGTTGGCTCCATGATCCTTTTAAGTTTCTCAAGATTAAATTTGAAGGTAAAAGAAGTTAAAAGTAATTACATATTTTTATTCTATGATAAGAACAACTTCAATTATAGAAGTGTCAAAGTTATTTTTTAACTCATTACAGTGTAAAATATATATATATATATATCTATATTTTTTTTTTTTTGTTGTTTTGAGAATAATCTTTGGAGAGGTTATTTTGTGGACTAGAAGCAATACTTTACACTACTTATTATTTAATACTTGTCAAATTATTTTTTAATATTCTAACAAGAAATGCTGAATCTTACAATTTTAACCAATAATATCAAGTACAGGCACCATGTGAACTTGTCCCAAGGTCACAATATAATTTTTCATAGTCATTGTAATAGCAAGGACCAAAAGTACTCTAAATTCCAAGTTTTTGTTTGATTTGATTTTTAAAGTCTGTTTTTAGAAAGAAAAAAATTGTAAAAACTAAAATTTATTTTGGTGATGAAAAATATTAACAACATTCATCATTTTCATATAATTTTATCTTTTTAAAAAGTAGAGATAAATTTTTAAAATTTCAAAATATCTTTTTGTTTCTTTTAGTTTGGTTGGTGAATTACTTTGGGTGGAGGGTTGGATTAATTGTAATTAGCCTAATAGTACAAAACTTGATTTTTTTGGGGGGGGTAAATTACAAATACACCCCTAAGGTTTGCTTTAAGAGTGCTGCTATTAGGACCTACCAAAATTCTTTGGACCCCCCATTTCTTTGGACTCCAACCCTAAACCCTAAATTTTAATAATATTTTTTTGGACACCCCACTTATTACCAAATCTACCCATATTCATAATATTTTCACAATGAAATGCACACTCACCTAATTTTTTATCCCTCTCCTTCCCTGACTCACTCAATTTTCAGAGTTTGGAGCTTTGGTCCAGTATAGAATTCTTGGACTCCAACCCTCCATCACTCTCGTCGTCGTCTCGGCCGTCAACGGAGCATTCCGACGACTCTCATCTTCTCTGAACGCTCTCCATATCGCCCAATCAGTAACCTCTCTCATCCTCTCATCATCATCTTCTTCATTGCTTTTTGTATCTTTCTCATCGCTGAGATCGATCAAAGATACTCCAATTTCTACGAGATTTGTATAACCATTTGCAAGATGAGGAAAAACAAAATCATCGTCTGAATCGCCATCAGAATCATCATCTGAATCGCCATCAGAATTCTGAATGTAGCCCGAAACAATTTGTTCACCACTGTGTAGCCAAAAAAATGTATTTTGTTCAGAACTAAACAATAATGATCCTGTCAGCACTGTATGTCCGAACAAAATTTGTTCATCACTGTGTAACTTGAATCCATTCCAATTCACAACTTAAAATAATATGAATTAAATCCATTCAAAACACATAACTTAAATCCATTTTAATTCACTCTTTTCCATTCTAAGTTAGTTTAACAAAAAAAATTACATAACTGACTATCTGCATTAATGTTCGGAACCTATGTATTGAACGAAAGGATTATGTTCAAGATCAGATATCGAACATAATTCTAACAACAAGAAACCAAGATCAACAGTTGAATGAAACAAGAACTAATCAAAACGATCGAGAATGTTAATGGAAAATAGATAAACTTATAAGATGATGAAGTATACGTTATACTTGAAGCAAAATTTTCAAATTCAATAGCGTTGATGATAGTAATGAAGATGACACATTCAAGATTTAAGATGATTATGCAAAATAATAAATTTAGGGTTTATGTTAGTTGGTTATGAAAAGTAATAGATTTAGGGTTTACAAACATGGAATACGTATAGTTGGAGTTGGAGGTGGGGATAGGGGTGGGGGTGGGGGTGGGGTTGGGTGTCCAATATTATAGAATATTAGTTCTTATTGATAGGTGGGTGTTCCATTTAATAATGTCTTTTAATGTAATTTTACTTTATGATATAATTGCAATAAAAAAAATTATAAAATGAGGGGTCCAAAAAATTTTGGCAAGTGCTAATAGCAGCACTCTTGCTTTAAATATAAATTGTCCCTTGTGGTTCTGAAAATTATATTACGCTTTTTGAAAGTTTAAAATCATAACAAATAGTCATCTTTATTAATAAATTATAACGTCAATTAAGAACTTTAATAATGACCGAAATTTATTTCAATAATAATTTAATTAATTTTATTATTGTATAAGATAACAATTAGAAAATTCTTTTTTTAATTAATTTTGTTAAATAAAAAATTCTAACAATTGGGCATTTGTAATTTTCTAAACCATAGGAGACAATCCATATTTCAAACAAATCTCAAAGGGTGTATTTGTAATTTATCCTTTTTAATGATAGAGTGATTATTTGTATAGTTGTTATACTCTTAACTTTGGACTATTGTATCTTTAATTTTTGTATAATTAAATACCAGTCAGCTAAAAAAAATTCAAAATTACTTTAAACTCATGACTAAAGTAATGATAAAAGTAATTTTAGATAAAAGTAATTTTGAATTTAAAGTAAAGTTTAGTTATGAGTTTAAAGTAATCATGAATTTAGATAAAAATTCAAAATACATGATTAATTTAAAAAAATTAATTTTACATGATCATTATCCAAATACATAATAAAAATTAATTTGGTAAAAAAAATATATATATATCTAAAAGCTTTATCAATTTTATATAATTTTATCTTTAGTAGCTAAAAATAATTTTTAAAAATTAAAAAATAATTTTTTGACATTTATTTTTGTCAAATTAATTTATATTTTATCAAATTGACGATTTTGTCTTTGAAAAATCTAATAGTATCTACAATTGTCCTTATTTGGAACAAAATTCAAAATTTATGTATCACAATTGAAAAGTCAAGAACCAAAATGACAGAAGTCCCAAATTATAGAGACCATTAGTGCAATTCACTCTTTCAATGGAGTCTTAGAACTTCAATTAAGGTGACTCATTGGATTGTCAATACTTGTCTTCATAACCGACTACCTTTAGACTGGATGGCCAATCCCCTACTGCTTTGTCGAGTTTGATTAGTATTTCTGCATAATTTCTGTTTGTTTCTCTCGTGCTCCAAATTTCTTTGATAAAAAAAAATATGTATATATACATATATGTCAGTTAAATTCAAATTAGTTATATAATAAAAGAGAGAAGATAAAAGAAGGGGGAAAAAAAAAGTCAGGGGGCATTAAAGTAATTTCACATGCTTTTATTAACAGTCATCCGTTTTAAATAACAGGAGTAAAGTGTTCTAAAATTGTAGGAAGTAAAATGAAAATGAGAAACTTATAACTTAGTCAAAATTTTCTTAAACAAAAATAAATAAATAAATAAAACTCTAGACCTCAAACCACTTTTGTTGGTCCCTAGCCTAGATTTTCTAATAATTTCTTTGCGAGTTTGATTTTTTAGCTTAATTAGTTTTATTGTTTTCCTTTTTAGTAAATTTTCAAAATTATAACATTTAAAAAAAAAAAAAAAAGTTCTATCTTGATTAAACAATTTTGAAAATTAAAAAAAATAATAATTGAAAAATCTCCATAAGGATTAAAATAAACTTTTTTTTTTTTTTGTCGAATAAGCCTGAAAAATCTTTAATGGATATTTTTCAAAATATTTATTTCTTTAATATTTAAGGTTGACCAGCTCCAGATCTAAAATGTTAAACATTATCAAATCATTTTAAACAATGTTCACTAAAATTGTTATAAAAAAAAACCAGCAACTTATAAGGTGGGCAATTGTAGTCACCATAATAGCAGAAGTGGGATGTGACCCTGATATTTATTTAGGTTAATTACACTTTTTATTTGTATAGTGGATTTAAATTGAAATAATTTGATCTCTATATTTTAAGATTTAATTTAGTTCTTCTATTTAAATATTTATTTATTTTTACCTATAAACCTTAAGACTAGAAAGAAACGGATGGCAGAAAATAAAAATGGTAGAAAGTGAAGTGAAAGAAACACAAAAGAAATGAAAATTTATTTTCTTGTACGCATTTGAATAGATGAAAAATGTTATAAAAAAACAATGAAAAAAATATAATCACAACATAAGAGGGAGTTGTGGGGGAGAGACATGGGTAAAAAAAAAAACAAAATAAATTTTGTCAAGATTTATGGGGAAAAAAAATTTCTCTATATATTTTGCAAAAAATTATTAACCTAATTAACAAGCTAGTTTGAATTATATTTATAAAAAAAAAAACAAAAAAACTTAGTGTTCATTACTTTTTAGAACTTACTATATAAATAAACACAAATTTTTTCCCTGTGATATCTATAAATGTCAACAAATGTCTCAAAATTAATTATAACTTCATTTGAATTCTTCCATGAATTCCTATCAACACTAAGCTTTTAACACTTTGGCCTCGTTTGGGAATATGTTATTTTAGTAATTTTTTAATTTTTTTTAACTAAAATATAAGATAAAAAATTAGTATATTTGTAATGACTTTTTAATTTTTTTCAAAAAAATATATAAAAATAGAGAGAAATAAAAATCTATAATTTTTTTATATATGTCATAAATTTTTTAATTTTTTTAATAATTTTTTAATTTTTAAATTAAAACTGTTACATGTCAAACGACACCTTTATAACACAAAAATAAGAAAAGTCAGGTCGATTTGTTTTTCACAATAAGAGATTCTAAGGTTTGGTGATTAAAGCTGAAGACCTTATTTTTAGTTGCACCTAGGACAAAGCGGAAGGCGTTTTTGGCGTGGATCCATTCAACTCGTTTCGAGTTAAAAAATGTTTTAAAATATTACTGGACTCGTTTTTAAGGGCATTTTTTTTGGTTGTCAATTCGATCACCATGGTAGTTAGTTTACGATGCAGCTCGGTCGGCTCTTAACTAAATTAAAATTAAATTTAAAATACAAAAATTAAATTATTTAATTTAAATAATAAAATTAAAATAAAATTTGATTCAAATTTTTAAAAAACTATAAGTAAACTTATTTATTTATATCCATAGCTAGGGATTGTTTAAAATAATCTAAATAAATACATTTTAAACTTTTTATGAAAAAACATATAAAAAATATATAAAAAAATAATATAGCACAAGAAACATAAAAAAAATTACGTTTATATAATACATCTCAAACAAGTTCTTGGTCGGCCTATACATTCGAAGTTTGTGCGGTCTTATAAGCTCATTTCATGACCTGATTTGATAATTCAAGCCGTTCAGTAGAACATACTTATAAAAATTAAGTTAATCGGATATCGTTAACCCTTTCATCTACTCAAACGATATTATGATTTCAAGTATTAAAATAAATACAAATGTAAGTAAATAAAAGGAATAATGATATCCGATTAATTCAATTTTTTTATAAATATGTTATACTTAATAAATTCTAAAATGTGAACAATTCAAATTATCAAATCGAATCCCAAAATAAATTCATAAAACCACACAGCGATGGACGGATAGTAGGCATCCCAAATTCGTTTGGATCTGGGTGCACAACGTAGTTCTATATCTGCAACTATTGCTACTTAGGGAATCAAGATCCCCTCCTTACATTTCTTACTTGCAAGCCCATTAGGCCTACTTTTAGGTCCAATTTTGATAATTTGAACCGTTCATATTTTAAGATTTGTTCAGTATATCATACCTGTAAAAATATCAAGTTGATCGGATATCAAAAAGTATGTGTTCGGAAAACTGTTTATTAAATTTTTTAAAAAAATAGTTTTTAGTTCGAGTTTTCCGAACACATACTTTTTGATATCCAATCAGCTTGATTTTTTACAAGTATGATAACTAAATAAATCTTAAAATATGAACGGTTCGGATTATCAAAATTGAACCTAAAAGTAGGCCCAATAGACTTGCAAATAGGAAATACAATGAGGGGATCTGATTCGCACAACATGATTCTATCTCTGCAACTACTACTACTTTTTAATTTCTCAGCCTCGTGTTTCATGTTTGTTTCCATCTTTTGGCCCCATTTGGTAGAGCTGTGAGAAAGTGATTATAGATTATAACTTAATAGATTATAGCTTATAGTCATGAAAATAAGTCGTTAATTTGTTTGGTGTAACTGGGATTATGAATTTAAGCGAAGAGAGTAGTATTTTGTAGATAAGCTGTAAAATAGCTTTTTTTTTTGTGTAACTGTCCTTTTTGCCCTTATATGTTTTAAAAATGATAATTTTGTCATTTTTTTTTCAATTAACATAATTAGTATTAATTAGTATCAATTTATATAAAAATTGATACATTTGATAAAAATGTAATGGCTTAATTAGTTTCAATTAATACTAAAATTATTAATTAGTATCAATTAATATTAATAATTCCTTTCCCTTGTTTCTTTTATTTATTTTTTCTTTTCTTAATTGATACATTTTCTTTCTTTTTTTTTTCCTTGTTTCTTTCTTTTCTTAATTAATATTAATAATTAGTATCAATTAATATTAATACTTATTATTATTTTTTTTTTCTTTTCTTAATTAGTCTCAATGATATAAAAATGTAATTTTTTTTCAATTAAAAATGGATACATTTTTTTTTCTTAATAATTTTCTTAAAAATTGATACATTTCCTTGTTTCTTTTAATAATACTAAAAATGTAATGGCTTAATTAGTTTCAAATTATATTCATTTTAGTTTATAAATGCATGAATATTAATTGATATTTTTTTAATCTATTAAAAATTGTTACAAATACCAATTAATATTTTTTTAATTTATTATTACAAAATTGTTACAAAATATACCAATTTATTAATATTTTATAATTTAATTTATTATCAATTAATGGCTTAATTAGTATCAATTAATACTAAAATTATTAATTAGTATAAATTAATATAAAATTTATTTCATTAATGGCTTAATAAAAGAAACAATTTTTAGTATTAATTAATATAAAATTTATTATTATTATTATTAAAAAAACACTAACAGCCCTTCTTCTCCGGCAGCCCAGGCAGTGGGCACAGTGACGGCAGAGCGCTAGGGTTTGAGATTGCGACGGCGGAAGGGAGATCGCGATAGAAGAAGGGACATGAAAGGGATCTGCTGCGATCAATCACGATGGAGGACGGGGCGCTAGGGTTTCAAATCGCAACGTCGGAGAAAGATCTGCTGCGATTACGTTGGGTGTTGTTAGGGCCTACCAAACAAATTGAGATGGCTTATTCCCCTACTCAAAAAATAATAATAATAATAATAATCTACTACAATCGCGATGGGCGTTAAAATACATGATCATCATCCAAACACATAATAAAAATTAATTTGGTAAAAAAAATAAATAAATGTATAAAAGATTTATCAATTTTATATAATTTTATTTTTGGTGGGTAAAAATAGTTTTTAAAAATTAAAAAATATTTTTTTGACATTTATTTTTGTTAAATTAGTTTATATTTTATCAAATTGATAACTTTACCTTTAAAATTGAGTAATGATATCTTCAATTGTCATTATTTAAAATAAGATTCAAAATTTAGGATCAAATATGTCAAAATTAAAAAAATTAAGGACTAAAATGATATAAGTTTTAAATTATAGAGACTGTTAATATAATTTGACCAATTAAAAATTATGAATAAATTTATAGCTCTTTTTTATTTTATTTTATTTTATTATTATTTTTTATTTTTTTTCCGGAGCTGTGTGAGGGTTTGATTAATTAGGGCATTGATTTAAACCCCCTTAAAACACCCATCTCCACAACCCCTTCACACACATAGAAATTAGAGATTGGATGAAAAGAAAAATAAATAAATAAATAAATAAAATTAATCAATCAAAATTAAAGAGAATGAAGGGAGTGACCTCAAAGGAGGTCATATCATTTTCATTTTAGGAAAATAAGTGAGAGTATTAATTAGTACTACCATTAATGATGTGACAGTGGATTTCACCATAAATGATTTGATATTTTGGTCTTGATGTTATATTTTTTTTCTTTTTTTATTAAGTGTCATATTATTAGTAACCTCTTTAGAACTTTAAAATTAATAGCCTCTATCATTACTGTTCATTTTAAGAGAAGCTCTGACATTAATAGACCCCTCATGTTCTCTTGCAACTACGACTACTTCCTAATTTCTCAGCCTCGTGTTTCGCGTGTGTTTCCTTTTTTGGTCGTGTAGTTAATAATCAGCCTCCTGTTTCGCGTTTATTTCCTTTTTTGGTCGTGTAGTTAACAATCAGCCTCGTGTTTCGCGATTGTTTCCTTTTTTGGTCGTGTAGTTAATAATCAGGGATGAATTTATGCTCGGACCATGGTTCACCGTGCCCTCCCCTCAATTTTAGATTTTTTTAAAAAAAATTTAATTTTTTTACACATATATATAAGTAAAATGATTTATAAATAAAAAATTTATATAAATATAATATTAGAATGATATCTTAATGATATTTTTAAAATTAAAAAAAATAATTATGACTATTTTGATTTAAAATGAAGGGATCATAACAAGATCAATCAATAATAATTAGAAAATAAACAAAATTTAACATAACTAATATACTAAGCTCACCAAGCCTAAGCCCAACAACCAAACAAATCATCACCACAAAGAGTATTAAACTTTTCTCCATAGGAATTGAACTCAAGACTTTACACCATAAAAAGTGTTACATAATCACTACGCCAAATGTCCTGATTAACAGGTCACATGATTATGTATGGAAATTTTGTAAAAAAAATTCAATGCAATGACAATACCACATTATCACTGATACACAAGATATAAAAGTTATTGAATTGATAATTCCATTTAGCAAGTGAGTTTCACTTTTTAGATGTTGATTTATTACTGTTTAGTGATATTACATGTCAATTATAACATGCTAGTATTGTTATATTGAATTTTTTTCAAATTTTGTGCCCCTAAAAAAAAAATTATATGTATATTATTATATAATAAAACTTATATATACAATTTTTTTTTTTTTTTTTTGGCATTATTTATAATACACTAGTTACAAATTATTATTTTATTGTTATTGATTGTTGACAAACAATTTCAAAGTTGTAATTAATAGGTGTTCCATTTGAATTAATTTCCTAGCGCCACTGCTATTAATTTTTTTTGAACTATGAAAAAAAGGGATCTGAGGTGTCATCACGCCCCCTGTGGGCCCTAGCCCCGGGGTAACCAGTTGCCAGCTAGGAATTAACCCCCACCATGTGGAGGACCCACCACCGAGACCTTTGGTGGAGCTCACCTACAGCAGCCGGTTGAACCGGAGTACAAAGGGGGGGTCCCCAAGGGTACACTTCCACACTCCCCCCAGGATTCGACCCTGGGTCAAACCTGAAACGACCAGATGCTTTCTCCACCAGGCCACTGCTATTAATTGTTAGGTGTTTTCCAAGTCTATTATTTGGCATTATTTATGTGATGGTTCAAATTAATGACATAGTGAAATTTTGAATTTTTTTTATTCAAGTAATTCACTGATAAAGAGATGATCCACTTAGAAAATCTTACAACTCTTTTTTTTTTCCCTTTTTTTAATATACATTTGTGTTAGAACATCTTCAATGGTGTAGTTAAATTTGTAGCTTAAAGTATTTGTTAACTGATAAAAAAATAATAAAATAAGATTTAATTTTATAAGTTAAGTATTTGTTAATTGAGTATGAATGCGTACAATAATAGTGTAACTAAATTGTGTTTTCTGCGTAAAAATAAAAATAAAAATTGTCAAGTTGTCTCTTTATTTCTCTCTCTCTCTCTCTCTCTCTCTCTCTCTCTCTCCCTTTCCCAGTATACTGTAACCTCACTTTTTCATATTTTCATTTTTAATTGTGATAATTAACTTTTTACAATTTTAAGTTAAGTTATAATTTTACTTTTCTATTCATCTACCATTGATGAAGCTGGGAAAACTTATTATGTGAATTAAAAATGACATTTTTATTTTAACTTCACTAACACTTTTATGTTTTCATCAAAATCTCACTTTAGTATTCGCATTAAGTAAAATCTCACTAAAGTCACTTTCACTTTCAAATTTTTGTCAACCTCATTAACATTAGACAACTGAAGAATGCATTGCAACTTAATTTAAAATATGAAGAGAGAATTGTCATAATTGAAAGTGAAGCAACCAAAAAAAGATTATAGTGAAAGTGTAGGGATGCTAAGTGAGAAATTCCATGTGTGGTTTCAATTACAAATTTATCGGGAAAAAAAAATGTATAATTTTATATTTTAATATTTATAAAATTTATCGCTAATTTAAAAATACTTTCTAAACATTGACATTTCCCTCTTTTTTAAAAAATTTTTTAATTAATGATCAGGGTGTGTACATAGCGTAGAGTTTTCCTATATATATATTATACATGCCTTTCGCTGACTTGTAACTAAAACAAAGGAAATCACAAAAAAAGAAAAAAAAATGAAGGTTGTGGTGACATCAAGGCAAACCATCAAACCATCCAACCCAACACCCCAACACCTTCGCCAATTGAAGCTCTCATTTCTTGATCAAATACAACAACCACACTTTGTTCCTCTTATCTACTTCTATGCATCATCCAATTCAGGGCTTAACAAAGCCACAAATGATAGAAGAAGAAGTGAGAAACTAAAGGAGTCTCTTTCTGAGACACTATCATGGTTCTACCCACTAGCTGGTCGTGTCAAAGACAACCTCTTTTTTGATTGCAACGACCAGGGTGTCCCTTTCTTTGAAGCCCAAGTCCAATCTAGTCTCGACCATGTTGTTGGGCAAAGCAAGTCCAACTCCCAACTCAATTACTTGTTTCCGTATCTTGATTTTGATGATGCTGGGGATCTACTTTTAGCTGTCCAACTCAACTTCTTCGACTGCGGTGGCATGGCTATTGGTGAGGACCTGTTTTGTATTATTTATAAGTTAACTTTTATTATGATAATAGCTTCTTTTTTCTTCTCTTTTAAGATTATTAACTTCAAAAAAGTCTAACATAAATTGTGTGGGATAACTTTTAATGATTTATGAAAAAAAAATTAAACATGTTTGTTTCAATAAGCTGTTACATAACTTTTTCTTTTTTGTTGTTGCGTAAATATGTAGAATAATCTCGAAAATTATAATTACGACAAAAGATATAGCATTTTTTTTTATGTCCATGCATATTTAAGAGTCCCAAAAAATTGTAAAAACCATAAATTGTAGTTTTAAAAAATCTCACTTTTTTGAGAGGCCAAGTTAATTCAAAATTGTAATCAAACAGCATTAGTTTGTTTTGAAACAAATAAGTTAAATAAGTGAACTTAGCCTATTTTGGAAAGTAGCTTTTTTCTTTTTTTTTTTTTTTTTTTTTACTTATTGCCTTATTATGAAAAAACATGCGAAAAAGTAAATAAATAATATAATTCAAATGAGTCAATAAGTCAATAAATTTTTATTTTTATTTTTTTGGGCCTTCCCAAAAATGGTACTAAACAGACCCAGAATACTACTGTTTGGATTAAAGAATCCAGTTTAGCCCGTTTTGAGTTTAGTAAAAATTGCCAATCAATCTGAGACCCAAAAAAAAAAAAAAAAGGTTCACTTGATCACACGTCCTTAAAAATAATTGATGTTTGGACTGTGTAGCTCAGAATACTACTATTTAAAACACGTGATTTTAAAAAAAAAAATTAATAGTTTATGTTTTAAATTATATATTTGTCATCAATCCAATTTGAAATTGCCAACTATCCGATTTTTTCCAGACAAGTTAGAAATACTAAAACTAAACAATATAGATCAACAGAGTGAATCCGAAATGTGCTAAATTGGATCTATAATCCGTTGAGTAGAGGGAAGCCACAAATCCGTAGAGTTCCTTTGTTTTCCGTTGTAGGACTTCGGAGTGGACTTCTAGTGAGAAACAATAACAATAATATCATATTTATTTTGCAAAGTGAACTCTAGATTTATAGTCCGAAACGGACTACAAAAAGTCTTGGCAAGTGGATTACGAGTCCGAGCTGAGAGATGGTATTAAAAAATAGTCCGTTTGGCTTAGGGTGTTACTGGTCGTCCGGGACAATGTTTGGCCAGTCAACTGGCCAAGTGCAATTTTATTTTTTTAATATTTTTTTGTGCATGCTGGGCAGCACATTTTGAACATTAATGTTTAATGTTTTTGTATTTTTTGTTAAGTAAAAATCATGGCTTTATTTATTTTATATAAAAATAATTTAACAATCCCCACACTAACAAGTATCATCAAAACAAACATAATTATATTTAATTCCCTCACTAACAATCCCCTCATTATGAATTCTCTCTAATCTTCCTCTGAAAACAAACAGGACCTTATTGTCAATATTTTATCATCTTACTACTTATGGTAAATTCAATAGTTTAATAGTTAATTTTTTGGATAAATTATAGACACCTTTTTGAAATTCCTGACCATTACACTAGTCTCTCCTATTTTATTTTTATTTTTATTTTTATTTTAAATTACACTAACCTCCCCTACGATTAACGACATTAAATAGAATGGTTAGTTTAGTAATTTTAATATTCGAGATATTTTTGTTGATAATCATTAAATGTGCAATTTCGGAGGGGGGTGGGGGAAAGACTAGTCCAATTGTCAAAAATTTCAAAAGGGGTGAGTGTAATTTATCCTAATTTTTTTGATCCACATTGTTTAATAGTAATGATTGTTGTGAACTTTACACAAATAGAGATTGTTTGGGATGCACTAAAAAAATGCATTTATTTATGTTTTTATCTTATTTAGGTTATATTACTTCTTTAATTTTCTATATAATTTTTTCATAAAAATTAATAAATACACTTATTTAAATCATTTCAAATAATCCCTCAATAGTCGGTGAGGTGGAAATTTCCTCCCTATTTCTTAGAACATAGGCTTGAGGATAGCTTTTGAAGTCTCAACTTTCACTTTCTTTGTCAAGTAGATGCAAAAATCCTATGTAGGGAAAAAGAACTTCAATACAGTAGTTTATTACTTACCACATCATCGGTATAACAGTAACAATGAAAGCCGCAATAATAGTTGTATCACAGTTAATTTGGAAAGTCCATAAACAAAAATAAAAACAAAACATAAATATATCTACAATTTTAATTTGATGGTGTAACTTTAATCTTTTTGTTGTGGATCCCCTCCATAAATATTTTGTTTATATTTTATATTCTAGGCAAATTTTTGGGTTTTTATTTTTGGATTTGTAGCCCCACTCATCACCATATAAGTAGATATTCGACAAACAGATGGAATGTTATGATAGTGCACTTTAACCTTCATCCAAACCGTAATTTTACAAGAATGATTTAATAATATCATTTTTTAAATAAACTCATTTTTTAAATTTATATCTATGGGAGTTAGCTTTCCCACCCTACCTCCTAATTCAATTCTCCCTTGGGAAGAATTGAACCTATAACCTCTTATTTGGGATTAAACTCTTAATAGAGTCATCTTCGTAAGTATTTTGTTTAAAAATAAAAAGTCCATATTAAATCATATCATTCCGTATTTGCATTTACGTATCATTACTCATTTCTAAATAAAAGAATAAACGCGACATATAAAGTGAAGTTTTGGCCTTCATTTTTTCATACATGAATAGTAGTCACTACAAGAAATCAATTTTTTAGGAACAAATTTATTTCATCCCTAAAAATTTAATATTTGTTGGGAAAAACTTTAGCCAACTAATTTTGCCCGTTACAAAGTTTGTCTCAAATGGTCCGTCCAAAAAACTCAAAAATTGACTTTTAGAGACAAAAATTTGTATTTGTCACTATAAATATATTTTTAGAGACAAAAATATGTAGTTACAAAAAGTTTTGATTTTGAGACAATCAAAATTTGTCTCTAAAAATCTATTACACCCTATGACAAACAGAGTATTTATGGAGATAAAAATTTAGTTTTTGAGACAACCCAAAATTGGTCCGTAAAAGTTCTAATTTTTGAGACAAGTGGAAGTTGTGTCTAAAAGTTTTAGTTTTCCAAACAATTAAAAGTGGTTTGCAAAAGTTATAATGTTTTTCAAACAAGTAAAATTGGTCTCTAAAAGTTTGAATACATACCACTACAAGAAATGTCATTTTCGGCTACTAAAATATTGGTCGCCAAAAGTGCGATATTTGGTCGCTGAAACGATTTAGTGACTAAAATATTTGGTCAGCAACTTCATCGCCTATACCCTGTCGGCGATAGTATTTGCGACTAAAATTTTTTTGGTCGCCAAAAGTGATACACTTGGCTACTAAATTTGATTTTATCGGCAAATGTTATCTTTCCGCCACTAAAAGGTTCAGTCGCCAAATGTGATTTTTCGCTACTAACATTTGTGTGGTCAAGGAAGGTGTTCCCTTTTGCTACTAAAGAATTGGTCACCGAAAGTGAACATTTGGCTACGAAACCTTAGTTAGTCGGCAAATGTGACATTTCGGCGACTAAATTTTTAGTCACTAAAAGTTATCCCGTGAAATTTTGACCAGCTAGTAGAGACCAAATATTTTCGTCACCAATAGAATACATATTTTTAGAGACCATGTAATTTTGTCGTTGTCACTTATGCCGACTACAATTCATCGTAGCCAAAAACCTCTTAAGTGTCACTTCATTACTTTTTGCCACCAAAAATTTTAGTCGCCAAATGATGCCATTTTCTTTCTGTGACTAAAAAATTTAGTGGCCAATAATGAAGTTCTCTCATTCTCAATTTGTTTAGCTACTAACTATTTTGTCGCAAAAACTTTTTTGGTTATGTTTTGGCTACTAAATTATTAGTCGCCAAAACATTTGATCATGTATTTGGCTACCAAAATATTTGGTGGCCAAATACTTTTTTGGTTTTTTTTTTTTTTAAGAAAAAATTGTTGCTAAACAACCTATATCCATTATTAGTACAACCTGCACCCTGTATAAATAATATAATCCATCAATGTTAAATATATTATCAACCATTCAAGCATTCAACAACGTGCACATATTTCAATTCCAACCATCCAAAAAATTAATATTGAACGTCGAATTCTATATATAATACAAATTCTATACGAACCAACTATAATCCAACGTCAATAATTTAATTCCATACATAACCAAATTAATTAACAAAAAGGACATATGTACCACAACAAAAATTTAATCTATACTGCGCCAAAACTATTTTGTACCACATGCTATGCTAATTTCTACCATGCCACCTTAGCTGATATGTACCACACCCAAAAATTAATTTATGCTAACCACTATATATACGCCTAGAGGTATAAATACAGTGCCCTCCCGTACTTATCAAAAAAAATCATATCCATATTTGTATGTCCAAAACCATCTGCAAAAAAAAATTTTAAAAAAAAAATTCATTAGTTTGGTGCCTATGGAGGCACTTCTGGACGACATATAGCAACTGTATTAAGTTGAAACATTAAAAGACAAGGAGAGTAATAGCTATTAACTAATAAAAACACCCAAACATGGACTGGTAGACAGCATCGATTCTATGAATTACTGTCAAAAGTTATGTTTATGGCAAGTAAAAGGGCCACAGTCAACAAAAGCACAAACAATTTACCAAAAATATTGTTCTACATAAACTAATAAGAAAATAGTTAAACAAACTATAGTTTAAGATGGTATTACGAAAATAGTTACCCATGACATGGGCATTTCATGTTCTACCACATAAACACATTGTCGCCCCCCAAACTCCTTTTCCCGACTAAGTTTATGACATATTCAACTCTAACTCCCAACATAGGTGTCCTTTTTACGTACCGTCTGTCCCTATATGTCACATTTAAACCCGAGAAGCTGCCCATTACGTTAAAATAGTGGTTCGGGTGATGTTTGCATTCCTCCACAACCCCTTATATCGACTAAATTAATAACATTTTCAACTCTAACTCCCTACGTACCTATCCTATTTACGCATGCATCTGTCCCTCCATGTCACATTTGGCACCGGAAGCTTCCATTACGTAAAAACAGTGGTTCGGGGGATGTTTTGCATTTTCGCCTCCCGAATCCCTTTTTTCGACTAAATTTATGACATTTTCAACTCTAACTCCCAACGTAGGTGTCCTATTTACGTACGTTTGTCCCTACATGTCACATTTGTCACCGGGAAGCTTCCCGTTATGTAAAAACAGTGGTTCGAGGGATGTTTTGCATTTTCGCATGCTACCACTAACAATCAATGAATGTCAAGAGGATTTGAGGCCCAGGGTAAAAGGGCATGTTGAGAAGACAAGCTTGTTAACAAGATAACCCTCAAGTTTGTTTTATAGATCAGAGGTCTTGAAAGCAGAGGAACTGAATGTTGGGCTGTATTTTTTGTAATTGGTTTTGCAATTATAACCAATGGAGCTCATATAATATGATGAGCATTTTATAATCACTGTCTCAACTATTTTGAGTTGCATAGTTAGAAGGCCAAGGAGAAGAGGTATTCAGGATTCTTCATTCTTGCTAAGTTGAATAAGCTGGTCCGAGTCTTATTTGTAGTTTGCAGACAATATAATATTTTTATCTAAAAATGTAAGTAATGGTAACTTTGGGAACTTAACTCATATTCAAGGGCCTATTGAGATGTATCAATTTGCTCAAGATAACCAAGGTGAACACATCATATATGACACTAACATACCTACTGAAAGGAGCATCATAATGCAAGAAACTATGCCTCTGTTCTGTAGGTTCGCTGACCTCCAATACACTTGGGGGGTCCTTCCTTTAAAACAACACTTTGCCTAAATTTGATTATCAAAGTTAGGAAATAATCTTCTCATCGACAATATAATAATGGCTTGCTGTCGGTCAAGAATCTATAATTACAAAAATCTAAATGGATGCTTATAGCAATCTGAATAGCCATGTACAAAACTTTGTCGAGCAAATGACAAACAAGAAAAAGGTAACACTGGTGCGTCCCTGCTTTAACAAATTTAACATATTTAGTAAAATCAATGTTGATAGAGAAAAATGGGCTTGAATAAAGCAGCTACAAAACCTTAGAAAGAATGCATGTGCTTCATCTTTATGTAACCTATCTAGTTCTCTTTATTTGTTTCTGTTTGTCTATTGTAATGCTTCATCTTAATTGTAGTTTTAATACAACTTACTACTTAAAGTTAGGAAATAGACAAGCATTTCCTATATGATTTCTGTGTGTTTACACACACACACACACACACACACATATATATATATATATATATGTATGTATGTGTGTGTGTGTAAACAGAGAGAAAGAGAGAGAAATCGAGAGAGAGAGAGACAAATGCGAAATGGAGGACATACAGGAGGAGTTGGGGATGATCCAAAGCCTTACGATGATGGCGATAGAGACAAAGCTATAGAGAAGAGGCGTGAGTGAGACCTAGTGATGAGGCGTGAGTATACCAATGTATAATGTCAGTATATATGGAATCAGGTTGTGCATATATGATTTGTGTGTGTGTATGTATATATATATATATATGCATGTGTGTGTGTATGTGTGTGTAAATAGCGAGAAAGAGGGAAACCAGAGGCCTTTGTGAGAAGGAGAGCAATTTGAGAGGAGAGAGAGAGAGCGACATGGAGGACATACATGGGAGAGAGTTAGGGATGATCCGGCAAGCCTTCTTTGTGATGGCGATGGAGACAAAAAATCGAGGCGGAGTGCAAGAGGAGGAAATGGACTACTTTTGCAATAAAAATAAAACAAACAAATATTTATTCTGACCAAAATTAATTTTCGTCACTAATAAATTTATGAAAAATCTAATATTCCTCCAAAATTTTTGTACGTTTGACTCTTGAATTATAGTCGGTATATAATTAATCATTAGCGACCAAAATTAAAATAGTCGCCCAAACCCAATCATTTCCATGACTAACACACAATTAGTAGCCAAAAATTAAATAAATACCAATTAAAAAAATTATAATTTATAAAGACTCTGCAATTCGCGATGAACATCATATTTAGTCACCCAAAATTATATTTTTAACGACTAACACGTAATTAGTCGCCAAAAGTGAAGACAATTCCGACTACATATTATTTTAGTAGCGAAATAGTGGACTTTTACCGACCAAAAAAGCTTAGTAGCTAATAAGTGAACATTTGGCGACCAAATATTGTTTGGTTGCTAATGTGTCTACCATTGGCAACCAAAAAATTTTAGTAGCTAATGTGTATACCTTTGGCGACTAAATTTAGTTTAGTCGAAAATTAGTCATTTAATCTGTTCTTTCTTGTAATGTGCCCTTCTCTTTTTTTCTTTTTTTTTTTTTTTTTTTTTTGTGCTTTTTGATTTTGTAAGAATTACTCTTAAAATACGGTTTGAGCGAAACTCATATTCCATACTTGATTTCTCAACAATCAAACAGAAAATATCAAACATATTACCAGACCATCTGTTCATCTCCAAATTAAAATTCAAAAACACCAAAAAAAAAAAAAAAAAGCCACTATGCTCATTGCATTCAAAGAGGCTTAATCAAAAGATAATTCAATGACAAACAAATACCATGCTCTGATTCATTTATACGTAATATTTGATTGTATATCATAAATTGATGGAGATTTCAAAAGTATCATTTCCAATTTGTAAGACTAGTGCCATAAGCATTGTTTGTAGCATTTAACTATTCAATGAATAGATTGTAAATTGTAATTATATTTACCTACAAAATAGAACAACTCATCCATCACATCTTTTTCTCAAGAGCTTCTTCACTGAAATGTCATTCATGAGCTTACAGATACGAATATTTTACCTTAAAATCGACCTATCTCTCTTCAATGGTGATTCAAGTATATGATTAATCAATATTGTTTTCCCTCTTCGATCCTTTTAGTTCGAGATCTTTTAGTTTTGAAGAATCAAGCTAAGATACAATCAATCGAGATTAAGAGATTCGATCGAGAGAGAGAGAGAGAGTGTGTGGTGTGGAGAATGAAATGAAATCCCGACTATTGAAGCTCAAACAATGAAAATAAAATAATGTATGAATTAGTTTATTGGGGACCAATTAAAGTTGTTGGTAAAAGTTACTAATAACCTTTTTGCAACCAAGTAGCTTTGACTTTAAAATGTAGTAGTATGATTAAAAAATTATTTAAAAAATTCTTTCATTTTGTCCTTAAAAGTATAATTTTTATAAACAAATTATTTTTGTCTTTAAAAAATTTGTCTCTAAAATTTTAATTTCTTGTAGTGAGAAAATAAATCCAAGTACTTTTTTTTTTTTCCAACAGGATTATGTACGTCACACAAGATAGCAGATGCATTATCAATAGTTATGTTTCTGAAATTTTGGGCAACTGTTAGTCGTGGAGATCATAGCAATTTGGTTTATCCCCAATTCGGTTCGGCCAACATCTTTCCCCCTACACTTAATCCCAATCTCAATCACTACAAGCGTGGCGTTGGCACTACAAAAAACAAGATTATTGCAAAGAGTTTCGTGTTTAGCGACTCCGCCATCTGTACTCTTAATGCCAAATACACCCCCACCACCACTGCCGCCGCCCCCGCCACCACCACAGCCACTATTGTCACCGTCAACAACAAAACCATACATAATAATCCAACTCGTGTTGAGGCACTTTCTACTTTTATATGGTGTAGATATAAGGCCGCCACTCGAGGAGAGATGGTATGTGGAGAAGGAATTAGATACCCGGTGATTCAAGGGGTGAACTTGCGCACGAGACTCAATCCACCTTTACCTAATTCATATTATGGTAACCTTAGTCGATTTGCCATAGCAATATTAGCACCACCAGCATTGGAAAAAGGCGCTATAGGAGAGGATTGTGGTAGCTTGGTATCTCAGATGAGAGATGGGATAAAAAAAGTTAACAGCGATTATGTAAGGAAACTCCAAGAGGGTGGTGGTGGTATGGGGGGCTTGAATTCCAAGAAAGAGGAGGGTGGTAATAAAGGAGGAGAAGAAGGAGGAGGAGATGCAGTGTTTACTCTTGCGTTTTCAAGCATAGCTAGGTTTCCCCTATACGAAACTGATTTCGGATGGGGAAGGCCTGTATGGGTGACTTTTGGTGTAGTAAATCTTGATAATATGGTTGTTTTCTTTCCTACTAAATCGGGTGACGGCATAGAAGCATTCATTTGTATGAATAAGGGCGATCTGGCGAAACTTGAAACTGATATAGAGTTCCTGTCATTTGTTTCCAATCCTAAATTTCCACTTCTTAGCTCCTTATAAATTTTGTGTAATTTCTTACTATTATATGATGTTGAGAATATAATATAAATAATAAAGTTGTACTACTCTTCAATAAAGCATAGCATCTCAGTTTAGTTGTTGACGGGCATTTTTTTTTTTTTTTTTTTTATGTCTTTTTCTCTCCTTTTGTAATGTTTTATTATCATTAATAAATATATCTATTTTTTCCTGAATACAAAAAAATGTTCAAGTTTAGTTTTCATATTTACTTTTATTGGGTATGATTCAAAGTTCGGTGTTTGGCATGAACATTGGTAATATTGAACAAGCTATGCTTTTTCAATTAAAATTCTAGACAAATAGTAAAAGAGAAATGAAGAACATGCGTATTTCGAATCTTATTTACATTTTTTATTTCATTGTTCAAATAATTAAATGTCCCCATACATTTTGTTTTTGTTTTCCATTTTTTTTTTTTTAAAAAGAGAAAACCTGGTTTTAGAATTTTGAATTTACTTTTTAGAAAATTGAATTTTTTGTTTTGAGTATGTTTTTGCTTTTACTAATTTTTTTTAATATTTTAACTAAATTTTGTAATTTTTAGATACACCTAACATAAACACACTTAAAAAGCATAATATTTATAAAAAAATATTTAAAAAATTTATAAATTCCAAAAATACAAAAAAATAAAATAAGATAAAAATTCAATATATTTTTGTATTCTTGTGCATTTATTAATTTTTTAAAATATTTTTTATAAATATTTTACTTTTTAGGTATATCTAAGTTAAGTCAATATAAAAAGTAAAAAAATTACTCAAATTATTAAAAAAATTCTGTAAGAATAAAAAAAATATGAAAACAAAAAAATAAAAAAAAATCAATTTAAAAAAAATTGAATTTAAAAATTAAAACCAAATAAAATGATACAATTCGCCCTAAAATGTTAGTTTGTGAACCGAATAAAAAGGTGCTTTAGTTTGCAAAGAAGAGAATTGAGTCCTTGTTTGACTTTCATAAGTCTAATTTGTCACGTTTATTTATTTATTTTTATTTTTAAATTTTGATTGTTATATAGTTGTTTCACAATTTCAAGATAGTTTGATAGGCTGAATTTTTTATGATAACCAATTAATGTTGAATTTGAAAATTTTAAAGAATGGGAAAAGCCTATCCCATAGAATTGCAAATGTTTTTAAAATAAATTTTAAATTAGTGATAACATTGATCAATTTTAATAATTAAAATGATAAATTTCTACAACTTTATATATATATATATTTGTCTTTCAACTGATTTGCAAATTCACCTAAAATTTATATTTGAGTGCCTTTTATCCTTTGACACTCCCAAAAATAACAGATTAATGGAGTTTTGCCATGTTTTTTTTTTATCAGCAAAGAAAAATTTCATTTAAACAAAATGAAATTAAAGAGTCTGAGAAGACATCATCGAGAGAGATTCTAAGTATGAAAATACCTCTTCTCGCTACTCGCATCCATACAACCAACCCCTAAGCCTCTCGAATTTTGCCATGTGGCACAAGGGCCCACAAATAGATGGACACACATGTCATATGAGCAGGTGGACAATACGAAAAATTATTAGTTGATCTTAAGGCATCATGTGATTAATAATAAATTTTTATATCTTTTTATATTTTTTAATTATTCAATACAAAATTATAAATCTTACCCCTTCTATTTTGAAACAACCAATAACTTGTTGGACGATGAAATCCCAAGTGGTAGGATACGTACGTGGATGACAGTGTAGGTGGCATGTGGCAATTGTTTGACTACTACTAGAAAGAGTTGCACAATGGTTCCAAAAAATTGTCTAATTTTTTTTGAAAAAAACAAATTGATTTTTTATATTTTATTTTAATGATTTTTAATATTTTACATAATTTTTTATTTTTAAATACATCTCATCTAAATATACTTAAAAATATAATATTTATAAAAAATATAAAAATATAAAAATTGGCCAAATATAAAAAATATATATAAAAATATATTAAAAAATTTAATACATTTTAGTTTCTTGTTATATTTATTGAATTTTTTAAAGATTTTTTATATATATAGTTTTTTATTTTTAAGTATATTAAGATTAAGTGGATTTAAAGATTTAAAAATTGATGCAAATATTTTTAAAATATTAAAAATATAAAAATATGAATTCAAAATTCAAAAAATTAACTCAAAACTAAAAAGAATGGTGCTACTAGACAAATCAAGCTCATCTTCTTGGCCCACATATTTTCGTCATTTTTACTTACATACTAGTGAGGTGGCTGCATGCAAGGCACGCTATCTCATGCCCATTGTTGGTGTCCATTATTAATATTAAAAATTTTAAAAAAACATAATTAAACATAATTAAAAATTTTGATAATTGTTGTTATTATTACTAATTTCTTAGTTGAAATCCTAACACAAGGTGAAAAAATATTAATACATATAGAGGAAAATGTTGAATTATAGCAAATCATAGACGTAATTCTAATATGAGAGTTAAACATAAACCAAACAACAATAAACAAGAAACCAAAATACAACTTATGACAACAGCAGCAACCGCTCTTTGAGCCACACCATAAACCACCTAAGCAGCCACTTGGTGAGTTTGTTCCAGATTTGCTTCAATTCAAGTAGAGCAGCCATTGTATTTATCAGCAAATCACCCAATACAACATCATATAGCAATCAAAATTATAATAGCCAAGTAAAAAATAGCATCATACCTTAAAAAAAATAGCAGCATAAAAATAGCATCATTTGGCTATCATTTGGTTTCATTTGAGCTAAAAAAAAATTTAAAAAAAAAAAAAAGCAGTTAGGTTAACTTAAATAGCAGCATGCTATTTTTTTTAGCCAAATGATAACTAAGATAACTTGAAGAATTCCTCTATGTCAATTTTTTTTATCAAAATAGCAGCATGTGTTCTAGATACCTTCACTGCACCATAGAATTAAAATCAATGAAAATACAGGAATTAATCAATACCATAGATATATTCTTCAATTCAATCAAAAGAATGAAGGCAACAAAAGCAAAATAAAAATATTGTCAACAAAAAATAAAAATAAAAAATCGAACAACCTTTCAACTCCAAAAAAAAAAAACTAAAATAATGTACTATTGTTGAAAGAAGGCAAAAACCTTAATTGGTAATTGGTAATTTCTGTTAAATCCCTATATATTAAAGTCTTTATTAGTTGGTTGATCATTCAAAATTGAAAGTGTTTTGGATTGAAGTCCTACTAAAGCCACCAAAAACTTAGCCGGCCGGTCAATAATCAAAATCCCAAAATAAGGCTGAGCAAACATTTAGTGGACCCGCTTAACCAGATCTAACAATAGTTCAAATGAATAGTTTTCATTTAACGGGCAAGTAAATGTAGGTCTTGCAATTTCAAAACTAATCTGAGTTCAAACTCATGGCCATTCGTATTCATAATGAGAGAGGGAGAGACAGGGACGGGTCCAGAATTATGACTTTGGGGGCCAAAATCGTTTAACCTCTAACCAATAAAATTTGAAGTTCAATACCAATTTCTACTAACATGAAAAAAATCAATAATGTTACGATAAAATATTGAACTATATATTCCTTGTTAACATAGTTGAGTATCAAAAGATGATCATACAATTGAGAATATTTTTTTGCCCATATTCACTTACAAAAAGTAATAACTATTTCTACATGCATTTATTTACTAAAATTAGGCATCTTCAATTGAACTCGACGCTCTTTCATAATATTAAAAGTATGGATGATAGAGTCTACATCAAACGCTTGAGTAATGTCTTTTTCAATGTACATAATCAAGTAACTAGCCAGAAAACCATCTTCCATCCTATTGCACAATTTAGACTTAACGAGTTTCATAGTTGAAAATGCACGTTCCGATGTAGCAGTTGAAACAGGTAAAGTCAACATAAGACGGATCAATCTATCAATAAGAGGATAACTTGTCGAATTTTTTGTTTTTGCCAACATTTGACACAACTCATAAATGGTTGACAGCTTCTAAAACTCGGGAAGTATAGAAATATCAAGCTTATAGTTTTCAAGCGATACTTCAAATGCAATTTTTCTTGCTCGAAGAAATCCATGGGATAAAATTTATTTGCAAGTTTGCAAATATCCTCAATGTTGAATGATCTATAACCATCCATAGGATCCAAAGCTGAGCTAAAACAAGCAATTCCATTACATCTTGCTTAAACCTATTGTTTAATTCTTGTGGCGGGAATAAGCGTAACCATAAAAATATCAACTCGAAAATGATGTTCCATAGTAAGTGATCTCTTTCAAAAGCGAGACCGAACTCGGCCTCCTTTATAAGGATAGCTCATATCGAGAATCATATACCATGATCATTACAAAATAATTTAATTTTCTCCAACAATGGAACCCATCCATCTTCTCTAAATTTTGAATAAGTATCTTCGTTGTAGACACCAAATGCATTGCATTTAATATATCTTGAGATTTACTTTGCAAAGCTTGGCAAAGATCATCGATAATCTCCATGATATCCTCATAAAAACAAAAATTCAAATAGTTTAAAAAATTGGAGGGCTACTCTACATAATTTTGAAATTATCTAAAAAAATTTGGGGTGCGAACTCTTATAATTTTAAATTATATTTTAAAATTTCTAGTATAATATATGATATTTTCAAATTTTTTTGGGGTGACGCCCCCTCTGCCTGGATCCATCCTTGGAGAGAGATAAGAAAGAGGAGATGAGATAGGATGAGAGAGAGAGAAGCGTGTGAGGGAGGTGACCGGAGAGTTGAGAGATTGTACAGAGGAAGTGGAAGGGTTTTTGTTGGGGTACTTCGTGTAGGTCCTATTAACTAGACTTATTTACCTCTGAGGTCCTAACTAATAAATTTAACACTATAAAAATAAGAGATTGATAAATTTATCACTATAAATTTATTCATAAAACAAAGGCGATAAATTTATCTTTATCATAATAAATTTATCAACAGGACTTAATGGGTAATAAGTCTCAAAAGTATGACCTATTAGTAGTTCTTTTTGTTCCCCCAAAGTCATGTGCTTGTGGCCCAAAACCACGTCGTTTGAGGCTTTAAGTAAAGGGTAATAAGGTAATTCAAATGACAAAATTTACGTCTGCACAACATTGGTGCTTTATATATAGGGATAGAAATAATAAAAGTGAACATGACTTGCCAAAATAAAAGATGTGAATGAAGACTAAAATTGAACATCTTTTTCTTCCTCTTTTTTTTTTTTTAATGGGTAAAAAGAACATAATATTTTATTAATGATAATAAAAAATTCAAAAGAGAGAAAAAAACTAGGAAAAAAAAAACCATCAACAACCAAAAGCGACACATTAAGCTTTATTAGAGAGAGAATTTTATTTAAATTATATTCTAAGCGTCATACAAGTAAGAAATTACACAAAATTTATAAGGCGAGAAATGGAAATTTAGCATTTGTTGTTGTGGAAGGAGGCACTACTAAAAAATACTTTTTATGCACGTCACAAGCCATCACAAAAATGAAAATCTGATGCATAAAGACTACTTTTGCAGCGACCTATCTTATTTGCAAATGAGGGCAACCATCTGGCAAGCCGTCATAAAAATGAAAAATCTGATCATAAGACCTTTACATGCTTGACCTGTCTGTCATAAATGAGGGAGGGAAAAGCTAATGTGGGGATGGCAAATACTTTTCTTATTTATACAAAAATAGCAATCATGAGAATAATTTCTCATGTACTGACCTATTCTTTTAAGAACCAACTATTTTAGCTCATCATAAAAAAATCAAAAACTGCTTTTAATACTATTTTTTACCTTCCATAAATCATTATTTTAATAATCAAATCATATATCACCGTTTCTGCTGACAACAAAGCAATCAATTTTGCAAGCACCTAACAAATTTTTTTTTAATGAAAATAACTTGAGAATTAACAAATTAATTTAAATTTATAATAGAAATATTAACCTATTCACATGTAAGTGTGCAAACAAAATATAAACTTTCATACATGCAAAACAAATATCCATCAACCATCCTTAAAATATATTGTACTAAAAGAATTCAATTCCCCCCCAAAAAAAAAAGCAACATAATCTC